>CM042536.1:35747963-36215463 GCA_023630585.1 Cranoglanis bouderius
TGCCCTGTGAGCCCAGGTTATGAGCTGCTTGCGATGGGCCGGTGGAACGAAGAGTTTAGTAGGTGGACAAGCAGCTGGGATTTGGTTGCAAGGGATACGGGTTATCAAATGGTCCAATTCCCACTGGATGGCCCCAAAGAAA
Organism: Cranoglanis bouderius; assembly: GCA_023630585.1. Taxonomy (NCBI): domain Eukaryota; kingdom Metazoa; phylum Chordata; class Actinopteri; order Siluriformes; family Cranoglanididae; genus Cranoglanis; species Cranoglanis bouderius. The sequence goes on from CM042536.1 coordinate 35,748,106, forward strand.
CAGGAGGAATGCAGAATAGGATCGGGGTTCTCCTGAGTATGCTCGTCAGTGTGTATACGTGATATACGTCTGCTTTGTAATTTTTGTGGCCCGGACGGTATGACAGGGTGAACTGGAAACGGGTGAAGAAAAGAGACCAACGGGCTTGGCGGGGGTTTAACCGTTTGGCTGTACAAAGGTATTCCAAATTTTTATGGTCTGTGAATATGATAAAAGGGTGTTCGGCTCCTTCGAGCCAATGGCGCCATTCCTCCAGTGCCAATTTGATGGCCAATAGCTCCCGGGCACCCACACCATAGTTCTTTTCTGTCGGGGATAGTTTTTTTGAGAAGAAAGCCATGGGATGAAGTTTTGGTTTTTCTCCAAAACGTTGGGACAGAACGGCTCCCACTCCTGTCTCAGAAGCATCCACTTCCACCACGAAAGGACGAGAGGGATCGGGGTGTTTAAGGATAGGAGCAGTGGAAAATGTGGTTTTAAGTTGGGTTAAGGCTTTCTCGGCTTCGGGATTCCATAGAAGGCGGCGCGGTTTGCCGTGTAGCAGAGTGGTGAGTGGTAGAGCTATAGAGCTGAACCCCCGGATAAATCGTCGATAAAAGTTAGCAAACCCCAGGAAGCATTGCAACTCTTTAATAGTTTTGGGAGTGGGCCATTGGGTTACTGCAGCCACTTTGCTTTCATCCATCGCGACCCCTTCGGGGCTAATGACATATCCGAGGAATTTCGTGGAGTTTCTCTGGAATTCTCATTTCTCTGCTTTCACGTACAGCTGGTTCTCTAGGACTCGTGTAAGGACCTGGCACACGTGGGTCCCATGGGAGTCATAAGTGGGTGAGTAGATAAGAATATCGTCAATGTAGGCGATAACGAACTTCCCCAGCATGTCCCTCAGTACGTCCTTAATAAAACATTGAAATACTGAAGGCACGTTAGTTAGCCCATACAGCATTACCCGATATTCGTAGTGTCCAGTGGTTGTGCTAAACGCTGTTTTCCACTCGTCACCCTCTCGTATCCGCACCAGGTTGTATGCACTGCGCAAGTCCAGCTTGGTGAAAAAATGTGCTTTTCGTAGTTGTTCCAGAGCAGAGGGAACGAGTGGTAGGGGGTAAGGGTACCTGGCGGACACTTGGTTCAAGCCCCTAAATTCAATACAGGGCCGGAGACCTCCGTCCTTCTTAGCCACAAAGAAGAAGCTGGCAGACGCCGGGGAAGTGGAAGGACGGATGTAGCTTTGTTGGAGGGCTTCCTGAATGTATTCTGTCATGGCTTTGTGTTCAGTTTGGGATATAGGATAGATGTGACTGCGTGGTGGAGTGCAACCGGGGAGTAGATCAATGGCACAATCGTAGGAATGGTGAGGTGGAAGACTGCTAGCTTTAGTCTTACTGAATACTTCCTGGAGCTCCTGATATTCCTGGGGTATTTGGACCTTTAGTGTGGTTTCTGGGCTCTCAATGGTCGTTGTCGACAACATCAGCGTTGGTGTACAGAGACAGTTTTGTCAGCAGAAGGATGACCAGCTTGTGATTTGATGGTCCGCCCAGGAAATCTGTGGATTGTGTTGTTCCATCCATGGTAGCCCCAAGATGATGGGATAATGAGCAGAGGTGGTGACCCAGAAAGAGATCTCCTCCTGGTGTAGAGCGCTCACTTGAAGCCCCAAAGGTTGTGTGTAGTGGGTGATGAGTCCGTTGCCGATGGGGTTTCCGTCGATGGCTTGGACCTTGAGCGGGGGTGCTAAGGAGCTGGTTGGTAGTCCAAGCTCCTGCACAGTGTTCTCGTCGATGAAGCTGCCTGCCGCCCCGGAGTCGACCAGAGCTGTGAACAAACGAGAAGTGCCTGAATATTTGAGCAGGACAGGAAGCGTGAAAGCATGTGAGACATTTTCTGGGATACGACTCACCGGGGACGAGCGGGGATGAGGTCCGCCCCTCACCGGGGGGGTTCTCGAAGGGCGGACCGGGCAGTGGTGGATGGGATGGTCGGCTTCACCACAATAGAAGCATAGGTGTCCTTGACGTCTCCTTTCTCTCTCCTCATTGTTGAGCTTGGCGTGGCCGAGTTGCATTGGTTCTGTGGTAGCGAGTGTGGCTGGAGGCTCCGGGAGGTTCCGGTGAAAGTTGCGGCTGTGGAGAAGCTGATCTAGCCGGATGGTGAGATCAATAAGTGAATCGAGAGTGAGGGGCTCATCGCGACATGCCATTTCTGTGAGAATTCTGGGTTTCAGACCTTGGCGGAAAGCGGCTGCCTGCCGCGATGGTCCGGAACTCAAGTGCGTATTCTGCGACACGGAGCGAACCTTGACGAAGCGTGAGTAATCGCTCTCCTACTTCCTGGTCGTCGGGAGCGTGATCAAAGACTCGCCGGAACATAGTGGTGAATCGGTCATATGAAGTAAGCGCTTCTCCACCTCGCTCCTTCACGGCAGTGGCCCATCTAAGGGCTTTTCCGGATAATGACGACATGACCCACGCCACCTTTTCCGTGTCGGATATGTTTCCGTGACAGTCGAAATACAATTCACACTGTAGCAAAAAACCCTTACATAATGCAGGATCGCCGGCGTATGTGTGAGGCATAGGCCTGGGCAGCCGAGATATAGCCGAGGAGGCAGGCGTGACAGGCGGTGTCCTTTCGCTGATAGCTTGGGAGAGACGTTGTAAGTTTTGGTCTACTTCCCATAGACGCCGGTGTTGTTCGCCGAGGAGCTGCCCGTGAGCGGTGATAGCCTGGCGAATTTCCTCCGCTGCATCCATGATGGCGAAGTATTCTGTTATGATATGCACAGTTGACTGGATGCAAGTGTAGAGTACTTTCGATGCTTTATTTGTATTATAAAGATAAACATCAACAGTTCCAAAACGTGAGGCAGAAGAATGGTCAATAAACAGGCAGTGTTCAGTATCACGGGCAAACAGAGTAATCAGAGGCAGAGCAACAGACAAAATCCACAAACGTAGCAAAAGTTCCATAAACACAAAATAGACAGTCCAAGGGCAGAGACAATAATCCAAAATCTGTTAAACACAAGCAAAGTTCGTAAACCAGAGATAATCCGTCAGAGAATAAAGGCTTGGTAAATGTCAGATACAAAGATAGCACAAATACTTCGGGCCGGAAGTTTAAAATGATAGTCCTTATATATTGCACTTGAGATTGTCTACAGGTGTGTGTCATCAGAAGGCGGGTGATTGTGAGCGTGGGAGTGAGGGAGTGCTCTGGGGAGTGTAGTCCGTGGTGGCCATATTTGTAGGCTGCTGTGCCTGCTGGGAATTGTAGTCATGCTCGTAGCGCGACCTAACATATATAATGATTGTAAACTAAATAACAAATTTAAAAAAGTGCTTATCTTCAATAGAGCCATCCTTGATTTTGCTCCAACAGTAGCAGGAATCAAGAAGTATCCAATTTTTCTGGAACAATTTCTTTGCCGGCAACGTATCCTTTAGAGCCGATGAAGTAAGCCTTTGTTGCGTGCTTTTTGTACATAAGGCCAGAGCACTGTATGGCAAGCTTTTCTTCCTTTGTCAGGTCTCCTCCGAAGCGTAGTTTGCGTTCGTTGAGGTAGTCCCCGTTTTTTGTATTCTTCCAGATGGATCTCACCCAGCGCAGCGCAAAAAGGTTGATAATGGCCCTTGCTAGACCCGACATCGGCCTACCCAATCCGTGAGCTACATCTATCGCCTCATTCATTTTTTCCGCAAGCTCAAGTATCACTCCTTTGCAGATCTCCATCACTTTGATTTTGACATTTTCAGTCTCCATTTCTGGAAACCAGAAATCGTAGACACCACCTCTGTTTGTAGCACTCTGCTTCAACGATTCTGTTTTCCAACTGAGATATAGCTGTTGCTTGTTCGGCAACTTTAGCTGTTAGTTCACCTTTACACCTCTGCAGGTCCACAGTTTCTGCGTTGACAAAAAGGAGGGATGATTTCAGCTCTTCAATGGTGTTTGAATTTGATTTGATCATTTCTTCAAGGTAGTCTGCTCTCTTGTTGAGGGCTGTGATGATGTTCCCTTGAAGCTCATGTAACGAGAGATCAGCTTCCACCAGTATCTGGAGACCTTTCTTGCTTTTTTCATTTGCGCCACTCATTTTAGCGATGTTAGTTTCGGATACTTCCACTAATTTGCTTATGTTTCCCTCTTTTAAGGTCAAGTAAAATGTTCAAGCATTCCAACGATTCAAGCACTTAAAGAAACTAGGTAATCCATTTAACTAAGGAGTAATGACCAAAGCCTATATAGAGAAACTTGCAAAGCGTGTGCCTTTGGTGCCATGTTGTCGCCCTCCACCAAGCATTTTACTAACAAATGACTAAATCAGCGTATCCTTACAACCAAAATGAAACAAAAAACATAAACGTGGAACGCCTTTATCAATATGTAATAATAAACTAGATGTACACTAATAGTACAGTAATAATGTTATTATAATATATACAATCACCTGCCACTTTATTAGGAACACCTGTACATCTGCACATTCATGCAGTTATCTAATCAGCCAATCATGTGGCAGCAGCACAATGAGTATTTCATAAACTGCTGATCACCTGGTCTTTTTCTAGTCTTCAACTGTCCAGTTTGGGTGAGCCTGTGTCCATGATAGCCTCAGATTCTTGTTTGATTTGATGTGTTGTTCATTCTGAGATGATTTTCTGCTCACCATGGTTGTAAAGAGCGCATATTTGAGTTACTATAGACATCCTGTCAGCTCAAACCAGTCTGGTCATTCTCCTCTGATCTCTCTCATCAACAAGGTGTTTCAACCTTCAACCTTTGTTGTTGTTGCTGTTTTTCACACCATTCTGTGTAAACTCTTGAAACTGTTGTGATTATTAACTTTGAGAAAACAAAATTGAATGTTCTATTCAATAAAAGTTTTTTGCTGCTACCCACAAACAGTTCCTGGCCAATAAAAAGGAAAATTCATTGCATTCATTGTTTCGACAGCCTTGTGCAACGTGACAACCTTTATTTTCATCCAGAGTTGCATTAATTTTTGGCCAAGATCTTGTATTGAGGACGGGAGAGTTGAGCCACTCCGTAAAGTCTTCTCCAGCACATCCCAAAGACTTTCAATGGGGTCGAGGTCAGGACTCTGTGGTGGCCAATTCATGTGTGAAAATGATTCCTCATGCTCCCTGAAACACTCTTTCATAATTTGAGCCAGATGAATCTTGGCATTGTCATCCTGGAATATGCCTGTGCCATCAGGGAAGAAAAAAATCCATTGATGGGATAACCTGCTCATTCAGTACATTCAGGTACTCAGCTGACTTTATTTTATTGCTGCATAATGTTGCTGAGCCTCGACCTGACCAATTTAAGCAACTCCAGATCATAACACTGCCTCCAGAAGCTTGTACAGTGCATGATGGTGCATGATACAGGCACTATGCATGATGGATGCATTGCTTCATGTGCTTCGCTTCTTACCCTGATGCACCCATAGCTTTGGAATAGGGTAAATCTGGACGCATCAGACCACCTTTTTCCATTGCTCCACAGTCCAATCTTGGTGCAAATTGAAGTTGTTTTTATCTGATTAGCCTCACACTGATTAGGCTACACAGCTGTTTAGTCCCAGTCCTGTAAGTTCCCATTGCGCTGTGCATGTGGATATGCTCTTACTTTCACTATTAACCATAGCCATGAGTTCTACTGTCGTTTATTTACGATGTGACTTCACCAAGCATTTTAAAGATTTCCGATCATGATCATTCAAGATTTTGAACATTCATTTTTCTGACCAAATATCTTCCTCAAAGTTGACAGTTCACCACTCTTCTTCTAGTTTTTAATAATGCGTTGGGCAGTTCCTCACCCAATTCCAGAGATTTCAACAATCTCCTTAGTTGTTTTCTTTGCTTGATGCAGGCCAATAATTTGCCCCTTCTGAAACACAGTAGCATCTTTTCCATGACCATGGGATAAGTCTTCCGACATGGTTGTTTAAGAGATGAGAAGCTACACACTGCATCAGTTAGGCTTAAAATAATTGTTGCCAGCTGAAACATATTAATTACTACAATAATGCTCCAATCATAACCTCTTAAGTATTTGCTTATTTAAATCCAAACAGCAAAATTTTTGGCCAGGCAGTGTATATGCAGAACTCATAACCATCTTTGTTTCTCTCTCCACATCCCTTATCGGGGTGCTCACCTGATAACCAATCAGAACGCAAACTAGGTTGTTGCAAGTGGTATCAAACCATCCAATCAGAATTACCTTTGTCATTTCTGATTGGTTGAAATTGTGGCATATTGTAACACTGTAGGTGTGGAGCGAGCATGCTGATAATGGATGTTGAGAGAGAAACAGTGAAACAGCAAGTGCATAGGAGAGCTAGACACTCAAATAGGGTATGGGTATGAGTTCTGCATATACAGTTATGTGAAAAAATAAGTACACCCCATGGAAATTGTTTTTTTTTTTTTTTTTTTTACATATTTGGACATTTGATCATATTTGAAACAGTACCTATTAATAAAATTGATATACTTAAACAAAACCAAAAGGAAAATTAGCCTTTTCAATAATTTATTCAACAGAAATATCAATAGATGTGATATTCTTCTGTGGAAAAAGTAAGTACACCCTTGACCTCAGAAGCTAGTATTGCCCCCTTTAGCAGAAATAACGTGTTGCATAATTGTCCACCAGTCTCTGACATTGGCTTGCTGGAATGTCTGACCACTCTTTCATGCAATATTCTTTCAGTTGCAAGATGTTTGAGGGTTTTCTTGCATGTACTGCCCATTTCAAATCCCCCCACAACATTTCAATGGGATTCAAATCCGGGCTTTTACTAGACTATTCCATAACCCTCCATTTCTTCTTTTTCAGCCATTCCTTGGTGGATTTGGTAGTGTGCTTAAGATCATTATCCTATTGAAACGTCCAATTTCAGTTCAACTTCAGCTTTTGGACAGATGGCCTCACATTAGCTTCAAGCACTATTTGATATGAAGCAGAATTCATAGTTTAACCAATGAATGCCAGCTGTCCAGTCCCTGCGGCAGCAAAACAACCCCAAACCATAACATTTCCACCACCATGCCTCACAGTTGGTATGAGGTGTGTCTCTTGAAAAGCTGTCTTTGGTCAACAGCAAACATGTCTGCTGTTACTGTGGCCAAACAACTCTATCTTTGATTCGTCTGTCCAGAGCACATTATTCCAAAAGGCCTGGTCTTTGCCTATATGCTCATTGGCAAACTGTAGTCTTGCTCAAATGTTCTTTTTAGACAGCAAAGGCTTTTTCCTGGTACGCCTCTCATGCAGGTCAAATTTGTGCAATCTCTTTTTGATTGTAGAAGCATGCACTTTGACACCAACAGTTGTAAGACTTATTAGCAGATCCTGTGATGAAATTTTGGGCTTCTTGGAGACTTCTCTTTGTATCAGACAGTCTGCTCTTGGGCTGGACAAATTGGCATTCGTTTGAAATCTGTGCCACTTGTAGATGATTTTCCTTACGGTGGAATGATGTATTTTAAATAATTTGGAGATCTTTTTAACTCATAGGCATCCACAACCTTTTTACTGAAGGCCTTATAGAACTCTTTAGATCTTGGCATGATGACACCACAGAGAGAGAATATGATTTGCATATTTCGTTAACTCATCTTTTGACAGGTGTATGTCCTAAAAGTGTCATCTTCAGTGTCATCATCATCAATCAAATTTTGACAGGTCTAGGTCAAAGGTCATCATGAATCAATTTAATTTTGTCAGGTAAACAGGTGTCTGTATATTAAATGAAAGTGCCATTCCCAGCTATGAAGAGTTGGTATAATTCATCAAATTAATTTGACAGTTGTATGTTATTGTTTAAGTTTGAACATTACAAATGAAAGCACACACACATACAGGTGCATCTCAATAAATTAGAATGTCGTGGAAAAGTTAATTTATTTCAGTAATTCAACTCAAATTGTGAAACTTGTGTATTAAATAAATTCAGTGCACACAGACTGAAATAGTTTAAGTCTTTGGTTCTTTTAATTGTGATGATTTTGGCTCACATTTAACAAAAACCCACCAATTCACTATCTCAACAAATTAGAATATGGTGACATGCCAATCAGCTAATCAGCTCAAAACACCTGCAAAGGTTTCCTGAGCCTTCAAAATGGTCTCTCAGTTTGGTTCACTAGGTAAGCCACAAACATTCATTGCCAAAGAAGCTGGCTGTTCACAGAGTGCTGTATCCAAGCATGTTAACAGAAAGTTGAGTGGAAGGAAAAAGTGTGGAAGAAAAAGATGCACAACCAACCGAGAGAACCGCAGCCTTATGAGGATTGTCAAGCAAAATCGATTCAAGAATTTGAGTGAACTTCACAAGGAATGGACTGAGGCTGGGGTCAAGGCATCAAGAGCCACCACACACAGACGTGTCAAGGAATTTGGCTACAGTTGTCGTATTCCTCTTGTTAAGCCACTCCTGAACCAAAGACAACGTCAGAGGCGTCTTACCTGGGCTAAGGAGAAGAAGAACTGTACTGTTGCCCAGTGGTCCAAAGTCCTCTTTTCAGATGAGAGCAAGTTTTGTATTTCATTTGGAAACCAAGGTCCTAGAGTCTGGAGGAAGGGTGGAGAAGCTCATAGCCCAAGTTGCTTGAAGTCCAGTGTTAAGTTTCCACAGTCTGTGATGATTTGGGGTGCAATGTCATCTGCTGGTGTTGGTCCATTGTGTTTTTTGAAAACCAAAGTCACTGCACCCGTTTACCAAGAAATTTTGGAGCACTTCATGCTTCCTTCTGCTGACCAGCATTTTGAAGATGCTGATTTCATTTTCTTCTGACTTATAAGTCATCAATTTAATTTTGACAGGTCAACGTGTGTATGTACTTAATTAAATTAAACCACTATTCCACACACACACACACACACACACACACACACACACACACACACAGGTTGGTATATTTCATCAAACTAATTTTGCCATGTGTTTGTTATTAGTTACATGAAACCACCATTCTCACACACACACAATTTTGTAACCCAAGTTTCCCGCCAAAAAGTTGGGAAACACCCTATAAATGCTACACTCTCAGAAGTTTGGCATTCTGGAAGACTTCCAAGAGATTTCACATCTCTGAAAATCCAGCAAAGGGTTAAATAACTTTGTGACTATGGACTTCTCAGCAGGTAAGATGTATTTTTAAAATGTTCGTCATTAAAATGTTTATATTAACCTATGCGTTATTTTAACTTGTGAAATATTCAGAACGTTTCCAATTTTAACAGAGATGTTCCGTCTACTTATCCGGTCATTCATGTATTCTTAATTTTCATTCAAATTTTATTACAGAGCAAGACTGAACTATGCTCATCTGATTCTAATGTCTAGGAAATTGTAACGAATGAATGAAAACCTACTAGGTAATTTAAATTTGTCTCTTAGAACTGTGTAGTGAGCTAAAAGGTAACTGGTAAGAGAATATTATATTTGTTTACTGATTCTTTTAGACAGCGACGTTGTGATTATTTCTGACGACGACTGTCCTGAACTGTCCACACAAGGCCGATCGTAACCGAGATCCCTGAATCATAACCAAGCTATCCAAAGACCTGTAGCCGTTGTAACGCCGCAACCCAGAACAATCTTGCAAACTATACGTGAGTATAAAAGTATGAATATTTCATATTGTAAAGTTTTTTTATTTATCACAGATTTATATTTTGTTTGTTTCATATTTAGAAATAGAGGACTCCCCAACTGTCAGTGATGATGAATCAACCGCATCAGGTGAGATGATATTATGTATATTTGCCTTCTATTTCACCATCTGTTCAGTGTAAAAAAGCTCTCTCTCACATTTACTTTGATTTTTGTTCTCTTTTAGACATGAGTGATACCAGCGAAGAACTAGAGGAGGAGGACATTCAGGAAAATAACGGTTTTGTTAGGTCATGCCACGACCCTGACTCCATCTCCCAGAATGCACAGCGGCCTACATACATGGCTGCCACGGACTCCACTTCTCACGACACTCACAGACTGCTACAATCACATTAACGCCACGACACTGACTCCACTTCCCAGAATGCACAGCGGCCTACAAACATGGCCGCCATGGACTACATTTCCCACGACACTCCCACAATCCCACATTCACATTCACCTTCATTTTGAGCACCCATCTGATCCCAATTTCACAGCACATCCACAGTCACTTTATTTAAGGACTTTGAGTTTTTGTATTCACCGCGAAGTATTTGCTCAGTCACGTTGTTTTCTGCCTATACCAAGCCTGTATATTCTGGACTATTCTGGACCTCTCCCTAGTGTCGCTGTTGTTCACTGAGGAGCTGCCCATGAGCTGTGATGGCCTGACGAATTTCCCCTGCTGCGTCCATGGGCAGTGAAGTATTCTGTTACACCACAGAATCAGAGTGGGATGCAAGTGCGGGGAAAAAGTCACTTTAATAGGGATAGCCAGAAGTATAGGAACAGGTTATATCGCTAGGCTGAGGCAGAATCGATAAACAGTCCAGGTTCTTACGCACGGCAAACAGTATCCAAAAGGGGCAAGGCAATAATCCAAAGTCGAAACATAAAGCAAAGATCAAAAACACCAGAATAGACAGTCCAGAATATACAGGCTTGGTATATGTTACATATTCCCTACCTGGACCATTTTCAATTGTATTATTGAGATGTTCAAAGCTTCCCAATAAAGCAGTCTTTCTGTCGAAGAATTCTATAAATGCGATGTTGATCTCTTCTAAACCTGGTACACCACAGAATCAGAGCGGGATGCAAGAGGAGATCCCGCTCTGGGTCACCACCTCCGCTCGACACCCCATCATCTCGGAACTACCCTGGATGGAGTGCCATGATCCACAAATCTGCTGGGCGGACAGACAAGTCACAGGCTGGTCATCGTACTGCCTACAGTACTGCCTTCACGCACCCACACTGGTTATATCCTCCACGACCATAGAAAGTCCCGAAACCGCTATCAATGTCAGAATACCCCACGAGTACCACGATCTCAGAGAGGTGTTTAGTAAGGCCAAAGCCTCCCTCCTCATCGTCCCTACGACTGTGCCATTGACCTGCTTCCCGGCATGACTCCATCCCGTGCCCGTATCTATCCCTTATCTCATGCGGAACAAAAGCTACGAAGGAGTATATCCAAGAAGCACTACAGCAGGGGTATATCCGGCACTCCACGTTACCGCCGGCCGCCAGCTTCTTCTTTGTCGCCAAGAAAGGAGGGGGCCTCCGACCCTGCATCGATTACAGAGGACTGAACCAGGCCTCAGTTAAGTACCCATACCCACTTTCACTCGTCCCCTCTGCTCTGGAACAGCTGCGTAAGGCTAAGTACTTCACCAAGCAGTGACATAAATAACGGAGGCCTTTTTTGCATTCAGATTTCATTTAACACAAGTGATGAGTAAGAGAAAGGGAACAGACATGACAGTTTTTTACTGGCAAGAAAAGACAAGTAAGTTGAGGAGTAGTTCAGAAAGTAAATGCTACTGTTTTAAGGCAACTGTTGGAAACTCAGAAGCGAAGACCAGGAGACTCAGGTAAAGCTTCAGCAGGATTCTTTATTGTAGAACATCAGGAGCATCAGTCTACAGGTCAGAACATGCTGTCTTGCACTGCAGTCATCAAGTCTAAAGCAATGAGCTATACATTGTACTTTTATATACATTTTAGGGGGCAGTGCTTACAGGTGGAGACAAAGCACTCAAATGATGACCTTAAACAATGGAAAAGCAAAGGAAGTAAACAGTTATAGGAACCCGCCCCAGGCTCTGGAGTTTCACCAGTCCTAATTCAATCAGCATGACTACAGTGGGTATAGAAAAGAATCACCCCCCTTTTAAAATTATCACATTTTGTTTCTTTTCAGCCTGAAATGAACACAGACACAGTTTTTGTTTTATCCAGCTGTATTTTCTCAGTGCAACTTATAACATCCAAGTGAAAGATATAACATCAACATGTCAGAAAAAAATAAGAAATTAAAAAAATAGAATCACTGAGTTGGAAAAAGGATCACCCCCTTGTTTTAATTTGCCTTATTTTTTAATTACAGCCTTTAGTCTGTTGGGATATGTCTCTACTAACTTTGCACATCTAGACTTTACAATATTTGCCCACTCTTCTTTGCAGAACAGCTCAAGTTCAGTTAAATTTGATGGAGACCGTTTGTGGACTGCAGTCTTCAAGTCATTCCACAGATTTTCAATGGGGTTTAAGTCTGGGCTCTGACTAGGCCATGCAAGGACATTCACCTTTTTCTCCTTCAACCATTGTGTGGTCAGTTTTGCTGTGTGCTTTGGGTCATTGTCATGTTGGAAGGTAAACCTTCTTCCCATTGACAACTTTCTGGCAGAGGGCAGCAGATTTTCCTCAAGAATTTGACAGTATTTTGCCCCATTCATTTTCCTTCTATCCTGACAAGTGCTCCAGTCCCTGCTGCAGAGAAACACCCCCATAACAGGATATTACCACCTCCATGCTTTACTGTAGGAATGGTGTTATTTGGATGGTGAACTGTATTGGATTTCCGCCAGACATATCGTTTGCTGTTGAGGCCAAATAATTCAATTTTAGTCTCATCTGACCATAACACCTTTTTCCATGTGGCCTCGGAATCTTCAAGGTGCGTTCATGTGGCCTTTCTTGAGGAGTGGCTTTTTCCTTGCAAGGGTCTGTGTTGTACCAAATACCTTCCACTTCTTAATAATAGACTTCACTATGCTTCTAGGCATTGATAAAGCCTTTGAAATTTTTTTGTATCCATCTCCTGACTTGTGCCTGTCCACAACTTTATCCCGGAGATCTTTTGACAGTGCCTTGCCACCCATAGTTGATTGTTTGCTTCAGTTGCACTACAAAATGCTCCAGGAAAGCTCTTTTCATGCTGAGCTAATCAAAATGACCACAGCTGATCACAGTTGAAAGTTAAATGGCTTTGTGTGCCATAGAGAAGGTGATTAGCTACACCTTATTGAGTTTACAAGTCATTTTTAGGAGGGGGGTGATCCTTTTTGAAACTCAGTGATTCTGTTTTTTAATTAAAAAAAAAATTTCTGACATGTTGATGTTATATCTTTCACTTGGATGTTATAAGTTGCACTGAGAAAATACAGCTGGATAAAACAAAAACTGTCTGTGTTCATTTCAGGCTGAAAAGCAACAAAATGTGATTATTTTAAAGGGGGGGGGGGTGATTATTTTCTATACCCACTGTATGTTTTGGATCATTGTCCTGCTGGAAGATCCAACCACGGCCCATTTGAAGCTTTCTGGCAGAGGCAGTCAGGTTTTCATTTAATATCTGTTGATATTTGATAGAGTCCATGATGCCATGTATCCTAACAAAATGTCCAGGTCCTCTGGCAGAAAAACAGCCCCAAAACATTAAAGAGCCTCCACCATATTTAACCGTGGGCATGAGGTACTTTTCCATATGGCTACCTCTCTGTGTGCGCCAAAACCACCTCTGGTGTTTATTACCAGAAAGCTCTATTTGGGTTTCATCTGACCATAGAACCCGATCCCATTTGAGGTTCCAGTAGTGTCTGGCAAACTGAAGACGCTTGAGTTTGTTTTTGGATGAGAGTAGAGGCTTTTTTTCTTGAAACCCTTCCAAACAACTTGTGGTGATGTAGGTGACTTTGGATTGTAGTTTTGGAGACTTTCTGACCCCAAGACACAACTAACTTCTGCAATTCTCCAGCTGTGATCCTTGGAGATTTTTTGGCCACTTGAACCATCTTCTTCAAAGTGCGTTGAGACGATATAGACACACGTCCAATTCCAGGTTGATTCATAACATTTCCATTTGACTGGAACTTCTTAATTATTGCCCTGATGGTGGAAATGGGCATTTTCAATTCTTGTGCTATTTTCTTATAACCACTTTACATTTTGTGAAGCTCAACAACCTTTTGCTGCACATCACAGCTATATTCCTTGGTCTAACCCATTGTTATGAATGACTAAGGGAATTTGGCCTATGTGTTACCTCATATTTATACCCCTGTGAAACAGGAAGTCATGGTTGAACAATTTCCTGTTCCTAGTCACCCAGGTGTACTAAAGAAAATACTTCAAATATATTTTTCTCATATGAATTCATAGGGGTTGTTGCACACCTATATTTAAAAAAGTTTATTTTTTTGGTTAAACCTGTGTTGTGTTTGAAATTGTTTGATATCCATGAGAGCAGAGTATTTTTGTTAATTTTTTAAACAAAAGATGAAAAGGTTAAATAATTCTAAACAATTTAAAACAATTTTAATATTTGGCACTTCTATAAAATTATATACAATTAATAAAGGCACGTCCGCTTTTCTGGATTTGAACACACACACACACACACACACACACACACACACACACACACACACACACACACACACACACACACACACACACACACACACACACACACACACACACACACACACACACACGGCGCAATCGCAGTAAACCTTGTGGGAATGGCAGTTCTGTGATTAGGGGGTTGGACCGTCACGAGCGAACGGAGTGTTAAAGAGTTTTTAATGTCCGCCATGTTGGCCATGGCGTATTGAACCAGAGAAAGGGACCGGAGCGACTGGGAAAAGTAGAGCGAGAGAGCGAACGAGATCCGGGCCTTCCCGGTTTCGCTCGCTCCGCAATATTATACCTTAAGTTAATCGAAACGTAGACTCCGGCATCACGAAATAAAACCTTTCATGACAGTTGTATTCAAATCAGTGGTGAACATTAGGAGATCGGATACATTTATGGTGCATCTCGTTTTATATTCGAAAAATGAGTAAATTGTCGTTTCGGGCACGCGCGCTGGACGCTTCCAAGCCTCTACCCATCTTCCGTTGTGAGGATCTACCCGACCTGCACGAATATGCATCTATTAATCGGGCTGTGCCACAGATGCCAACGGGAATGGAGAAAGAGGAGGAATCGGTAGGTTTTGTCGCTTGCGTTTACAAATTTAATCTCATTTCCCCAATTCGGTGTGCGCCCCTGCTTCGCTGCGCTGGTTTGCGTAAAATGGCCGCCATCGCACAATCGAAATAACCCCGCGTGTTTGTTATGATATGAACGGTATTTAATGCGCTGTGACTGAACGTAAGCGACTCAATTTATTAAATCATGCAATTGTGACTACGTGTAGTATTTATTAAGACAGACTGTCCTGTACAAAGAAGTCACGTGACCACGGGCAAGTCCGCCATTTTCTTCCTTTTCTTTTTTGCGGTCGGTGCGGCCCTGTGGTTTGGTGTAGTAACACAGACTCTCCGATAGAGGGACACGGTGAAACTGGATGCATTTATGCAGCACTGGCAGACAGACGGTGTAAACATAAACTAGTTTGTACAATGCTAGTCTAGTTTGGCAGCCGGTGTGTAAGTTATGAGTGATTGAAAGCTAATTGCCTATAGACCACAGTCAGTTAAAGAGGAGCTCGTAATGCATTATTAGCTTTTTCGACACGTATTCATGCCACACGCCTCTAGAATTGTTCGATTTTTGCTTTTATCACTTTTCTGGCTCAAGCCGGGTTTACACTGTACGATATTCGAGTACAGTACACGAGTTTGTTCCGCAGGCTCAATCGTACATCGCAAGCATAAGGATAAAATGGAGATTATCCATTAGAGTATGGAGTTAATTTTGTGCCGAAGGTTTCAAATAAATTCTGCAAGCCAAATATTATCAAAATGTAAAAACATATTTAGCAAATTAAAATAATGAGAATAAAATCAAAATGATGTTTTCAAAAAGATTAGTTCTGGTGTGTGTAAATATAATCTAACTATCAGGGGCATTTCTAGAGTTCAGTACTGGGGCACAGGCCCTCCAAGAATTTTACATTTAAAAATGTCTAGGGGGGTCCTGCAAAAACCGCACCAAAACATTCAATTCTGGTGACTTTGGGAGTAGTATTTTTGTTTGTTTATTTTCTTTAATCATATTATGTAACAAACATTAATGTAAGTATGTGCTGCAGATCATTTCATTTGTTCAATTTTACATTTTTATTTACTGTAATTATTTGCCTACATACTGGGTACTGAATGCAATAGTTCAAAAATGACGGTCACATTAAAAAAAGTAAAACTCGTGCTTAAGTGTGAAAGGGTTAATGCTCTGACATTTTTACAATTTTGAAATTTGTTGATGTTGTGAGTGTAGATTAAGGTCCAGGTTATAAAAGATTTATCTGAGTGTGTTCTGCTAGTGAGCGACGCCTCGTGGTGCCATCCCAAACAGGCACAAAATCACTCTCACGGACCTTTTCCTGGACTGTTCTGAGCTGGTGGACCGACCTGCCTATCTCGATCCGAGCAGCTGAGTCTTTAGCCATTTTCAAAACACATCTAAAGACACTTCTTTTTCGGCAGCACCTGACCAATTAATACTAGCACTTACCTATTGAATTTGTTTGTCTGTTTATTAAAAAAAAAAAAAAAAATTCCTATGTGTACTGTGCTAGAATTACTGAGACCTGCTACAGCACTTGTATACTGTTGCCCTCTTGTTGACCGAATTGCTTGTATTGTTCTCATTTGTAAGTCACGTTGGACAAAAGTGTCTGCTAAATGATTAAATGTAAATGAGTGGCAGTGAAATGTAGATCATTCAGATGTTTGTCCCTGCTGTCTGCTTACCCTCACCTGACTGATGAGGCTCTTCTCTCCCTCTGCCACCTCTTAGAATGAAATAAGTTCATATATCCATCTCGATAAATAAAAATAAGTTAACCCTTACTAAGTAGATCACTCCTCACAACAGAACAGCTAACACATTTTAAAAATCTATTTAAAAAAAAAAAACAACCTTAAATCCATGACTAGCATTTTCATGAGCAAACTAACTAGCTACCTAAATGAACAAATCACTTCAAAAAGCTTTCATTCTTTTAGTTAACAAGCTAACGTTATTGATTAAATCTGTTCCAAGTAAATTAAATCTGGAAAACGGGATGTCCTCATTCAATTAAATACAAATTCAAAAGCTACTCATTAACACAGTGATCAGCATTAGCCTAGTAGTTATCTTTTCTCAGCTACAATGTCATGTGAAGGGAGTGAAGTGAAGGGAGGAGGAGCACAGCAAGGGGGGGCGGAGCGTATGATTGTAACGCCAGCTTAAGAGAAAATATCCTGCGAATCCTCTTCAATCAGCCTTGTTTTAAATAATTCAAATGATGTAAATGATAACGTTCAATGAATAGGAAAGACTATTTTCAGGTGGTCCAAAGTAATTTAATAGTTTTTTTTCATCTTACCCAACTGACTGTCTCTCTCCCCTTCAAACTCTTCTCTCTCTTTCTTGCCTTTTTTGTCTCTTGAGATGGTCTGATCAGTCCTGTGAGGATATGCACTGATAGGGAACCATTCGCATTAGCTGCAGCCTGTAGGTATTTTAGCTGATCCCGAAAGTCAATATTGCACAACCACACACAGAATATCCTTGCTACGCTTTCGTAGGCTTTTGAGTGGATAAAAGATAGAAACCCTCTTCATTTCCCGAAAAAAATGTAGCTAGTTTGAACTGGAACACTGTCCCAGAACATTTTTTTGTCATAGTTTTTGTTAAGAAATGTAATACTATTCTGAAATCTTTCTTTTGCTTCTGCAATATATATTTAAAAAATCTTTATTAGACATCTTCAAGTAACAAACGGGCATTATCATTGTTGAGCACACCAGCAAATCCAAGCAGCATACTTTAACAAGGAGGGAAAAAGGGGGAAAAACCCCAATACAAATAATAAATACCTAAATATATATAAATAAATATATAATAAAAAATAAATTGAGCTTAAGGGGGTTAATCAAGGTTTATCTCAAGTAATTCAAATAATCTTAAGGCACTCCTTTTCAACCCCTTTTATTTTGCACAGCACCACCAAATTTAACAATGTGATATTCAAAAACAGGTATTACTTTCTTTGTAACTAACACTCGAGCAAACGAATGGAGAATCTCACCTGTGCATAACCTTTATCCCTCGACTGCCTGTCAGACTTGTCAACTTGCTACACACACACACTCACACACTCACATACAGTGGAGAAAATATCAGAGATAAGAGAGTCTGATCTCACCAATCTCCATCCCCTGCCGAGATAGAAAGTAAAATCAGCAGTAGGGGTGGGCGGTATGACCAAAAATCTATTACGGAATGAGTAATTTTATTTCATGGTAACGATATGTATCACGTAAAAAAATAGACATTCTGGTAAATCAACTGTAAATCAGTTGTATGCTTCGACATGCTTCATTTTAAGATGATAAAACAGGTTACTTATACTACCGCTGCTAGCGGGAACATTTGCGCGACACAGTTTGCAAATAACATTTTTCTGCTCTTTGTCAGATTTTGTAAACCCGAACCACGTCCATACCACCTCTTTTCATAACAAGTTCCTCCTCCTGCTCAGGATTGGTTTGTGGGACTTCTTCACCAGCGTGCTTATCTTTCTCCATGTTTTTCCAATCACAACTACTCTTATGTACAGCTTCTCGATCGTTCTCACGTGCAGGAGCGCTACGCACAAAGTTAACCACGCCCACTTATTTACATTTCGCGGTATAAACGGAACAGAAAGATCTGTAACGGTAGACATTTTATTCCGTGGTAACGGTATATACCGGCATACCACCCAGCCCTAGTCAGCAGCGTGGGATTACTTTGGATATCCTATAAACTAAAGGGGGGTGTCCTCGAGGATGGAAAGCCAGTTTACAAAAAAAAAAAAAAAAAAAAAAAAAAACACATCTCCTGTGCATGTCCTGTGTATAACTTTAATCCCTAACAAAAAAAATGTGTAAGAATTTAAATGTCAATCATAAAATGTGCCATCAAAATCATTTTCCATGTCCCGGCTTCCGGCTACATCTGTGTTGTCTGTCCGTTTGGTAACCTCTGACTTACAAACACACACTAACCATAAATGACTTGCGCTTCAGAGCATGCAGACGAAAAGCTGTCATAAACCTCACATTATCTTGTGATCAGAGTCGGATGCCTGATATTTGGGAAGGGAATTGTGTGAGACAGTTCTGGGAGGTAATTATACCCAAATCATTTTGATGACAGACTTTGGCTCAGGCATTTCAGAATGACAAAAACAACATTTGAGATGCTGTGCAGCGAGATTGGTCCGATGGTTAGTCCAGTTATGCGACCCACTGCGCCCCAGTTCCCACAGAAAAACGCACTGCCACATGCGCTGTATATGCAATCACATCAGCCAATTATCCAATCACATGATTTTTGAGGCGACATGACTTTTTTTTGATGTGCATCGAGGAATTTATTCGGTAAATGTGTATCCATCATAGTTTATGCACGTCGTCTTATTAAATAAAAAAATTATCTGCCTCAATTGAGCGCATAAGTTCTTTATGCGCATTTTGGAGATTTTATTCGCTTCTGGTGTTTCCATCCAGCAATTATTTTAAATTATTTTATTTATTTATTTATTTATTTTTTTAAAAGGTGATCTAGCAAGATTTGCATATAAATACATTGATGGGTACATGGGTACTGACCCCGATCTGAGTTTGAGTGAGTTAAAGGTACACACAGAGTCTGGCTGCACTGTTGCGCACCTACAGTATATGTTAATACTCAAAGGACATCAGCTCACACAGCTGATGTTATTTTTCATTCAGTAGTTAGTTTAACATGCTATACTAACGTAAAAAACAATAAGTTAATATTAAGTGACTTACATATTAGACTCAATATTGTCTCTTTTTGTTCTATTTCACAGAAAATAGTTCCAAATAAAGCCACAGCAGGTCCTGCTCCATTTTCCCCCCTCCTAATTTCTTTTGTTCAAATGGGAGATTTATTATTTATTTTATATATTTTCAAAAGGGAGACTTTTGTTTTTTTACACATACTTCCATTAAAAAATTATAATAAAGCTTTAGGTTAGGGTTAGGTTTTTGTCTTTAACCAAAAAAAACTCTTCAGTTTTCATTCCTTTGAGTCACTGTAACTGATGATGATGATGATAATTTATTTTTTTTATTATTATTATTATTGTGTTATACCGTTAAACTGTGATATTTTCTGAGACGGTTATCATACCGTGAAAATCTCATACCGTTGCAACCCTAGTTGTAATTCCATATTGATGGTGGAAAAAGTTCTGACATGATTTATCTTGGTTTAAATTTTTTACTTTGCAAATTTTAATTGGGGGGAATGTGTGTGTGTGTATGTGTATGTGTGTGTGTGTGTGTGTGTATATATATATATATATATAATCACACATACACACACACAGTATCTCACAAAAGTGAGTACACCCCTCACATTTTTGTAAATATTTTATTATATCTTTTCATGGGACAACACTGAAGAAATGACACTTTGCTACAATGTAAAGTAGTGAGTGTACAGCTTGTATAACAGTGTAAATTTACTGTCCCCTCAAAATAACAACACACAGCCATTAATGTCTAAACCGCTGGCAACAAAAGTGAGTACACCCCTAAGTGAAAATGTCCAAATTGGGCCCAAAGTGTCAATATTTTGTGTGGCCACCATTATTTTCCAGCACTGCCTTAACCCTGTTGGGCATGGAGTTCACCAGAGCTTCACAGGTTGCCACTGGAGTCCTCTTCCACTCCTCCATGATGACATCACAGAGCTGGTGGATGTTAGAGACCTTGCGCTCCTCCACCTTCCGTTTGAGGATGCCCCACAGATGCTCAATAGGGTTTAGGTCTGGAGACATGATTGGCGAGTCCATCACCTTTACCCTCAGCTTCTTTAGCAAGGCAAAGTGTGTTTGGGGTCGTTATCATGTTGGAATACTGCCCTGCGGCCCAGTTTCCGAAGGGAGGGGATCATGCTCTGCTTCAGTATGTCACAGTACATGTTGGCACTCATGGTTCCCTCATGCAGCCCCAGACCATGACACTGCCACCACCATGCTTGACTGTAGGCAAGACACACTGTCTTTGTGCTCCTCACCTGGTTGCCGCCATACACGCTTGACACCATCTGAACCAAATAAGTTTATCTTGGTCTCATTAGACCACAGGACATGGTTCCAGTAAGCCATGTCCTTAGTCTGCTTGTCTTCAGCAAACTGTTTGTGGGCTTTCTTGTGCATCATCTTTAGAAGAGGCTTCCTTCCGGGACGACAGCCATGCAGACCAATTTGATGCAGTGTGGGGCGTATGGTCTGAGCACTGACAGGCTGACCCCCCACCCCTTCAACCTCTGCAGCAATGCTGGCAGCACTCATACGTCTATTCTGCAAAGCCAACCTCTGGATATGATGCTGAGCACGTGCACTCAACTTCTTTGGTCGACCATGGCGAGGCCTGTTCTGAGTGGAACCTGTCCTGTTAAACCGCTGTATGGTCTTGGCCACCGTGCTGCAGCTCAGTTTCAGGGTGTTGGCAATCTTCTTATAGCCTAGGCCATCTTTATGTAGAGCAACAATTCTTTTTTCTCAGATCCTCAGAGAGTTCTTTGCCATGAGGTGCCATGTTGAACTTCCAGTGACCAGTATGAGAGAGTGTGAGAGCGATAACACCAAACTTAACACACCTGCTCCCCATTCACACCTGAGACCTTGTAACACTGAGTCACATGACACCGGGGAGGGAAAATGGCTAATTGGGCCCAATTTGGACATTTTCACTTAGGGGTGTACTCACTTTTGCTGCCAGTGGTTTAGACATTAATGGCTGTGTGTTGAGTTATTTTGAGGGCACAGCAAATTTACACTGTTATACAAGCTGTACACTCACTACTTTACATTGTAGCAAAGTGTCATTTCTTCAGTGTGTGTATGTATAATATATATAATGTATGTGTGTGTGTGTGTGTGTGCAAAGTACATCTCTCCACTGTACATTACTATCCAAATTAAACCTTATGAACTTTCTTCATTTTAGGTAACAAAGGAAAGGACAAATATCTAGTTCTAACTTTGATAGTGTCTGCTTTCGAAAACCTTTGAAAAAAAAATTTCTTTTAACAGGAAGAGGAAAACATATGAACCAACACATTTGGAAAAAAATGAGACGGTAGACTAAACCACAAACATTGTTCATATTTTACAAAATACTGTAACCCTCTTAACTCCATTCATTACCTCAAAATCAGTTACATTCATACCCCCCTTCTTCTATTGAATTTTTTAATCACGTGTTGCTTATTATTCTAAATAAAATTATAATGAATTTGGTTTATTTCCTTAATACACCTGTCTGGTACAGCTAAGGAATATGCTTGGTAAATTAATCTTGAAATTCCTTCCATCTTTGTTAACAAAAATATTCCAAAAAAGGAAATGGATAGCCAAAATCTCTCACTCTTTAAAAAAATATTTCAATACAACTCTGAAGCATCTGAAAAAGTAGGTGCAGCTTTTAAGACATTAAATATTTGGTAAGAATCCTTTAAAAACTACATTGTGTCCTTAGTTACATTTATGGCATTTGGCAGACGCCCTTATCCAGAGCGACTTACATTAATTTCATTTATACATCTGAGCAGTTGAGGGTTAAGGGCCTTGCTCAAGGGCCCAACAGTGGCAGCTTGGCAGTGCTGGGGTTTGAATTTGCGACCTTCCAATCAGTAGCCCAACGTCTTAACCACTGAGCTACCACTGCCCTACAGTTAATTGTGTAATTATCGAGGAACTACCCATAACATTTTAATGGTTTTATACTTTAATTATTTTTAAAATACAGTGCTAGTAATTCAGCTAATTCAGTAATTCAGCTAACTCTGTATGAAGAAAGCGACTAACTTGGCGTATTCCTCTTTTAACCTCAAATCTCCTTGTACTTCCCGACTGAAATAAGACAGCGCTTGTTATTCCTTCATACAACATTGAAACATCAGTGATCCCCCCCCCCCCCCCAACCAAAATATTGAAGTGACCATAGAATAAAGGGGTGTTCAAGCTTGTCAAAAGCTTTAAAGAAGTTCAGAAATAATATAATACCATCATCTTCCACCAAATGTGCATAATACACCAAATCTAAAATAAACTGAACGTTATTACAACCACTGACAAAAATGATGGAATCACCACACTTGGAGGATTTTCAACCAGGTTTTTACTTTGTAGCAAATAAACAAATCAGAGATATGATACAAAACATTTTTTGTTTAATAGCTGAACATTTTGGCTTTGTAAAACAAACCAAGTAAAATAATTTCATTTAAATCAATGGCATATTTTTTTCCCTGATCAAGTAGATGAAAAGATTATGGAATCAGTCAATGTTGAGGAAAGAATTATGGAATCACCTTGCAATTTGCATTTCTAAAACAAATACCAGCATAAGACTAAAAATGCAAATTAGTCTGCAGTTAAAAGAGAGTGCTTACTGACCTTACCTTGGACTTTTTGAAAGGAAACATGGGCCCAAAAAGAGAGCTGTCCATTGAAACAATGGAAAGGATTATAAAACTCCTTCAAAAAGGAAACCCAACACTGAGTGTGGCAAAAGATGTTGGTTGTTCCCAGTCAGCTGTGTAAACTTTGGTGCAAGAATAAACAACATGGGAAGGTTAGCTATAAAAGGAAAACGTACGAGTAGACCAAGGAAGATGTCAAAGCATCAGGATAGAAAACTCAGCAATATGCCTTGAAAATAGAACATGCACAACAAAACGAATGAAAAAGAAATGGGTGGAAACAGTCAATGTTTGTGACAGAACTGTCAGAAATCGGCTGTATGAAATGGGATTTGCGTATAGAAAAGCCAAACAAAAACCAGCAGTAACACCTAAACAAAAGGAAACAAGGTTACAGTGGGCTAAAGAGAATCAATCATGGAGTGTGGATAATTGGATGAAAGTGATATTCAGTGAATCACAAATATGCATTGGCCAAGGAGAAGATGCTGGAACATTTGTCTGGTGTCATTCTAATGAAACATATTGTAACAGTCCTGGCCGGAGCCTCCGCAGGTTTTCCTTGTGTTTCCCTGTTTTTTCCCTTTCCCTGTTTCTCCAGTGCTTTCTCCCCCTCTCGTTTCTGTCTGTGTGCGAGTGTGTATGTGTCCCTGGGCATGGCAACCTGTGACGACTTATTGAGCTCACCTGCTCCTCATCCAACTCACCTCATCAAGCTGCGTCTAAATACCCTGGTCTCTCAGCTTCTCGTCGCCAGATTGTTCCGGCGTTCTGTCCGACGTTATTTCCCTCGTGATATTTCCTTGTGCTCACTGTGTTGGTCTCCTGTCTCTTCTTCGTGTTCCAGGTCCCTTGCTTACGCTGCCGGCCTGCTCATTGCCTGCCTGCTCACACTGCCTGCCAGCTCTCACTCAGTTCACTTCCTGCTTCGCCTCCCCTTCCCCGTGGCTCCAGTCTGGCACCCGGCTTCCACGCCGCCGACCCGGCCTCAGCACTTGCTGAGCACCCGACCGTCACACTCTGGACCCGAGTTCGAATCCCGACCTAGATCACACGACTCCACTCAACTTCCCCGGCTCCCTCTGTTCTTAAATAAAACCCATTAGCCCTATACACCTGTGTCTGTGTCCTGTGCTTGGGTCCTCTTGTCTCAGTGTATCCATTACAATAGAACAATCTGGCCAAAAATGGACCCAGCAGGAACCAGTTCCATGACACTCAGCCCTGTCCAGCCCAGGGAACTTCTACAGGCAGCAGACACAATACCTCCATAGCCCCTTTGAGAGCAACCTTGTCACGGACAGCTTGTTCAAGCCTGACAAGCAGCGGATGGACTCAGCCCGTACCTGCAGTGTTTCCTGTTTCCCAGATTCAAGCTCCTGTCACGGAGCTCTGCCTGTTTCCACCACAACCTCTCTCAGTGGGCCCCAGTGCCAGTCATGTGTTCCCCTCCCAGTGCTCATCCATGTTTGGACAGCTGCCTCCCTGCTCCTCAGAGGACATCCGCAGGGAGATAGTCGCCAACCTTAAGCAGATTCGAGAAGAGTTGGATGCCGTGTTCTCCAACAGAGAGGTCCTGGCTGGAGCCGTCAATCTGCCCCCCGGCTACTCCGTGGAAGTCGCTCCACCCCCTAGCCTCGAAGAGGGCATCGCTCCGCTTCCGTGCGGCACTCCGCTCCCTAGCTCCACTGAGGACGTCACTCAGCCCTGCTCTCCCTTCCCCATGGCGCACCTGCTAAGCACCCGGCCCTCACGCTCCAGACACGAGTTCAAATCCTTGATCACGCGACTCCACTCAACTTCCCCACACTTCCTGGGCTCCCTCTATTCTTAAATAAAACCCATTAACCCTATACACCTGTGTCTGTGTTCTGCACTTGGGTCCTCTTGTCTCAGTGTATCTGTTACAGCACATATGAAGATGACTGCCTGAAGAAAACAATAAAATTTCCCCACTCATTTATGATATGGGGTTGCATGTCAGCTAAAGGACCATGGGAGACCTCAACAGTCAGTGCACAGGTGTACATTGACATTTTGGACACTTTTCTCATTCCATCGATAGAAAATAGTTTTGGTGGTGATGAAGTCATTTTTCTGGATGATGATGCATCTTGCCACAGAGCAAAAAGTGTTAAAGCTTCTCTTCAGGAAAGGCATATCAACTCAATGACATGGCCATCATACAGTCCGGATCTCAATCTGATTGAAAATTTATGGTGGAAATGACAAGGCTCCATACTGCAAAGCTGATCTGTCAACTGCTATTCAAGTTGGAACCAGCTTGATGGAAAATTCTGCTTATTTTATTATTATCCATGCCTCAAAGAATTCAGGCCATCATAAAAGCCTGAGGAGGAGCAACAAGGTACTAATTGTGATGTGTATTTTTTTTTATTTATTTATTTTTGATGATTCCATAATTTCCTGGATCTTGCTCTGGAAAAAAATATGCCATTAATTAAAACAATTTAATTTGTTTGAGGTATGTTTCACAACGCCAGAATGTTCAGCTATTAAACAAAAATTGTGTGTCATATCTGTGATTTTGTTTATTTGCTATGAAGTAAAAAAGCTGTGTAGTGATTCCATAGTTTTTGCCAGGGGTTGTATGTATTAATCGATTTGGAAGAAAACTACATTGTGTATTGCTGATAATTTTAACCAAACCACTTTTAAGTCTACTAGCCAATGCCTTGAGTAAATATTTTGTAATTGGAATTAATTTATGTAATTGTCGTTAGATTATCAGTAATTGTTTGATCCTTGTTTGGTTTTTGTATTAATGTAATTATACATTGTTTCGTTGTTGTTAGTAATGTATTACTTTCTAAACCTTCTTTGAATGCTTCAGAGAGCATGTCTTATCAGTCCAGAAAAACCAAGTTCCTCAATTTTTAAACTGGAATCATATGTCCTTTTAAAATCTGAATCAGTACGATGAATAAATGGTTGTACTTTTTTTTTTTTGTTTGTTTGTCTTCGAAAATAAGGATGAATATAGGTTTTGATAAAACGTAAATACTTCATTAGCTATTTCTTTTGGGTTTGTTACAACTTTATTATCTATGTTTAGAGTAGTTATTGCATTTCTTTCCTACAATATTGCTCATCATTTAGAAAATTTGCATTAAATTTCCAATATTTTTGTCTACATGTTATTTCTGCTTCAGGCTTCTGCAATCTTTTTTTGCGTATGACTTTAGGCACATTTCTTAGGAGTGGTGGGTTTTAGGTAGAAATTATGCTTCACTTTTTACGCGTATGCTAGGAACAGCACCGCCAGATTTTTCTAACTACGCTTTTTTTTGTTCGCGCAGGTCGCACATGCGCATTTAATTCTTTTGCGCTATTTAGTTATTCCACAAGGTGGCAACAGTGTCCCAGAGCCATTTATTCTCAAGGTAGTCAAAGAAAAAACTGAATAAACGGAAGAGATAGCATGAGTGCAATAGAACAATAGATGGCTACGTGGATGGGTGGGTGCGGGTGGTTAAAAAGAAACAATACCCCAGATTGTGGTTTTGCTCGGCTGGCTCTCAAAATTCATCAAACACAGAGAGAGAGAGTCTGATGTCGAAAAGCTGGTAAGTTAACTGAATGTGCTGCTTTTGCTATGCTATGCTATGCTGTCGGTACCGTGCATTTCTGACCTTCTTTGTTATTCTTTCAGAACGAGTTTAGTGATCGTTCTGACCCTCTTGACACACCTTGAGTGCATCGCCGCGAACCTCTGCCAGCGACATGGAGAACTCTTTCCAGTCCTCCCCATCCACATCCCCTTTATCATCCCCATCTCCATTGTCTACAAGTCTTTGGAATGTTGTTCATCCCTGACACCCTCTCAGCCAAAGAAATTCTTGCCCACTTGAGCAAATACGATGACGATTTGCATTTTGTCAAGATGATGGTGAGGGCGCTGTCCAAAATGAGTACACGGGGCAAAAACCATGCCCGTTCAGGGTTTTTTCTGGGTCTTCGGTGGTGGCTGACAGACATGGTCATCCACACACACAGTAAAAAGTACCCTACCCACGTGATCTGTGAGCCCAATACTGACAATAAATTTTAAATAAATGCAAAGAAACAGTTTTACAACCTCTTCCAAATTATATACAGGCTATGCAATAATCAGACACAAATATTACCCGTCACTCTCACGGTCATCCTTTCTTGCCCTCTTTGCAAAAAAGCTGTAATTTTTCCATTGGCTTTCATAGCTTTGTAAGATAAGATCCTTCCTTGCTAGACCTGATAATTATTTTGGTATATAATCATATCAATATTAAAAAGTAGCAGTAAAAAAGTTTTTATAATCTAAGCTTAGACTAACAATCTAATTTTCTACCATATACAATTGAATAAAATTAGCAGCTGGCTAACAACAACTTGCTTTGTGCTTTGTGGTTTCACCTCACTCCAGTCTGAACTAACTGATTTTATAGGTAATTTACTCCACATGGTCATATAAATAACCTGAAAACACTGGATTATTAAAGCTAAATCTTACTAACCACTCTTGCTAAATGGGGTAAGCACACTTACGTTCTCATTTCAGATTTTTTCTGAGTAAATGATCTGTTATACACCGATTCAGACAGTGACGTCTGGTGAGTTCAGTGTTGGACAGATCAGCCGTTTTATCCGTTCGTTAAAATTAATCGGTTCAAATGAGTCATTAGGCCGCGAATCGGACATCAGTTGATTTTGATTAATATGTGCGAGGGAGAGAGAGCAAAGACAGTGCTTAGTTTGAAGACAGAGAGAGTGTGTGGGGGAGGGGCTCTCTGCTCGATCTCTCCCTCAGTTAACATGCGCCCTATCACAAGTGCAGCAGCCATCTACATCACTCATAGATCACAATCACTGATCAAATAAGGCTTTGGAGGGACAAAAATTAGTTTTGGTGGCCGTGAAAAATTTTCATTGCTGTTTGGAGCTATATCAGGTGCTCTTCAAGTGGCTGATGGAGGACTCCAATACTGCAGAGCCAAAATAAGCACTCCACAATAAACCAAAAATGGCAATAACCCTTTTTAACCCTGCGCTATATATTGATACATGTGTATCTATAGATCTTACTTGTTTAAAAAATGTATATCTTCTTTACAAAGAATAGCCATTTATACACTTCCATTATTACCTTATTTCTGTATTTTTGTTCACTTTGTAATTTTCATATATTCTGTTGTGCACTTTTTTATATTTTGACTCACCATGTGTGACTTAACTCTTGTTTATTGCAGTTTTTTCAAAATAAAGCACATTACAAAAGTGTATTCATGTTTGTTTGTTTGTTTGTTTGTTTGAACAGTTTTATGGAGACATAACACGAACACAGTGCAATATGAAAAGTGATAATAGCATTACAAGTAACATTGATTCACTTGAAGCTTGTAGACATTTTTAGACATTAAGTAGAGCCCTTCTGACAATTCTTTCTTGCCATGGTACTTCTCTTTGCTCTGTCTGAAAGAAAGTTTGTAAATTGTGCCTTCAAACAAAGCAGCTCATGTAGCTCTGGCTGTGGAGAGGTGCTTTGGGTCTAGGAGATTGCGGTTTCCTTCCACCAGTCGTCTCCAATTCCCAGGATGACTGTCTCCTTTCAAATTTGTGGAGTAGTTTGAGGGAATGTATTTACTATCACCCGCGTTTGCAGCATCCGTGCATGTCAACAAATTGTGCAAATCGACACAGGCTTTGATGATGTGTACAGTGTTTGTTGTACTACAGTCGATCGGCCGACCAAGATTTGCCATTGTGACGCCAAGATCCCAAACACGTTCACAATGGCTCTTCGTGCTGGGGAATGATTGTAATTGTACACTTGCTCGTCCAGGTTGAGGTTGGAGCCTATAGGTAAAATAAAATTAAGGGAAATTATAACACTTGTGTAAACAACATAACAGTTACACAATCAACAAATAGAAATACTCACCAGGAAATGGATGCATCAAATTGCAATGCAGCGGGAATGCTGCATCTGTGCCTGGCAGAGTGGTTAGAGGTGGTAAACCTAATTTTCCTTCCAAGAGTCTGGACCCGAAGGCACTCTTTAAAGATGCCGCCGTCGCTTTGGCTACCGTAGGCTCCAGCATCTACCATTGTAAAGCAGGAGTGAGCGTCACATGCCGCCATCAGCACAATTGAGTGTGTCCCTTTATAATGAAAATAGTCACTACTGGAGTTTGGAGGAGTTCCGATCTGTATATGTCTCCCATCGATGGCACCAACACACATTGGGAAGCTCCATATTTTCCAGAAATCATTCGCGATATCGACCCACTTTGTTTGCAGTGGTAGAGCAACGAACTCTGGCTGCAGACACTTCCAAATAGCTTGACACAACTCTGGAATGAGTAGGGAAACTGTCCGACTTCCCAATCTGTAGCTTGCTGCTATACTTGTCTGTGAAGATCCCGTAGCTAAAAAGCACAAAGTAACAGCTAACCTTTCCACTGTGCCCAAAGGACTTTTATGAGTTTTTTTGTGTTTTATATAGGGAGCGACGCGATGCACCAAATTGTCGAATCTGAGGACCGACATGCAGAAGTACTGATAATGCTGATGATAATGATGATGATCTCATTGTCTATACTTTACATCGCATTTCTTTCACCAGCAGACTGAATACAATACATTATGATTTTCATATTTTTTTGGGACATTTTGATAATGAGGAGATAATGTTACAGGAGCCTGTATGTGATATTAGTGTGATTCATGGCACCATCTACAGGCACAAGCTCATAAGACCTGGACTTTTTTAAGGTGGAAGGGAAAATCTGATTAAGAAACTAATATTAGATATTTAAACTGCTACTCAATTGGATGGAATGAAGACAGTTAAAGAAATATATCCAAATGCATCTACAAACAATTCAGTAACTGCACATATTATTTTTATCAGCATTTTAATGCAACTACAGTAGTTTCCTTTTTACTGAGCACTCTGCTCCATTCCTTCTGCCATGTCCGAGGCAGTGGTGTGGCTAACTTTCAGAGCACCTCCCACTCCAAAATCAGTTGACCAATAGAGATTTAAGGTGAACACCTTCTTCTAAGACCCACCTCTCCTAATAATGTGCCAGTCAAAAACAGAAAAAAGATTGCTGAAGCAAGAAAAAAAACCCCACCTGCATCAGATCAGATAATCGTTTTAAAAATCGAACTTTTATTTGATTCTCATTACCTGCATTTGCAAAATATATTCTTTTAAACATTTTGATAGTATATATTTTGCTTGTGTATTATTAGGACCCAAGCACTGAAAGTGTGCAGGGCCCTATTGTTTTTCTAAGGATTATTATTATTATTGTTATTATTATTATTATTATTATTATTGTTATTATAATATTTTTTTTCCCCCTTCAAGGTTTCGGGGGCTTTTGGGGCCCTTAACATGCTCAAAAACTCATGAAATTTGGCAGACATGTCAGAGTTGTCGGCCATTAGGCCCCCGCAAAGAGTAGCACATGGGCGTGGTGGGGATGGTGGTGGGGGCTCTTTAGCACCCCCTTTTACACGGTACAAAACCTTGGTGTATAAATCGTTCATACTTGTACGTATATGTATGAAACTCAGTACACACATTGTTCTCATCGACCCGAACAACTTTCGTGCTCACAATCATTAGCTCCGCCCAACTGGAAGTTGGCCATTTTGGAAAATTGCAGGCTCTGCATTTTTAAATCCTCCTCCTAAGGGATTCATGTGATTGTCACCAAACTTGGTCAACATTATGCCAAGACATTGAAGATGCTAAATTTTGAAGAGATTTTTGATATCTCAAACGGTTTCACCATGGCGAGGCAATACATTTATGGCAATTAAAGGGAAACAGGAAGTGTCTCAGCTTCTGCATGGAATGAGTGATTTAGATTAAACTTGAGCTGTGTGTTTGGTACTGGGGGCTGAGCACATGGATGTGACTACTGTGAGTCACGGTCATAGCGCCACCAACTGGCACCAGGAAGTGTGTGACTTACAACAGACTTTCAAATAGTCAACTTACCTTTTCCCGCTTCGGACTTGGTCAGAATATTGTTGAGACACAGCTGATGTAAAATTGCAAAAGGAGTCTTGACGTTTTAGTGTTGCCGTGGTAACGCATCAAACTTTTTTTTTTGTTTGTTTTTGAGGCCCTTAGCATGCTTAAAATTTCATGAAAGTCGGCACACACATCAGAGTTGTCGGCCTTTAGGAGTAGGCAAAAGCTAAAACACGGGCGTGGATTGGGCTCTCTGTAGTGCCCCCTTTTTGCCTGAAGTTGTGGTGAAGTGTCTCATATCTTCTGCGTGCATCGAGTGATTTAGATGAAACTTGACTGTATGTTTGGTACTGGGGGCTGAGCACATGTATGTGACTATTGTGAGTCACGGTCATAGTGCCACCGAATGGCAGCAGGAAGTGTGTCACATACATCAGACTTTGCAATAGTCTTCTTATATTTACCGGCTTAAATTTGGGTATAATTACACTTAATCTTTGTATAGCTGTTACACTGTAATTCCAATCAAATAAAAACTAGTAGGAAGGCACATAAACAGAGCTATGTTGCACCCCCTTAAATGCATGTGCCCTCTACACATTACTTGACTGCAATTAATTAATGGCTAGTAAGGTTGAAGTCATATAGCTCTTATCTCGAACAGTTTTGCCATGGCGAGGCCATACATTTATGGCGAAAAAAGGTAAACAGGAAGTGTCTTATATCTTCTGCATCCATCGCGTGATTTAGATTAAACTTGAGCTCTATGTTTGGTCACGGGGCTGAGCACATGGATGTGATAATTGTGACAGGGTTCATACAAGGTGCTTGAAGTGCTTGAATTTGGCTTTTGATATTTAAGTACTGGAAAACGTTGAAAATAGTCATTTTTTTTAAAAATCTAGTGGTGCTTAAAAAGTGCTTGAATTATAAAAAGTCAATAAATAAGAAATTGCTAAAAACTTTAAAGTGTTTATTTTCAATAGAAAATGAATACATCCTTTCACTCAAAATATGACTCCCCGGAAAGGGGAATAGGATATAGGAAATATAACTTCCTATAGAAGAGAGTGGCAAGTACTTCCCCGCACTGCAGGTACACCCCCCCCCCCCCCCCACCCCCCCATGCGGCTACTCTGTTCAGGAGAGGAGCAGCACATTCAGTCATTTCCAGTTGTCTCTGAGTGATCATTTTACATGTAAATATAGCCCAAATCACAGCACTGCCGTTGACTTTAACTTGTATGTATTATGATTTTGTCAGAGGACGTCGTGGTTAGAAATCAGGATTTTAGCAGTGCAGAGCAGCAGTTTGGAAATGGATTGGAAGTGACTGCTGGTTAACATGTAGTCTCTTAAGGGGCTGTGTTTCAGTCACTATTTCATACTCATTCCGTTTTCTGACAACAGAAAGAGAAAAATATGTAAATGAGAACAGCTTTATTGGAAATTCGGCTTTATTAAAATACAGTATGTGAGCATACAGAGTAGTGAATGAATACGCTAATTAGCACATGACCTCATCTAGCGACATTAGCCAAGTTTCCATCCAGTGAAAGTGTATAAAAAATGTTTCCATCCAATTGGCCTTTTACCGATAAAATAGTGTGCGTGATGCCGTCATCCTTTGAAACAAAATAAACTGTCACATAAGTTTTGGTGTATTGCAAAAGAAATCTGCCCTTGAGCTGTTTCCATACATAATGTGTATATCACAAATTGTGTACCTTTTGCGTCCTACATGTCCTCAAATCTTTGTAAAATGGAGAAAGTATTGAGACATTTAAATGAAATTGACCAGCTTACTTTCATTTTCATTTCATAAACAATTGTAGTTGTACGAAATATGAGAAGATGATGTCAGAATGGAGCAGCTGCTCGTCTGATAGGGCTCCAAGTAGCCTATGCTACGAAGCCCATGGGCATATCCGTGGCTAATCAGGAAAATCGGGAGAATTCCCAGTGGGCCGCTCATAAATTGGGCTCATAAAATAAGCATGTAACATTATTGCGTGACTAATAACTAAAGTAACGAATTACACTACATTTGTATTTAAAGCAGCTCATCAGTTACTTACAGTGGGGGAAAAAAGTATTTGATCCCCTGCTGATTTTGTACGTTTGCCCACTGACAAAGAAATGATCAGTCTATAATTTTAATGGTAGGTGTATTTTAACAGTGAGAGACAGAATAACAACAAAAAATCCAGAAAAACACATTTCAAAAAAGTTATAAATTGATTTGCATTTTAATGAGTGAAATAAGTATTTGATCCCCTATCAATCAGCAAGATTTCTGGCTCCCAGGTGTCTTTTACACAGGTAATGAGCTGAGATTAGGAGCACTCTCTTAAAGGGAGTGCTCCTAATCTCAGTTTGTTACCTGTAAAAAGACACCTGTCCACAGAAGGAATCAATCAATCAGATTCCAAACTCTCCACCATGGACAAGACCAAAGAGCTGTCCAAGGATGTCAGGGACAAGATTGTAGACCTACACAAGGCTGGAATGGGCTACAAGACCATCGCCAAGCAGCTTGGTGAGAAGGTGACAACAGTTGGTGCGATTATTCGCAAATGGAAGAAACACAAAATAACTGTCAGTCTCCCTCGGTCTGGGGCTTCATGCAAGATCTCACCTCGTGGAGTTTCAATGATCATGAGAACGGTGAGGAATCAGCCCAGAACTACACGGGACTTCCCTCAGCCAGGGCATTGAAAATGGGTCGTGGATGGGTATTCCAGCATGACAATGACCAAAAACACACAGCCAAGGCAACAAAGGAGTGGCTCAAGAAGAAGCACATTAAGGTCCTGGAGTGGCCTAGCCAGTCTCCAGACCTTAATCCCATAGAAAATCTGTGGAGGGAGCTGAAGGTTCGAGTTGCCAAACGTCAGCCTCGAGACCTTAATGACTTGGAGAGGATCTGCAAAGAGGAGTGGGACAAAATCCCTCCTGAGATGTGTGCAGACCTGGTGGCCAACTACAAGAAACGTCTGACCTCTGTGATTGTCAACAAGGGTTTTGCCACCAAGTACTAAGTCGAAGGGGTCAAATACTTATTTCACTCATTAAAATGCAAATCAATTTATAACTTTTTTGAAATGTGTTTTTCTGGATTTTTTTGTTGTTATTCTGTCTCTCACTGTTAAAATACACCTACCATTAAAATTATAGACTGATCATTTCTTTGTCAGTGGGCAAACGTACAAAATCAGCAGGGGATCAAATACTTTTTTCCCCCACTGTATGCATTAAAAAGTGTCGTTTTCTCACGTCACTTGACACTTGCTCGCTCGCGCTCTCTCTCTCTCTCTCTCTCTCTCTCTCTCTCTCTCTCTCTCTCTTTCTCTCTCTCTCTCACACACACACACACACACACACACACACACACACACACACACACACACACACACACACACACACACACATAAAGCGTATTGCTCTCGCCCTGCTCAAGATGGCATCCTGCACCGAGTACAGTGTAGTGGAGGAAACTTTCAGGGTTCGTAAAATGACAGACCATCGATGTGTATCTGCTGTACACACAGCTATTAAAGAAAAATTTATGTGGGTTTATATCAGGCTGCTGAATGTAGCGGAGGCCAATGAAACTGCATCCTGTAATTCCTTGCTGCATCTTGTGTCACAGGTTTGCAGTACGCTGGATGGCACGCACATCCCTATTCTTCCCGACTGATGGATAAATTTTGTTATGTGACACCTTTTTTTTTTCCGACAAAAACTGTTTCCAAACTATTTTTTCACAACGTTTAAAGTATCGACATAGTTCATGCGCTAAAGTTAAATGAAAAACAATTATCTTGACACTTGTGAAATTTTATCAATAACCCTAACCCTGCCTCCGCCCTGTGTGTACGGAGCTTGCCTATTCTCCATGTCCTTCGAGGGTTTCCTCCAGATACTCTGGTTTCCTCCCCCAGTCCAAAGACATACGTTGTAGGCAGATTGGCACCTCTAAATTGTCTGTAGTGTGTGAATGGGTGTGTGTGTGATTGTGCCCTGCGATGGGTTGGCTCCCTGTCCAGAATGTCCCCCGCCTTGTTCCCTGAGTCCTCTGGGATAGGCTCCAGGCTCTCTGTGACCCTGAGTAGGATAAGCAGTACAGAAAATAGACTGATGGATGGACACCTCTTGCATAATCCTTGAACACAAAAAAATAGTGATTGAAAAGTCCTTGAAAGTCCTGGAATTTCATTATGAAGAATCTGTACAAACTCTGTTGCGAGTCACGGTCATAGCACCACCAACTGGCAGCAGGAAGTGTGCCACTTAAAACAACCTTTCAAATAGTCTTCTTATATTCAACCAAATCGCTGCAACCTTGGTCCGAATATTATTGATGACACAGCCGATGTAACTTGCAAAAAGACTCTTGATATCTTAAATAATGTTGCCTTGGTAACGCATTAAACTTTAATACTCTTTTCTTTGTATACTTGGGTGTTTTACTCTACAGTCATGGCCAAAAGTATTGGCAGTGACATAAATTTTGTGTTTTGCAAAATTTGCTCATTAAGTTGTTGTGGTGTTGATTCACATTGTTTCTAGATTATTGTGCAAAGTGATCAGATGCATTTTAAATAACGCAGAAAGCTTCATTGGACAAAAAAATTAACTTTATCACAAAAACCCAAATTTCACTGTTTTTTGGCCCGGGCACAAAATGACCAGAAAACATCATTTCACTAATCATATCATCAGCACATGGGAAAGTGTGAACAAATACTAGTCAGATAAAATCACTCTATCATTCTGATTGGATTATGAGAGCAGACTGATTGCTATAAAAGGAGGGGAAAAGTGCTTTTCTTTTCATTCATTGTGTTTTGTTTGCAATGGTTACCTCCAAAGAAAGACATGCAGCATCACTGCTTTGCATCAAAATGGCCTCACATGCAAGGAAATTGCTGCAAAGAATACTGCACCTGAAAAAACCATTTACCGGATCATCAAGAACTTCAAGGAGAGAGGTTCAACGGCAGTTAAGAAGGCTTCAGGACGTCCCAGATTGTCTAGCAAGCGCCAGGACAGTCTCCTCCTGAGAAGTCAGCTATGGCATCGTGTCACCACCAGTGCAGCGCTTGCTCAATATTGGCAGCAGGTGGGTGTGAGTGCATCTGCACGCTCAGTGAGGCGAAGACTTTTGGACAATACTGGTCTCAAGAAGGGGACCAAAGAGGCCACTTCACTCCAAGAAAAACATCAAGGACAGACTGAAATTCTGCTGGAAGTACAAGGATTGGAGAGCAGAAGACTGGTGCAAAGTTATTTTCTGTGACGAAGCCCCATTCCGACTGTTTGGGACATCTGAAAAATTGATTGTCCGGAGAAGAAAAGGTGAATGAGTCCTGTGTTGTGCCAACAGTGGAGCATCCTAAGACCATCCATGTGTGGGGTTGCTTTTCATCCAAGGGAGTGGGCTCTCTCCCAATTCTGCCCAAAAACACTGCCATGAATAAAGAATGGTATCAAAACTTCCTGCAAGAGCAACTTCTCCCAATGATCCAGGAGCAATTTGGTGATGATCCATGCATTTTCCAGCATGATAGGGCGCCATGTCACAAGGCAAGAGTGATAATGAAGTGGTTTGATGATCATTACATTGAAATTTTGTATCTGTGGCTAGGCAAATCCCTGGATCTTAATCCCATAAAGAACCTGTAGTGAATCGTCAAAAGGCGAGAGGACAAGCAGAAGCCCACAAATTGTGATCAACTCCGAGCACTAATAAGGCAAGAATGGATCGCCATCAGTCAGGATTTGGCCCAGAAGCTGATACCCAGCATGCCAGAGCGAATTGCAGAGGTTATGAAGAACAAGGGTCAACACTGCAAATATTGACTCTTTGCATATATTGAATGTTTTTGCCAATAAAAGCCTTTAAAACTTATGAAATGCTTATCATTGTTTTCCAGTATACCATAGAAACATGTGGAAAAAATAATCTACAAATACTGAAGCAGCAAACTTTGCAAAACACAAAATTTATGTCACTGCCAATACTTTTGGCCATGACTGTACAGCACTCGCTTCATTATGCATTGTTTTTATGCACCCACCAGGTGGCACCGTAGTGTTTGGGCCCGTCATCACCGCTTGCAGCTGTATTTATATTTGAAACTCCATACTGCTGTTATGACACTCGCCTAAAACCTACCAATAGGTTGATGGCATATGATTACACAAAACTCACAGAACAGCTACAAACACTGTAGTGGCAACGATGAAATGTAAACAAAGATATTGAATTTAAAAAATTTGATTAATTTTCATTCTGAATTCAAAAGTTCAGTTTGTTGAATTGTGGCTGCAGTGGCTGTCTTTATAATGTGTCATCACACTTACAGTCAAGGGAAAGAGAAAGTACACCCTCCTTCAATCTTGTTTTTGTTTATCAGAACTTAAATAGCAATTGTGTCGTCCTCACCAATTTCTATAAACAAACATATAACCTCAGGTGATGACAAAAAAACACAACAGATTTCAAGATGTAGTCATTTTCCCCAAAAAAGTTAACCAACATTCAGAAACCGTGTGGGGCGGAAAAATAAGAACACCTACCCTACAATCATTAAGAGAGTAATTAGCAGCCAGGTGTTTCTAATGAAATGCACAAGATTAGTTAAACATCAAGAAGTGTGACTACCTCTATAAAAGCAGAACTTTTGGTGCTTGTTTTTTTTATATCATGCCAAGAAGAAAAAATGTCAGCCTTGACCTTAGATAAGCAATTGTTACTGCTTATCAGTCTGGAAAGGATTATAAGGCCCTGTGCACACAATTTGTAATCCATCATTTATCAAGGTGTTGGAATGGCCAAGTGAAAGTCCAGGCCTTAATCCCATTGAGATACTTTGGTGGGATCTTAAAAGAGCTGTGCAACAACGAATTCCCTTATACATCAATGAATTGCAGCAATGGTGTGAAGAAGAGTTGGCTAGAGACTGATAAACTCCTACAGAAAATGTGTACTTCAAGTTATTGTTGCTGAAGGTGATTCTGTGTTACTGAATTATAGAGTGAAATATTTTCCCATCTGGTTTCTGAATATTGTTTTACTTGTTAATCTTTTTTTGTGTTTTTCTTTGTTCTGTTGTTACCTGAGGTTGTTTGTTTATAGAAGTTGGTGCAGACCACACAGTTGATATTTATGTCCTGATAAATAAAAAAATAGAATTGAAGGAGGGTGTACTTTCATTTTTCCATGACGGGACAAAAAGGGATGCGACAGTAAAAAAATGGAGGATTAATTACAGCTTCCAGGTGTGGTTAGCTAATTAGCATGCAAATGCTATGTTCATAGAGTTTATTTATTATTATGACAATGTGAAACTATTTTTATGCTTTCCAGTTGAAGAGCTACCAACCTGTACTGTGTTGTTACGTACCCAGTATAGAGTAATCTGACATGAACACATTATTGCACAGACTGTTATAAAATTCTTATTGGTATCATCGTGCACAGTGTGACAAGTAACAATTGCAAAAGACCACTGGAATGATAGTGTAAAACTGGATTTACAGATTTTATAATATGTGGGAATAATGCTACATTAGATTTACTTCGGAAGTGGGAAGTCAAAGCTCAGAATTACATCATCAACCACCATGCATTTGAGCTGCAAAGTAGGGGAAACCTTGGATGCCTTCATGATTGTCTTTTGTTAGCAACAAGCTAATTGTCTAACTGTGATGAGTGATTTATACAGTGGTGCTTGAAAGTTTGTGAACCCTTTAGAATTTTCTATATATCTGGATATAAATGACCTAAAACAGTGTTTCTCAACCAGTGGGTTGCAACCCAAAAGTGAGTCGCGGAGTGTGTAGTCAAAGAAACAACAAAAAATGAATTCTAAATGTTTTTCTGATGCAGGAGTGTTATTTTGAAAGATGTGTGTGAAAGCTGTTGACGTTACCCCTGACTGAAAGGTGACACGGTCAAATAATTATTTTATTCGAGCAATAAATATGGCGAAGCGCAAGTATGACCCCGAATATGTAAAATATGGATTCATGTACGTTGAAGACAAAAAGGGCCTGAAACCTCAGTGTATTGTGTGTGGACTCTCACAAGAGAACATGACACCATCCAAATTGAAATGTTATTTAGAAAAAAAACACCCAGCTTGCAAGGACAAGCCTGTTGAGTATTTTCAAAGACGACTCCAGGAGCTGAGGGCATCGCTAAAGTGCCTAACATCATTGTGTTCAAAACAAGTACAGGCACTCTGTGCGTCTTACTACATAGCTCACTGTATTGCAGTGGCCAAGAAACCCCACACAATAGCAGAAGAGCTTCTCTTACCTGCAGCTATGGACATGGTCAGGGTGGTAATAGATCAATCTGCAGCAGATAAGCTGAAGATCATACCACTGTCAAATGATACCACAGGTAGGCGCATTAAAGAAAAGTCTTGTGACATAAAACAACAGACTGCTACTGGCAAGTGCTTATTATGCTTTGCAATCCAAAGCATATTATGGTTGAATCCAGGGACATTGCTAATAAGGCAACTTTACTGGTTTACGTGAGACATGTAGGCAGGGGACTTGCAGGAGCAATTTCTCTGCAGTAGAGCTGTCTCCACTACAACGCAGAGGACATTTTTAAACTGTGGATTTGTACTTGGGTTCAGCGTGCCTGAGCTGGGAAAAGTGTGTGGGAATCACAACTGATTTTGCAGCCTCAATGACCAGAAAACACTTGGGGGTGGTGAAGAGAATTCTTGAGAGGGCACCAAACGCAACCTGGAATCACTGCTATTTGCATCAAGAGGCATTAGCAGCAAAGAATATGGTGCCAGTGCTTCATGAGACATTAAAAGATGTCGTCAAAATGGTGAACCACATTAAACGAAGTGCCAAGAAGTGTTTTAAAAATATGTGCAAAGACCTGGGCTCTGAGCATGTACAGGTGTTATACCACTCCGAAGTTTGTTGGCTCTCGTTGGGAA
This sequence comes from Cranoglanis bouderius, assembly GCA_023630585.1. Lineage (NCBI taxonomy): Eukaryota > Metazoa > Chordata > Actinopteri > Siluriformes > Cranoglanididae > Cranoglanis > Cranoglanis bouderius. The sequence goes on from CM042536.1 coordinate 35,788,490, forward strand.
AGCTGTTATGAACTTAACAGAAATCGCCGCCTTCCTTTTGGAGAATAACTCTCCTTATGCTGAGCTGTTTAACGACAAAATCTGGCTTTCACGAATTGCTTATCTTGCTGATGTGTTTGAGCACCTCAACACATTATAAACGTGTCTATGCAAGGGAGGTGGCGCAATAATTTTGAATATATTTGCGTTCAAAAAGATTGCATTGTGGGCAAATCGGGTTTGCAAAGACAGGCTTGACCTCTTTCCAAACACTTATAATGAAGCACAACAGCTGGATCCCTCAGGAAAAAATGCACTGAAAAGAACTGTCACAGCACATCTCAGTAAACTGCAAGTTTGGTTTAATGACTACTTCTCACAGAAACATGGATATGATCACTGGATATGCAATCACTGACATGGAAAGTGTCATGTTGCCAAGCAACGAAGAGAATCAGCTGGTGGAGCTGTCGTGATTAGACGCTGAAAAGGAAATTCAGTCAGGTAAGCCTCCCCCAGTTCTGGTGCAGTGATGTGATTTCTTAAGTCAAAGCAGACGAACAGACTGGACATTGAGCACAATCTTAGGGTTGCTCTGTCTACCATCACCCCAGACATTGAAACTCTTATCTCATTAGCTTCCCAAATGTCTGTTAAGTGAAACAGGTCATGATTATGAGATACCATTATCATATTAGATGTAAATGCAGTTATGATTCTTTTCATTAGTCTACTGTTAAGGATTAGCATGCAGGTATGATGTTCATTCTATTCACCAGGATAAGTGTCGATGTTTTATTAACAGTTCTTGTTAGTATTGTGTGTGTTAACCATTTTTGAGAAATAAATTTGCTTTGCTCAAATTCCTAAAACTTTGGGTTGCAACTTAATGACCATGGGAAAATGTGGGTCCCATGGCCAAACCAGTTGAGAACCACTGACCTAAAACATCAAATTTTCACACAAGTTCTAAAAGTAGACAAAGAGAACCCAATTAAACAAATAAGACAAAAATATTGTACTTGGTCATTTATTTATTGAGGAAAATGATCAAATATTACATATCTGTGAGTGGCAAAAGTATGTGAACCTCTAGGATTAGCAATTAATTTGAAGGTGAAATTAAAGTCAGGTGTTTTCAATCAATGGGATGACAATCGGGTATAAGTGAGCACTATTTTATTTAAAGAACAGGGATCTATCAAAGTCTGATCTTGTTTGTGGAAGTGTATCATGGCATGAACAAATGAGACTTCTGAGGACCTCAGAAAGAGTTGTTGATGCTCATCGGGCTGGAAAAGGTTACAAAACCATTTCTAAAGAGTTTGGACGCCACCAATGCACAGTCAAACAGACTGTGTACAAATAGAGGTAGTTCAAGACCATTGTTACCATCCCCAGGAGTGTTAAACCAACAAAGATCACTCGAAGAGCAAGACGTGTAATAGTCCACGAGAAACCCAGGGTTCACAAAGAAACCCACGGTAACGTCTAGGCAACTAAAGGCCTCTCTCACATTGGCTAATGTTAATGTTCATGAGTTCATGGCATGCTCGCCAGGAGAAAGCCACTGCTCCAAAAAGAACATTGCTGCCCATCTGCAGTTTGCTAAAGATCACGTGGACAAGCCAGAAGGCTAATGGAAAAATGTTTTGTGGATGGAGGAAATCAAAATAGAGTATTTGGTTTAAATGAGAAGCATTATATTTGGAGAAAAGAAAGCACTGTATTCCAACATAAGAACCTTATCCTATCTGTGAAATATGGTGGTGGGAGTTTCATGGTTTGGGCCTGTTTTGATGTATCTGGGCCTAGATGGCTTGCCGTCATTGATAAAACAATGAATTCTGAATTATACCAGCGAATTCTAAAGGAAAATCTCAAGACATCTGTCCATGAACTGAATCTCAAGAGAAAGTGGGTCATGCAGCAAGTCAATGACCCTAAGCACACAAGCCGTTCTACCAAATAATGGTTAAAGAAGAAGAAAGGATTTTTGGATTGGCCAAATCAAAGTCCTGACCTTAATCAAAAAGAAATGTTGTGGAAGGACCTGAAGCAAGCAGTTCATGTGAGGAAACCCCCAACATCTCAGAGTTGAAACTGTTCTGTACTGAGGAATGGGCTAAAATTCCTCCAAGCCGATGTGCAGGACTGATAAGCAGTTACCGGAAACGTGTAGTTGCAATTAATGCTGCACAAGGGGGTCACAAGAGATACTGAAAGCAAAGGTACACACATTTTTGCCGCTCACAGGTATGTAATATTGGATAATTTTCCTCAATAAGTAAATGACCAAGTATAATATTTTTATCTCATTTATTTGAGTTCTCTTCTTTCGATTTTCAGATTTCCAATGAGCATCAGAATAGTTTTTGATTTCATTAGTCTTTTTAACTTTAAATCTATAGTATTCAAGTGAAATTATCCACTGAATAGTGAATGAGACTTGAGTGTAAACTTGAGTGTCAGTGTAAACTTGAGACGTGAGTGTCAATGTTTTACATTTGCTTTTATGATGTTTGGCAGATGGCTTTATCTAGAGACTTACAGAAGTGCTTTGAAGTCTCTATCAGTAAATACATCCTTGTACTGGTTCACTAGATGGTGAAGAATACCATCAGTCTAAAAACACCATTCGGGAGGTAATCTAGTAAGAAAAGCACACCGACAGCACAATTTGTTTAAAAAAAAAATTGTGCTAATGTAATTACTTTATGAAGAGGTAGGTCTTTAGACATCATTTGAAGACTGCCAGTGTTTGGACATCTACGGGAAGTTCATTCCACCACCTAGGTGCCAGAACAGAGAAGGGTCTTGATGCATGCCTTCCTTGTACCCTGAGAGATGGTGGGACCATTTTAGCAGTGCTAGAGGACTGTAAGGAGCCTGATGCAGTGCAGGGTGTTATAAGTGCTTGGAGGTAAGTGGGTGCTGGACTGTTTTTGCCTTTGTAAGCAAGCATCAGTATTTTAAATCTGATGCGGGCAGATACAGAAGCCAGAGAGAGTGTAGCAATAATGTGGTGTGGGAAAACTTAGGAAGGTTGAAAACCGGTCACGCAGCTACATTCTGGATTGTTGCAGAGGTTGAATGGTGCCCAGAGGCAGCCCTGCCAGGAGTAAATTACAGGAGTCCAGTCTCAAAATAATAAGGGACTGAACAAGCGTCTGAGTGGCCTGTCTGGATAGAAATGGTTGAAGCTTTTTGATGTTGTAAAGGAGGAATCAACATGAGCATGTCAGATTAGCAATGTGAGAGGAAAAGGACCGTTGGTTATCCATGGTTACCCCAAGGTTGTGTAACCATGAAGGTGAGATCAGAGAGTTGAAGAGGGAGCTCAAGATCCTGACATGGGGATGATTCACCTGGGATGAACAGCAATTCAATTTTGCTGGGATTAAGTTTCAGCTGATGAGATGCCATCCATCAGGAGATGTCTGCCAGACATGCTGAGATCTGAGCAGAAACATGAGTGTTTGAGGGAGATAAGGAGAGGATGAGTTGAGTGTCCTCTGCATAGAGCCCATGTGAGGATATGACCTCACGAAGAGATCGAGTATAGAGGGAGAACAGAAGAGGACCAAGTACTGAGCCTTGTGGGACACCAGTGGAGAGTCATCGTGGAGCAGATGTGGATCCCTCCACGTCACCTGATATGATCGCGCTTCCAGGTAGGAATGCGGTTGGTACAGTGGGTATAGAAAAGAATCACCCCCCTTTAAAATAATCACATTTTGTTGCTTTTCAGCCTGAAATGAAGACGAACACCATTTTTGTTTTATCCAGCTGTATTTACTCAGTGCAACTTATAACATCCAAGTGAAAGATATAACATCAACATGTCAGAAAAAAAAAGTCCTGAGTTGGAAAAAGGATCATCCCCCTCCTAAAAATGACTTGTAAACTCAATAAGGTGTAGTTAATCACCTCAATGGCACACAAAGCCATTTGACTTTCAGCTGTGGTCATTTTCATTAGCTCAGCATGAAAAGAGCTTTCCTCAATGCAAAATTGGTGTTATATCTTTCACTTGGATGTTATAAGTTGCACAGTAAATACAGCTGGATAAAACAAAAACTGTGTCCGTCTTCATTTCAGGTTGAAAAGCAACAAAATGTGATTATTTTAAAGGGGGGGTGATTCTTTTCTATACCCATTGTACATGACCAGATGTTATGGAGCCATTGATGAAGGGGAGGTGGTCTTGTAAGATGGTCTGGAGCATTGTGGAAGGGATTGGATCCAATGGGCAGGTGGTAGGATTGCAGAACAAAATGACTTGCAGGATCTTTTTTGTTGCTAGATTAGAAAAATGTGCCCATGAAGGAGAAGGGGAATCCTGAGTGTGTAGTGTAGGAGTTGGGGTAGAAGTGAAGGTCTGGCAGATTTTTTCAATCTTCCCATCATAAAAGGTGGCAAAGTCTTCAGCAGTCAGGGACGACAGAGTAGGAGGCGTGGGTTCTTGAGTAGTGTTGAGTAGTTTACTACTGAAAAACTACTAAACTTGACACTTTTTGTTTAAATGCAATCACTTTCCATCTAAATGCAATTGTTAGGCTTTTCAAGTGAGACCATCCACAGCTATCTTTAGGGTATCCATGTGGTATCATCCATGGAAAGAGAGAGAGAGAGAGAACAGATTATTATGTATGTGCTTGTCCTGTAGTGGTCCTGTAGAGGAAATACGTTGTGCACAGTGTGCATGCAGGGACTCTGGAAAGACTAGCCATGCCTGCATAACTTAAAGGGAGAACCAGAAGGTAATAAAGGCATGAGGGCACCCTGGGACATAAAGTGGCCAGCCTCTCCACAGTCAACAAATCTGAGTGAATGTGTGAGAGTGGGGCTGCAACAGCATCTAAACATCCCATTTAACCAGAACATACTATTCTAAAGGACCCTCCAGATTTGCACCTTTATCTAAGAGGAAAGATATTAACAAACGGGTTGATTAAGCAAAAAGGCACTGTGTCTGTGTCCCAAATGCTAATTAAAAGACAGACAGTTCCATAACTGTGGGGCCTTGTAAGAAAATTCTCTGCCCCCTGCTCTAGTCTTCATTATTTTAGGTGCTAATAAAGAGCCTGCATCTTTTTATCAAAACAGGTGTGGTGGATCAGGGAAAAAAACAAAAGTTCACTCAAGTACTGTGGTGCAAGACCTTTTAGTGCTTTCTAGGTCATTAGTTGTATTTTATAATCAATGCAAAATTTTACTAGGGGCCTGTGCAGTATGGATAAGATAGGGATGACGTGATCAAATCTTCTGGTTATAGTAAGGACTCTGGCTGCTGCATTCTGGTGGAAATTTCGATTCAGAGATATGCAATTGTTATGGGTTTGAAAAATCAGATGAATAATTTAATGTAAAATAAAATAATGCATTTGACTTTGTAAGTGGTAACTTGACAGTTGCAAGTGGTAGTTGATGAGTGGTAATTTTTTTCCAATGAATCTCGATTTTTGCTGAGGCACACAGCTGGTATGGTCAGAATTTGGCTCTAGTTTGGTACTCAGTTAGTTGGGGCGCATGCGCAAGTGCTGACCCAGATGCTGGCATGTTTGTGTCTGTTTGTTTTGTCTTAAGTTGTCTTTTATTTTGTTTATGATGCTATTTTTCTCTCAGATCTTTGGAGATATGTTTCTTAAATTTATTTTGGTCTGGATTTGGAGTTTAAAATGTGCCGTCGATTGTGTTCTTGCACTCGAAGCCAAAGTGGAGTTGGGAAGTCTGAGAAACGGCGGACTAATAAGTAAGATGATGTACAGCCATGAGGATTTAGTGAGTCTTTGATACAATGTGAAAGTTCCGCCGAGACCTCTTTGCTATGTTCCTCTCAAGATCACCTATTCTCCACAAACAACGTGCAGGAAATGGAAAAAGAGAGGTACTAGAGGGGGAATAGACTTAAATGATGCACCAGCCATTTTCCTCTGCCCACAATTACCCTAACTAATGCCTGCTCACTTAAGAATAAAATGCTTGAATGCATTAATGAAATATAGCAGAGACTTCAGGAGAATGAACCTGCTTTGCATTACTGAAACGTGGCTAATGGAGGAGACTGACGATATAAACCTTGAGGGATATTCACTAATTCGGCTGGACCGCGATAGTCAGAAATCATCCAAAACAATTGGAGGAGGCCTATGTATGTTTGTTAATGACAGCTGGGTAACAAACATTACAGTACGTGGAACCTATTGTTCAACCCACTATGAAATATTATCTATCTCATTCAGACCACACTACTTGCCCCGAGAGTTCGGACAAATTACTGTTATTCTAGTCTATGTACCTGGGCCAAATTTTGCGCTTGCGCCCGAGGGCATTGCTGCCAGCTCCAACATGGCATTGTGCAACTCAGCGGATGATCCAGTGTTTCTTCTTGGAGACTTTAACAACTGTGAAATATCTGAGTTTTTGCCAAACTTGGAACAGTATATAACTTGTCCGATGAGATTGGGAAAAACCTTAGACAAATGTTTTGGTAATGTGGGTGGTGCTTATGTACCAAAGTTACACCCACCACTAGGACATTCAGACCATAACGTCATTCATCTCCTTTCCCAAATATAGACAGATGTTAAAAAGGACTGAAACTCCAGTCGTCCAGCAGGTTCAGTCATGGACTAAGACTCAATTGAAAACCTTAGAGATTGTTTTGAGAGCACCGATTGGGATTTGTTTTTTAATGATTTTAATTGCTGCAGTGATGATGAGTCGTGGAATGATAGATTACCAGTTACATTAATTTTTGTGCAGAGGCAGTGGCTCAAACAAAAAATGTTAGAATATTCCCAAACAACAAACCCTGGATTAACAAGGATCTTAAACAATCTTTAAATAAGAATGAATGGCTTTTTTAAGGAATGAGACACACAAGGTAAAAGAGCTAAATAAAGAAGTTAAACGTAAGATAAGGGAGGTGCGAATGCAGTATAAAGGGAAAGTTGAGAAGGAATTTAAAACCAGTAATGTCAGAGATGTATAGGGAATCTAAGCATGGTTGAGCCTGGCCAGTACCTGGATGGGAGACCTCCTAGGGAAAACTAAGGTTGCTGCTGGAAGTGGTATTAGGGAGGCCAGTAGTTGGTGCTCTCCCTGTGGTCTGTGTGGGTCCTAATGCCCCAGTATATTGACGGGGACACTATACTGTAAAAAGAGCACTGTCTTTCGGTTGAGACGTTAAACTGAGGTCCTGACTCTCTGTGGTCATTAAAAATCCCAGGTCACTTCTCGTAAAGAGTAGGGGTATCACCCTGGTAATATTGCCCCATTGACCCTTGTCTATCATGGCCCCCTAATAATCTCCATCCCTGAATTGGCTATATCTCTCCTCTCCACCAATAGCTGGTGTGTGGTGGGCGTTCTGGCACACTATGGCTGCCGTCGCATCATCCAGGTGGATGCTACACACTGGTGGTGGTTGAGGAGATTTCCCCCCATACTATGTAAAGTGCTTTGAGTGTCTAGAAAAGTGCTATATAAATGTAACTTATTATTATTATTAAATACAGTGATGGGCAGACAGCAGAAGCGAGTAGAACTGTTTGATGATGACTCCCATATCTTTGTAAATAATTTAAATGTTTTTTATTCACGATTTGACAACACTGTAGGTGTTGTGAATGATGATACTCTGACAGAATCTGAACCTATGAGAATAGAGGTAGGAGAGGTTATCAAAGTGCTCTGTAGAATTAAACCAAATAAGGCTACTGGTCCAGATGTCCTTAAGGACATTGATCTAAAAGAATGTGCAGAACAATTTGGGCATGTATGTACTAAGGCTGTTTCAGGTCTTTTTAGATGATGGTTTTGTACCAGTAGCATGGAAAAACACTACTGTTATTCCAGTACCTAAAACACCTCAAGCCATAGCTTTTAAAGACCTTCGCCCAATTGCCCTTACATCTGTTCTGTGCAAGTGCATGGAGAATATATTATGTAAAGAACTGTTAGCGCAAATGAATGGCTCTGTAGATCCATTACAATTTGCTTATATGCCCAATCAGAGCACGGTGGATGCCTCCCTGACTTTATTACATAAGGCCCAGTACCATTAAGATAAAACGAATGCTCATGTCAGAATTGTTTTTATGGATTTCACATCAGCATTTAATACTGTACAACTGCAAAATTTAAAAGAAGGAATGCAAGATCTAGGTGTAAGGAGCCGGTTAATTTCATGGACTGAGAAATTTTTAGGCCCCAACGAGTCTGTGTTAACAGAATCTCTTCTGATTGTATAATCTTAAATTCAGGGTTACCACAAGGATGTGTATCATTACCTCTTTTCTCTGTTTATATTAATGAACTTCAATGTAACAGGGACGATCTCACTTTAATCAAATACGCTGATGACTTGGTTTTAATTTTTTGCCAAAAGGACACGAATAGTTCAACTTATTTTGAGTATATTAAAAGTCTTCATGGTTTGATAACAGTCATCTACAATTGAACATTGAGAAGACAAAGGAATTATGCTGTGGCAATCAAAATAGGACAGGTATGGCTGGGATATCATATGAACAAGTTACTATAAAAGGTGTAAAGATAGAGCAAGTTTCAAATTTTAAATATTTAGGTACAGTCATTGATGACAAATTCTCATTCCAGGAAAATGTGGACCATATACATAAGAAAACAAGACAGCGTTTAGGTCTACTCAGGAAATTAAGAAATTTTAGTATCGATAAGATCGCCCTAACTATTGTATACAGATTGATGATCGAAAGTATTTTAACATATAATATTGTTTTGTGGTATGGCAATTTAACAATGAGACAGAAAAATAAATTAATACAAGTAACTGTCGAAGCAAATAATATCACCGGCCAGAAACAGAGTACGTTGCAAGAGCTGTTTTTACACTTTATGGAAAAAAAGGCAATTGCAGTATAATCAGACCAGATTCATCCCCTCCATTCCTGCTTTGAGGCCCTCCCTTTGGGGTGCAGGCTGCACATACAGTGAGGGGGGAAAAAGTATTTGATCCCCTGCTGATTTTGTACGTTTGCCCACTGACAAAGAAATGATCAGTCTATAATTTTAATGGGAGGTGTATTTTAACAGTGAGAGACAGAATAACAACAAAAAAATCCAGAAAAACACATTTCAAAAAAGTTATAAATTGATTTGCATTTTAATGAGGGTCAAACATTTGACCCCTTCGACTTAGTACTTGGTGGAAAAACCCATGTTGGCAATCACAGAGGTCAGACGTTGGCCACCAGGTTTGCACCAGGAGGTCCCCTCGCATCAGGAGGTATTTTATCCCACTCCTCTTTGCAGATCCTCTCCAAGTCATTAAGGTCTTGAGGCTGACATTTGGCAACTCAAACCTTCAGCTCCACAGATTTTCTATGGGATTAAGGTCTGGAGACTGGCTAGGCCACTCCAGGACCTTAATGTGCTTCTTCTTGAGCCACTCCTTTGTTGCCTTGGCTGTGTGTTTTGGGTCATTATCATGCTGGAATACCCATCCATGACCCATTTTCAATGCCCTGGCTGAGGGAAGGAGGTTCTCACCCAAGATTTGATGGGACATGGCCCCGTCCATCGTCCCTTTGATGCGGTGCAGTTGTCCTGTCCCCTTAGCAGAAAAACACCCCCAAAGCATAATGTTCCCACCTCCATGTTTGACGGTGGGGATGGTGTTCTTGGGGTCACAGGCAGAATTCCTCCTCCTCCAAACACGGCGAGTTGAGTTGATGCCAAAGAGCTCGATTTTGGTCTCGTCTGACCACAACACTTTCACCCAGTTCTCCTCTGAATCATTCAGGCAAACTTCAGATGGGCTTTCTTGAGCAGGGAGACCTTGCAGGCGCTGCAGGATGTCAGTCATTTACAGCATAGTGTGTTACCAATTGTTTTCTTGGTGACTATGGTCCCAGCTGCCTTGAGATCATTAACAAGATCCTCCCGTGTAGTTCTGGGCTGATTCCTCACCGTTCTCATGATCATTGAAACTCCATGAGGTGAGCTCTTGCATGGAGCCCCAGACCGAGGGAGACTGACAGTTATTTTATGTTTCTTCCATTTGCAAATAATCGCACCAACTGTTGTCACCTTCTCACCAAGCTGCTTGGCGATGGTCTTGTAGCCCATTCCAGCCTTGTGTAGGTCTACAATCTTGTCCCTGACATCCTTGGACAGCTCTTTGGTTTTGGCCATGCTGGAGAGTTTGGAATCTGATTGATTGATTGCTTCTGTGGACAGGTGTCTTTATAAAGGTAACAAACTGAGATTATGAGCACTCCCTTTAAGAGAGTGCTCCTAATCTCAGCTCATTACCTGTGTAAAAGACACCTGGGAGCCAGAAATCTTGCTGATTGATAGGGGATCAAATACTTATTTCCCTCATTAAAATGCAAATCAATTATAACTTTTTTGAAATGTGTTTTTCTGGATTTTTTTGTTGTTATTCTGTCTCTCACTGTTAAAATACACCTACCATTAAAATTATACACTGATCATTTCTTTGTCAGTGGGAAAACGTACAAAATCAGCAGGGGATCAAATACTTTTTTCCCTCAGTGTACCTGCACAACAAAAGAACATATATGGCTAAAAAGAACATATATAAAAGATCATCATTTGTTGCATTGGCGGTGACGGTTCTTTCGGTGGTGACTAAATTCTTAATTGAGGTACTATATATTTATATGGGTAGGTGTGTGTATGTGTGTATGCATGTGTATGCATATGTGAGTATGTGTGCGCGTGTGTGTATGTATGTGTGTGTGTGTATGTATGTGTATATATATATATATATATATATATATATATATATATATATATATATATATATATATATATTTGTATTTATTCATTTTCCATGTGTTTTGTTATGTGGTATGTATGTGGATGTGCAGTATTGTCTGATAAGATGTATTTTTTTATGTCAAAGATGAATTTCTGTCCAGGAAATCTGAATAGACAATAAAGTCAAATCAAATCAACATGAATTGTGTCAACAGTCCAGGCTGGTGGAGGTGGTGTAATATGGCGGGTAATATTACCATGGCTAGAGGTCAAAATATTGAAATCTTAACTGAGAATCATTCATAAATGGGGAAGAAAAATCAAGATTTTTAAAGTCCTACTTTTCTGTATTCTGTAATTTTGTCTGTGTTCTCTGTGTTGTGGAAATCATAAAGCCCTGTTTATACACCCACTGGAATATACAGACACTAATCCATTACAGTAGTCTAATCTAGAGGTAACAAACTTATGAACTAGCGTATTTCTTACCTTAGAATTTTTACCTGAAATGAAAAAAGGCTATCCTAGTAATATCTACATGAGCTTCAAATGTTAGACTGGAGTCAATAATCACACCAAGGTCGTTCACTGCTGCACCTGGTATAACAAAGCCCATCCAGTGTTACTACAGTCTCCTCCACTAATATTGGCACCCTTGATAAATATGAGCAAAGGAGGTGAAAATTGTCTTTATTGTTTAACCTTTTGATCATTTGTTAAAAACATTCACAAAAATGCTCTGCTCTCATGGATATCAAACAATTGCAAACAAAACACAGGTTTATCAAAAAAAAAAAATCATTGTTAAAAATGGGTGTGCAACAATTATTGGCACCCTTTTAGTCAATACATTGTGCTACCTCCCTTTGCCAAGATAACAGCTGAGTCTTCTCCTATAATGCCTGATGAGGTTGGAGAATACATGGCAAGGGATCTGAGACCATTCCTCCATACAGAATCTCTCCAGATCCTTCAAATTTCGAGGTCCATGCTGGTGGACCCTTCTCTTCAGTTCACCCTACAGGTTTTCTATGGGTTTCAAGTCAGGGGACTGGGATGGCCATGGCAGGACCTTGATTTTGGGGTCAGTAAACCATTTTTGTGTTGATTTTGATGTATGTTTTGGATCATTGTCCTGCTGGAAGATCCAACCACGGCCCATTTTAAGCTTGCTGGCAGGATTTCATTTAATATCTGTTGATATTTGAGTCCATGATGCCATGTATCCTAACAAAATGTCCAGGTCCTCTGGCAGAAAAACAGCCCCAAAACATTAAAGAGCCTCCACCATATTTAACCGTGGGCATGAGGTACTTTTCCATATGGTTTCATCTGACCATAGAACCTGATCCCATTTGAAGTTCCAGTAGTGTCTAGCAAACTGAAGACACTTGAGTTTGTTTCTGGATGAGCGTAGAGGCTTTTTTCTTTAAACCCTTGTGGTGATGTAGGTGACCAGATTGTTTGGAGACTTTCTGATCCCAAGATGCAACTAACTTCTGCATTTCTCCAGCTGTGATCCTTGGAGATTTTTTGGCCACTCGAACCATCCTCTTCACAGTGCGTTGAGACAATATAGACACACGTCCAATTCCAGGTTGATTCATAACATTTCCAGTTGACCGGAATACTTAATTATTGCCCTGATGGTGGAAATGGGCATTTTCAATGCTTGTGCTATTTTCTTATAGCCACTTCCCATTTTGTGAAGCTCAACAACCTTTTGCTGCACATCACAGCTATATTCCTTGGTCTTACCCATTGTTATGAATGACTAAAGGAATTTGGCCTATGTGTTACCTCATATTTATACCCCTGTGAAACAGGAAGTCATAGTTGAACAATTTCCTGTTCCTAGTCACCTGGGACTACTAACAAAAAATATAAAATATCAATGGGAATATAGAGGTGCCAATAACTGTTGCACACCTATATTTAACAAAGATTTTTTTTTATCAACCTGTGTTTTGTTTGCAATTGTTTGATATCCATGAGAACAGAGTATTTTTGTGAATTTTTTGAACAAAAGATCAAAAGTTTAAACAGTAAAGACAATTTTTCACAGCCTTCTTTGCTCATATTTACAAAGGGTGCCAATATTAGTGGAGGGCACTGTACATAATTAGAAAGCTTTCTTCTAGGTCCTAGTTGAAGTGCTTCTCAACTTCAAGTATCTAATGTCCTTTACACATTCCTCAACTATATCAAGGTGGTGTCTGTCATTTTACTTTGCTGAAACATAGCTGTGTCATCTGCATAGCAGTGAAAGCTATTAGCTTTCCTGGAGCATTTTGTAGTGCAACTGAAGCAAACAATCAACTATGGGTGGCAAGGCAAAGTTGTGGACAGGCGCAAGTCAGGAGATGGATACAAAAAAAATTTAAAGGCTTTATCAATGCCTAGAAGCACAGTGAAGTCTATTATTAAGAAGTGGAAGGTATTTGGTACAACACAGACCCTCCCTGGATCAGGATGTCGCTCCAAACTGGATGAAAGAGCCAGGAGGAAACTGGTCAAAGAGGCTACCAAGAGGCCTACAGCAACTCTGAAGCAGTTGCAGGAATTTATGACAAAGAGTGGTCATTTTGTGCATGTGAAAACAATATCACAAATTCTCCACAAATGTGGCTTGTATGGGAGGGTTGCAAGAAAAAATCCACTCCTCAAGAAAGGCCACATGAACGAACCTTGAAGATTCTGAGGCCACATGGAAAAAGGTGTTATGGTCAGATGAGACTAAAATTTAATTATTTGGCCTCAACACCAAACGATATATCTGGCGGAAATCCAATACAGTTCACCATCCAAATAACACCATTCCTACAGTAAAGCATGGAGGTGGTAATATCCTGTTATGGGGGTGTTTCTCTGCAGCAGGGACTGGAGCACTTGTCAGGATAGAAGGAAAATGGATGGGGCAAAATACCATCAAATTCTTGAGGAAAAGTTGTCAATGGGAAGAAGGTTTACCTTCCAACATGACAATGACCCAAAGCACACAGCAAAACTGAACACACAGTGGTTGAAGGAGAAAAAGGTGAATGTCCTTGCATGGCCTAGTCAGAGCCCAGACTTAAACCCCATTGAAAATCTGTGGAATGACTTGAAGACTGCAGTCCACAAACGGTCACCATAAAATATAACTGAACTTGAGCTGTTCTGCAAAGAAGAGTGGGCAAACATTGCAAAGTCTAGATGTGTAGACATATTAGACTAAAGACCCAACAGACTAAAGGCTGTAATTAAAAAATTAAGGCAAATTAAAGCAAGGGGGTGATCCTTTTTCCAACTCAGTGATTGTTTTTGAATTTAAAAAAAAATAAATTCTTACATGTTGGTGTTATATCTTTCACTTGGATGTTGTAAGTTGCAGTGAGTAAATACAGCTGGATAAAACAAAAACTGTGTCCGTCAGGATGAAAAGCAACAAAATGTGATTATTTTAAGGGTGGGGGGAGGTGATTATTTTCTATACCCACTGCATGTTTTACCATTATATGCTTAGTTAGCAGCATATAGCTTAGCATCAGAAAAGACCGGAAGACATGAAAAGGTACACTACGCATGATATTACACTGATCGTAGACAATTAAATATGGTGTACATGAATTTAAAATCTAGGAGTTCAAACTTACTATTGCGCATTATGTAGCATGCAATGTTCTGGTTTCATCCAGCTCACTTGACACAGCTTTCGTCTGGGGGTACACAGGCTTTTGAGTCCGCAGGAAAACAGCGTCTTGTTTAAGAGTTACTGAAGACAATGCATGTGTCTGAAGAAGAACCAGTTGTGGGATTAGTAATTGTTTGTGAGGTAAAATGTTTTCAGTTTTGTTTGAGTTTGTTTATTGCATGTCTCTGTCCCCACAGAAGCTCACCATGAGCTTGTTTGCTACCGCTGGGCTGCAGATCCGACTCACACTACTGTTTGAATAAGACTTTATTGCATGCCGGAATATTATATAACCTTTTGGAATTATGGAATTATTATACCTTTTGGAATTGGTCTCATCAGACCATAACGCATTTTGCCACATGGTTTGGGGTGATTTATTTTAGCTTGAATGTTTTTATGTGAGAAAGGGCTTCTGTCTAACCTCCCTACCCAACAGCCAAGATGTAAAGAAAATGAGAGATTGTTGTCACAAGCAGAGAGTAATCAGTATTTGGCAGATATTCCTGCAGCTCCTTTAATGTTGCAGTAGGTCTATTGGCAGCCTCCTTATTAATTATTTTGTCTTGTCCTATTATAAATTTTGAAGGGACGTCCTGTTCTTGGTAAGGCCATTGTGGTACCCCATTTTCTCCACTTATTGATGATGGCTCTCACAGTGTTCCATGGTGTAGCTACTGTTTTGGAAATTATTTTATATCACTCTTCTGTTCAGTGCCTTTTGTCAAGTGAGATACCTTATATGCTTTGTAAGCTCTTAACGGACCATGGCTTCAGGAGTCAGATGAAACCAAGGAGATGTCCAGAAAATCCCACAGAAACAGCTGGTATTTATTTGGGGTTAATCAGAATATTTTCATTGATGACAGCTGTATGATAATTACTTTTGAACATGAGATTGAATGTGATTGCTTCATTTAACGCAGCCACATCCCCAATTATATAAGGGTGTTCTGCAAACCTATGTAACCCTGTTATTGTAACCATTTCTATTTTTCCTATTTTTCCCTAAAATGTATCTGATAGGTTTTTTTGCTTAATTTTTATACATTGTAATTTCACATTGAAGGTGGAAAAAGTTCAGACATGATTTATCTTGGTTTTATTTTTTTTTTCATCACAAAAACCTGCAATTTTAACAGTGGTGTGTAGACTTTTTTACATCCACTGTATATAGAAAACAGCAGTGGGCCTAAAACAGAGCATGTGGAACACTTTTTACTTTAGTATGCATAGAGGAGTTATCATTTACATCTACAAATTGATAGTGATCAGCCAAATAAGACCTGAGCCAGGATAGAGCCATTCCATTACAGCAGGGCTGCTTTCTCTATGACAAGAGATCTACTTTTTCATATTATTATTATTATGTTAAAATCCACCATGTAAAATATGCACGTCCACTAGACTTGCCACGATGTCATAATTTTCCTCGCTCGCCAGTATGGTATCCCTAGCTCAAACCGGTAATACCGGTATTAGCGCTGGTTGGCCACTAGATTGTGATAAAATATGGTGCTATAATAGCCTACACAATAACGCAAAGCAGCTTGATTACAAACTTTTGATTTTTATTTTTAAACAAAATATGAAAATGAAAATGGAAAAAAAGTGTAATCAAATTAAATTATGTGTTCACCAAACCTGTAACAACATGCCTGTGGAGGCGGGGGTGTGCTCTTGTGAATGGAGGGCGGAACTGGAGAATGTGAGTGACACGGATTACACACACCTGTGGGAAATTTCCTAATTATTGTTCTGTGTTGCAGTGAGGCTGGGGAGCATAAGAGGGGGAAAGACAATCAAACCAAGCCTGCCTCCCGTCTCATCATTTCCCCACGTCATGGAACTTCACGCCAAACAGCAAATATAGGCTTTGTATAAAATGAACAAGCCAAATAACAAATATAGCCTATGAAAAAGTAGGGCTCCTCTTTTAGGAATCAGTCGTTTGGTCATTTCAATATCAAATTAAAAAAGGTTAGAGAAAACATGCTGCTCTATGGTCCAACAGTCATACTCATGTTCTCAAGAGAGCAACTTGTAATCTCGAGCGCAAATGGAAAAAAAACAAATCTAGTTTTTCAAATAACGTCTAAGGACAGTATGACAGGGTCTAAAAGCTACTAGGGCAGAGTATCTACATAAACTTTTTTGAAAGTAACCAAAACAATTCTAGGTTTTTATTCAGTACAATATCTAGGTTAACAAATAATAAGACGTTGACCAAACTGAATATTCTAACACAACCACATGTATACTAGATCCCATACCCATACCCACTAATCTAATGAAAGAGTTGCTTCCTGTACAGCCGTGGCCAAAAGTTTTGAGAATGAGACAAATATTAATTTTCACAAAGTCTACTGCTTCAGTGTTTTTAGATCTTTTTGTCAGATGTAACTGTTACTGAAGTATAATCACAAGCATTTCATAAGTGTCAATGGCTTTTATTGACAATTACATGAAGTTTATGCAAAGAGTCAATATTTGCAGTGTTGACCCTTCTTTTTCAAGACCTCTGCAATTCGCCCTAGCATGCTGTCAATCAACTTCTGGGCCACATCCTGACTGATGGCAGCCCATTCTTGCATAATCAGTGCTTGGAGTTTGTGGGTTTTTGTTTGTCCACCCGCCTCTTGAGGATTGACCACAAATTCTCAATGGGATTAAGGTCTGGGGAGTTTCCTGGCCATGGACCGAAAATGTTGATGTTTTGTTCCCCGAGCCACTTCGTTATCACTTTTGCCTTGTGGCAAGGTGCCCCATCATGCTGGAAAAGGCATTGTTCATCACCAAACTGTTCTTGGATGGTTGGGAGAAGTTGCTCTCTGAGGATGTTTTGTACCATTCTTTATTCATGGATGTGTTCTTAGGCAAAATTGTGAGTGAGCCCACTCCCTTGGCTGAGAAGCAACCCCACACATGAGTGGTCTCAGGATGCTTTACTGTTGGCATGACACAGGACTGATGGTAGCGCTCACCTTTTCTTCTCCGGACAAGCTTTTTTCCAGATGCCCCAAACAATCAGAAAGGGGATTCATCAGAGAAAATGACATTACCCCAGTCCTCAGCAGTCCAATCCCTGTACTTTTTGCAGAATAGCAGTCTGTCCCTGATGTTTTTCCTAGAGAGAAGTGGCTTCTTTGCTGCCCTTCTTGACACCAGGCCATCCTCCAAAAGTGTTCGCCTTACTGTGCGTGCAGACGCACTCACACCTGCCTGCTGCCATTCCTGAGCAAGCTCTGCACTGGTGGTGCCCCGATCCCGCAGCTGAATCAACTTTAGGAAACGGTCCTGGCACTTGCTGGACTTTCTTGGGCGCCCTGAAGCCTTCTTCACAACAGTTGAACCTTTCTCCTTGAAGGTCTTGATGATCCGATAAATGGTTGATTTAGGTGCAATCTTACTAGCAGCAATATCCTTGCCTGTGAATCCCTTTTTGTGCAAAGCAATGATGGCTGCACGTGTTTCCTTGCAGGTAACCATAGTTAACAGAGGAAGAACAATAATTTCAAGCACCACCCTCCTTTTAAAGCTTCCAGTCTGTTATTCTAACTCAATCAGCATGACAGAGTGATCTCCAGCCTTGTCCTCGTTAACACTCTCACCTGTGTTAACGAGAGAATCACTGACATGATGTCAGCTGGTCCTTTTGTGGAAGGGCTGAAATGCAGTGGACATGTTTTTTTGGGATTAAGTTCATTGTCATGGCAAAGAGGGACTTTGAAATTAATTGCAATTCATCTGATCACTCTTCATAACATTCTGGAGTATATGCAAATTGCCATCATAAAAACTGAGGCAGCAGACTTTGTAAAAATTAATATTTGTGTCATTCTCAAAACTTTTGGCCATGGCTGTAGTAGGAGAGCCTCTCCTCAATATTAACTCCTCTTTATCTCTATGTCACGTCCCGAGAACATTCAAGCTGGCGGTTATTAAGCCTCTCCTTAAGAAACCACAACTAGATCCTAGTAAACTAGCAAACTACAGACCAATCTCAAACCTCCCATTTATGTCTAAAGTATTAGAAAAGGTTGTGTCTGCTCAATTATGCTCCTTTTTGTAGAATAATGGTCTCTATGAAGAATTTCAATCAGGTTTCAGGCCCCATCACAGCACAGAGACTGCACTTGTGAAATTTACAAATAACTTGCTTCTAGCATCTGACCAAGGCTGCATTTCACTGCTTGTTTTACTTGATCTTAGTGCTGCGTTCGACACTATAGATCATGACATACTCTTAGATAGATTTCAAAACTACATTGGTATTCAGGGACGGACAGGCATTAAAATGGTTTAGAACCTACCTGTCTGACCGCTACCATATTGTTTGTTTAAATGATGAACTTTCTAACTTAACGGCAGTAAAATATGGTGTGTCGCAGGGATCGGTGTTAGGCCCCCTGCTGTTGTCTTTATATATGCTGCCCCTTGGAAATATTATCAGAAAACAGGGGATTAATTTCCACTGTTATGCTAATGATACTCATCTATATATTTCCATAAGACCAGATGAAATTTTTACATTTTCCACGTTAACAGAATGTGTTAAAGACATAAAAAACTGGATGACCAATAATTTTCTTCTACTAAATTCTGATAAAACTGAGATATTGCTAATTGGACCAAAGATCCGTACACAAAATCTCTTAGACTACAATCTGCATCTAGAAGGATGTATGGTTACTTCATCCTCTACAGTCAAAGACCTGGGTGTTATATTAGACAGCAACCTGTCATTTGAAAATCATATTTACCAGGTAACAAAAACAGCCTTCTTTCACCTTAGAAATATTGCCAAGCTAAGTAACATTATCTGTTTCTGATGCAGAAAAACTAGTTCATGCGTTCATGACTTCAAGACTGGATTATTGTAATGCACAGGTGATTGTCCTGCAACCTCAATAAATAAGCTACAGTTAGTGCTTACCAGATCCCCAATTTTATCATCTCTACACTGGTTGCCTGTTAAGTTCCGTATCGATTATAAAATACTGCTACTCACCTATAAAGCCCCTTTGTATTTAACCAATCTTCTATTACGTTACAATCCATCATGCTCTTTAAGGTCCCAAAACTCTGGACTTTTGATAATACAGAGGATATCAAAGTCTACCAGACATAGCTCCTAAACTCTGGAATAGTCTTCCTGATAATGTTCGGGGTTCAGACACACTCTCTCAGTTTAAATCCAGATTAAAGACACATTTCTTTGGCCTAGCATTCACATAACGCATCTCATGACCTTGTACTTCTGTCATCTCTGATAAAATTATATATGGTCATCTCTTCCTGAAATACAATGAACAGCAGCTACGCTAATCCTTCCTATTCCTACCTCGGGATGCCCTTCTCCATTGGTTTCCTATTCCTACCTCGGGATGCTTGGGAGGTAATCAGTGAATGTGCCAGCTCCAGTTCAGAACCAGACTCTATAAAGATTCCAGATGATGCCTGCGAAGATTTTGTATGATACCAACGTCTAATCGTCACATCACAAGCTCTACACGTGTTGCTCCTACGGTAGCAGTGGGCCTGACCTGTTCTGCTCTCTGGGCTGGCCTGGTCCAACCTGGTGCCCTGCTTCTGGAGTTCTCATCGCCTGGAGGCCACTCGCTATTGCTGAGGATGGCCCCATATGGAAAGCCTGGGGACACACTTGGAAGCCGTGAAGATGGCATTGGACTGCAATTGATGCAGGCAGTTCTGGTGTGTTGTCTTGGGACTGCGGGAACAAATGCACAAACAGACTTTGCGCTCGGGTCTCCATCGGTGGACAGCTCATGACTTCAGCAGAATAGACTTCATGTTGAGACTGTGGTGAATTTCCTGATTACACAGTTGCACTTTTTGTTTTATCATGTAGCATACAGTTATAGAAGGAATTACTTATAATTACACTATCTGGTATCACCCAGATGAGGATGGGTTCTCTCAAGGTTTTTCCTTGCCACCGTCGCCCCTGGCTTGCCCATTGGGAATAAATTTATCAATTTAAATCCGGAATTTCTGTAAAGCTGCTTTCTGATGATGTCCATTGTTCAAAGCGCTATATAAATAAAACTGAATTGAATTGAATTGAATAATGGTCTCCATTTTGTCCTCTAAATGTGGCTAGATAGATAGAAATCAAAAATCCAGTATCTCAAAATATTACAATAATGAATTTCTAAAACAGAAATGTCGACCTTCTGAAAAGTATTTTAATTTATGCACTCAATCCTTGGTCGGGGCTCCTTCTGCACGGATTACTGCATTAATTCAGTGTGGCATGTTGACAATCTGCCTGTGGCACTGCTGAGGTGTTATGGAAGCCCAGGTTGCTTTGATAGCATGTGATGGCATTAATTTTTTATTTAGTTATTAAGGCACAATTTACCATAAATTTTTCTGTATTAATAACTCTGCCATGAAATAAATTTATGACACTGAAAAAAGATAAAAAAATAACAGGGTCACCTCAGATTATAAATCCTGATCTACTTTTCTTACAATACAATGTATTGATATTGCAGTGGTTTGATTTGTTGTCCTTACGAAATATGTGTTAAACTAATATTTTATTTGTTTCAATGTCATCTCATGTCAATATCATCTTGTGAAGCCTGTATGAGGATATGTCTCGTATCATGGCTTTAGTGTATTGTCTCATGCCTACTGCTTATGTTTTTCCAACTGCAACACACACTGTGCAAATGATGCAAGTATACTAGAGCAGGGACAATACTAGTACCGCAATTAAGAAATGCTAAAATATACTTGTTTGCTAGGGCTCATGATGTTTAGTTTCTTTTTCTGTACTGGCCTATTCTTCATACTCCCGTGTGTGTGCATGTGTGTTCAGGAGCATCATCTGCAACGGGCAATCTCAGCACAACAGGTGTACGGGGAGAAGAGGGACAACATGGTGATTCCTGTGCCTGAGGCTGAGAGCAACATCACTTACTATGAGAGCCTCTATCCAGGTGACTTTAAGATGCCCAAGCAACTCATCCATATACAGTGTAAGTAGGTTGTGCAAGTTGTGTTTTGTGTGCATGAAAGGCATGTTCATATTTTGAGGAAGCTCTTACATGCTCTTATATTTGTCCATGCAGCCTTTAGCTTGGACGCAGAGCAACCAGATTATGACCTGGACACAGAAGATGAGGTGTTCATTACCAAGCTAAGGAAGAAAATGGAGGTGGGGGCTCTGCAGTTTGAGGAAATGATCGATCGGCTGGAGAAAGGCAGCGGGCAGCAGGTAGATCCAGCAAAATACTGGGAATGGAGTGGTAAAGAATCTGCAATACTGGTGCTAGGTCATTGACTACTAGGGATATTGTGGAAACGAGATGGAATAGTTCAATTCAGTTTTGTATAGTGCTTTTAACAAAAGACATAACACAGCTTTACAGAAATTTGGATGTAGAGCTAGGCCACTAATGAACAAGCCAGAAGTGACAGTGGCAAGGAAAAACTCCAAGATGACTTGAGGACGAAGCTAGACGTGGGACAACTAATGATAGTATCGGGACTCACTGATAGGTTCCATCTATCATTAGGGCTGTCAAGTTCATGCAACATTAGTGTCAAAAATAAAATGAAACATCAGTTCATTTCATTTTATCATATCGGAATTTAGTGACCATAGTAAAATTGAACCACTAACAGGAAGTGTATTTAGTTAATTTTATTCCATCTTGGCACCATAGAAATAGGCAAATTTTAATTTTTGATTGCCTAGGTGGTCAAAAGGGGGTTCTTGGGCACTTAAATTAATCTGCCATGCTTGTAGGCTGATCAGCTGATGCAGAATACCTTGAAATGCTTACATAGTCCTATTTACATAGTTCTATTTAATTCGGCCGGGTCTAAGAGTCAGTAAAATGCAACTTACTTGCATTATAGCAGCTATAAACAGACGTTCCCTCACCAGCCTCTCTTCTTTACCCTCTGTTAATGAGACAAAAAAAATTACAAGTAAACTCCTTCATTTCATGGCAGAAAACTTAGTTAAAGGTACTGTTTAAATGATGGCATTTTTAAAAGGCATGATTAAAAGAAGCGTGTTTATTAAAAGCAGTCATGTTTCCTGCTTTGAGAGAAAGAGGCCGCTACTTTTTCAGAGGAGGGTGTGTCTGTTTCTATTTGTCAGGGCATAAATAACAATTGTTTGGTCACATAGGTTTGGAGGGATTTTGGCCCATTCTTCTTTCTTTCCATTGCTTTATTGCTGTGTGAGGGCATTCATTTATGCACAGCTCTCTTAAGATCCCACCACAGCATCTCAACAGGGTTGAGGTCTTTGACTTGGCCATTCCAGCACCCTTGAATTAATTAATTTATTTATTTATTTATTTATTTATTTATTTATTTATTTATTTATCATTACATCTTTAACCATTCAGATGTCTATTTGCTGATGTGTTTGGGATCATTGTTCTGTTGCATGACCCAATTTCAGCCCAGCATAAGCTAATGGACAGACGGCCTCACAATTTTGTGAAGAATATTCTGGCATAAAGTGGAGTTCATTGATGTCTCAGTGACTGCAATTTTCCCAGGTCCTGTGGCTGCAAAACCAGCCCAAATCATCACCCCTCCACCACCATGCTTGACAGTTGGTATGAGGTGTTTGTGTTGATATGCTGTGTTTGGTTTTTACCAAACATGGCGCTGTGCATGATGAACCATTATCTCCATCTTGGTCTCATCAATCCAAAGGATATTGTTCCAGAACTTTTGTGGTTTGTTCAGATGCAATTTTCCACCCCAAGTTGTGCTCCATATTCTTTTTGGAAAGAAGGGGCCTTTTCCAAGCCACCTTCCTTGAAAGCCATACTTGTTCAGTCTTTTTCTGATTGTGTTGTCTGAACATAAACATTTAATATGCTTACAGGCCTCTACATCCACCAAATGTATTTTTCAGCGTACTTTTCCAAAGTCAAATTCAAGCACTTTTCAAGCATTTTCATGGTACATTTTCAAGCTTTTCTAGCACCTTACAGCTGTGGTTAATTTACATATTTACATACACATACGCACTTCTTCACATTAAATCAGATGTTATTCTGTTATAAAAAACAAAATTATGTTTCGTGATAGCATTTTACAGAAGTGTGACAAAGTAAAACACGTTTCATGGTTCAAAATGCCTTCTGTAAGTAGACTTGGCATCCTTTATAACCTAGATGAGTCGATATAAAACAATCACTGGACAAATAACTTCAATTTCAATAAATTCTTTATTGAAAATGTGAAAAATAAGAGCATTAGTCCTTGATGTAGACAGTCAATCAGCTCCTTGAGCCTTTTTCAATAAAATGTATACAAAATATTGTGCAAATCAAAACAAACCAACTTGAGTTGATATAGTAAGTTCCCTTCATCTCCTTAAAAAAATCCTCCTCCTCTCTCTGCCATCTGCTCATATTGTTGAGCAGCCCTCAAACACACGGTAAGAATAACACGCTGGGCAATCAATTAATGCTCTTTGAAAATCAAAATACCAATAACTTGAGTCCCCTTGAGTTGAAGAAAAACAACTGCAATGAACAACACAAAATAGTGCAAAATCGATAATTGGCCTATCCAAGGTTAGGCCAAACAGGGTAGGGCCTATTAAGGAGTGTCCTTCAGTTCCTTCAGTTTGTCAGTTAGCTGTTTCTCCAAAGTTTCCAGACTTCTTTCCTTTTCTTTTGCAGCTCTTCAAAGGTCATTTACAGTTACAGTTGGTGCTCATACCAGCTACATATGAGTAGTGTCAGTTATTTCTGTATAATTCAATATTATATATAACTTCCAATTGTATTTTTTATTTTAAAATATACTTTATGTAATACTAATTACTAATTAAATAATATATTCAACATAATTTAATAGAATATAAAGTATTATTTCATTACAGCCAAGCTACATAAAGTGTAAGCATCCTAACTGTAAAGTTTAGGTGTAATTTTGCGGTTGTCCAGCTGGTGTCCTTCATGAAGTCTGTCTACGTAAGATGCACTTGACAATCCATGATTACTTCAGAGTGCTCGTAGGTCTACGACGATTTTCAAGAGCTTATTAAGTTACAGTGCTTTTGAGAAACAGCCCGCAAGTCTATGTTTCATCATTTTTATGATCGACGGCTTTCTGGAAAATGCAGCCCTGACCATGTATCATTTTACTGTATACAATAAGTGGTTGCATTTTAAATATACAAATAATCACTTTAGTCAACTCATTACTTTGTGAATTAATGTACATATGAATGACACCATGTGTTTGTTTATCTACAACATGTTTTTAAATATATAATCATAACATCATCATCAAATCATACGTTCTCTGCGCTTAGACGCATCCAGTGATATCATGAAGGAAAATGTCCGCAGACACTGATCTACAGTCAGCTTTTTGTATCTATAACTATAATCTATGCAGATGTTGCCTTAAAAAATGCATGTTTTTTCATGCAGGATCAGGAAACCTATCACGCAGAATACCACAGGACTAGTCAGACCAGTTTCTTAGAATTAAATACATTTGTTACACTTCCCAGAATATCCACCAGGTGGCGCATGGACTCATGTGCTCCTGCATTTGGACCTCAGTGCCAAACTGAAACTTGCGTAAGGAGTGCTCCCTCTCTTATGTGGCTGTAATTATTACGAATATCGTTTTCATTGGAAGCCTAAAATGTTGTTTATGTCTGCTAAAGTTTTTTTAATGAAGATAAAGTTAAATCGTTAAACTACCAGTCAAAAGTTTTTAAATACTTGTTCATTCGTTATCATCAAATAATGGCTAAACAAAGCTATTAAATAACCCAAATATGGCCAGATGAGGATGGGTTCCCTTTTGAGTCTGGTTCCTCTCAAGGTTTCTTCCTCATATCATCTCAGGGAGTTTTTCCTTGCCACCGTCGCCTCTGGCTTGCTCATTAGGGATAAAATTATCTATTTAAAATTTAGGTCCGAAATTTATATAATTCTGTAAAGCTGCTTTGTTATGATGTCCATTGTTAAAAGAGGCATACAAATAAAGCTGAATTGAATAGAATTGAATGGCACTTTAATCACTGTTGAGCGTGGTCTAGTGGTAGAGGCTATGATTACAATGCCAGAGGTTATGGGTTTGAATTTCCACCCTTATGTATATATTTTCATCACAATAAAACCAAATCTACATCAGCGACGTTTGTTACAATTTGTTTTGTATTTAAATACAAAGTGGAGATCGGGCGCTGAAATGTTTTTTTTTTTTTTTAATCATATTGAGTGTGCTTTGCCACTGTTATTACACATGAAAAACTCTGCTAGACAACTGGAGATGCTTCCATTCTATTAGATACATCCCTTCCGTGAGCTGTTTAGTGGTGGGGACAAAACCGGTGTAACAGTTAAACTGGATTCTGTGTTAACTTGTGACTTACTGTACTTGTGCTAGCTCCAGATGTGAACGGCCGCAGATTCGTCAATTCAGAAAAGCCTGCACCCAAACGAAATTTGACACAATATTGTCCATTACATGTAAACTGTCCCTCTACATGATGTTAGTATTATTGTAACGATGAAAAATAAGTGGTCTGATTACGCTAATTCAGCCAAAAAAAAAAAAGCCTGGCCTATATAAAATTTTCCATGGTAAAAAGATTCAAACTTGTCACTCAATAATTTTTCAAGGTGTTGATGAACCGCATTATCAAGTACAAGTATCAAGTACACTACCTGGCAAAGGTTTTGAAACACTTATTCTAAATATTTTTTTTTTCATATTTTAGAATAATATTAACGTCAGCAAAGATACTGTATGAAATAAAACAAATGGATTAAGTCTGTGTTCTTAATCTTTTATGTAGGAATGAACTACAATCCCATGAAGCATCAAATGACATAGTGAAATTAAAAACTATGCAGAAATATAATAAAAGAATGCTTTGTAACATTATTTTACAATGACAGAAATCACTGCTTATTCCAAATGCAGTTTGACTTTTTTCATCTTCAGAACATTGAACGAATATTGTTAGTTCTTACGATAAATTGCTTGCGATGTTCTTCATTTGTATGTCCTTTTTTAATCGCTTGCTATGGGTAAAAATATGTTACTATATTGTTTGCAATTTTGTAATAGGTCTTATTGAGCAACTGAGAATTTCTTACTGAGCTATTTTCACTGTCCTGCCAGTTACAATTGTGACCAAGAAAAAAGTTTAAAAAGTTAGTGAAAGTATCTACTATACTAACTTTTTAAAAACTTTTTTTTTTTTAGAAAAGGAATGCAGTTTGTTCATTGGGCAATCCAGGGAGTAAAATGCATATGCTCACTTACTGTAGCTTGAATAGCTTATGAGTAGCTTTGGATTCACATGTAAATTTAATGGGCGATTAATGGGTTCACTTGCCAAAATTTTGTCATTCGATACGAATTGCGAGCCACCAGTTCAAAGATCTACATAAGCAGTTTCTCCTTTGCCTACCACTTCACCCGTTACTCTTCACTAATGTCCTGAATCTGTCTGAGACTGCCAGAAACCCCAAACACTTCTTCAAATTCACATCATCACGGTCGCCGGTCTCATTGAAATGAGGTCAGCATTGAAAATCTCTCTATTGATCAGTGATTGTACCTGATGTGTGTTTAAATCGAGTGTCCCTGGAGAAAGAGAAAAAAACTACACCTAGATTCAGCAGGACCAGATGGGAGACTAAGGCCAGAATGCTTTGCTGTGCTTTTGTTTAAGAATCTAATCCCACATAGCAATTAAAACATTTTATAAAAAACTTATAAAAAGATTGTTGAATGTATTTTTGTAAGCACTATTAATTCTGTCCTCCTATGGCTTTGATGCTTTAAAGTGGCCCGGTCTGCTGTGGTTGGCAAAAAATGTATTTTTGTCATTACTTTGATGTCACACAGGTGCGAGTGGGACAGGGAGTCCTTTGACCCTGAGAGGTGATAATAGTGGTAAATCCCCTTCCCCTGTCAGATTCTTTGTCACAAACACAAAGAATTTCTTTGTTGCTGAACCCAATCCTGAAGTCAGATTTATCTAACTAAATCCATTTCTTGCACTGATTAAGCTGCTGGCTCAGCTTTCTATTGTTGTGATAATCATGCCGTTTTTCTACCACATATATATTATCCTCAAAATGATACTTTGTTCTCAAATATTATGAATTTATTCTCATAATGCTACCACTTTATTCTCACAATGCTACCACTTTCATCTCATAATTCTACGACTTTTTTCAACAACCGGAAAAACAGGGGGGCTAAAGCCCTAGGCTAGCTATGCCTACAAGACTGTGTACTTAACGTCCTCAATGTGGGAATGTACTACAATCCCATGAAGCATTGCAAATGACATAGTTAAATAAAAAACTATGCAAAATATAAAACTATGGGCTGTTTTTTTTTTTTTTTTTTTTTTTTACTATTCAGTACACGACATCCATTTATTTGTTCATTTTAATTAAAACTTTAGTTTTGTAATGAAAGAAATTAATATGCTGGCACGATTATATTTTTGTCTACAAAACAGTGATGTTTCATTATGTTGTATTAAGTACAGTGCCCTCTGATAATATTGGCACTCCACTAATGAAGGTTGTGAAAAATTTTCTTTATTGTTTGATATTTTGCAATAAATAAATAAATAAATAAATAAATAAATAAATAATCACAAAAATACTCTGCTCTCATGGATATCAAACAATCAATCAAAATACAGGTTTGTCAAATAAAAAATATTTTAAATAAACATACGTGTTAAATATATGTGTACCACAATTATTGGCACCCTTTTCGTCAATACTTTGTGCTACCTCCCTTTGTCAAGATAACAGCTCTGAGTCTTCTCCTATAACGCCTGATGAGGTTGGGGAATACAGTTGCAATCAAAATTATTCAACCCCCATTGGAAATCAAGTTTATTGTCAAAATTTACAGACTTTCAGCTGTTTGCAATGAACAAATCAAACAAAAGCAATTGAAATAGTTCAACAGTGGTTTCCTCAAATTCAACTGAAAATGCAACTTATAATGACTTCTCCAGTTTCAAATTATTCAACCGCTTCATGGCAAGCATCTTAAGCACTTAGTAGAGACCCTTTTGCTGTTATGACCTGCTGCAAATGAGATGCATAGCCAGACACCAGCTTCTGGCAGCGTTCCTGAGGAATCTTAGCCCATTCCTCATGAGCAATGGCCTCCAGTTCAGTAATAATCTTGGGTATTGCGTGCTGCAACCATCTTTTTCAAACCCCACCAGAGATTTTATATGGGGTTCAAGTCAACTGACTGATGGCTACTGTAGAATCTTCCAGGACGTCTTCTGCAGCCTAGCCTTGGTGGAATTTGAGGTATGCTTGGGATCATTGTCCTGTTGGAAGGTTCAATGTCACCCAAGCTTCAGCTTCCTCACAGACGGCATGACGTTTTCTCCAAGGATTTCCTGATATTTGTTACAATTAATCCATCTTGCCTTCCACACGCTGCAGATTTCCAGTGCCAGAAGATGCAAAGCAGTCCCAGAGCATCACCAAGCCACCACCATGCTTGATTGTGGACAGAGTGTTCTTTCTTCATTCTTCTTTCTCCAGATATACCGCTTGTTCATCGTGCCGAAAAGTTCCAGTTTTGTTTCATCG
This sequence comes from Cranoglanis bouderius, assembly GCA_023630585.1. NCBI lineage: Eukaryota > Metazoa > Chordata > Actinopteri > Siluriformes > Cranoglanididae > Cranoglanis > Cranoglanis bouderius. Next base: position 35,817,542 of record CM042536.1, read on the forward strand.
CTCCACAGAACAGATTGTGTGGCTTATTTACATGATCTTGAGCCGACTTTTCTAGTACTTTTGGGTCAGTAGTGGTGTACATCTTGGAGTTCTGGCATGGAAACTTTCTGCGTTTAGTAATCGCCATACTTTGCTCACTAAAACCACAGGGCCTGTTGCCACCAAGGTTTTTCACAACCTGCCTTCTCAGAAATCTGGTTGCAGCCATTGATAGCTTCCTTTTTCTGCCCCGTCCAGGTATTTCATGTATTTTCTGCCCCTAGCCAGTTCAGGTATTTCATGTATTCCAGCTCAAGCACACCTGGTGCAACTAATGAAGCCCTTGACGCTTGAGTTTGTTTTTGGATGAGAGTAGAGGCTTTTTTCTTGAAACCCTTCCAAACAACTTGTGGTGATGTAGGTGACTTCGGATTGTAGTTTTGGAGATTTTCTGACCCCAAGACACAACTAACTTCTGCTATTCTCCAGCCGTGATCCTTGGAGATTTTTTGGCCACTCAAACCATCCTCTTCACAGTGTGTTGACACAATATAGACACACACCCTCTTCCAGGTTGATTCATAACATTTCCAGTTGACTGGCACTTCTTAATTATTGCCCTGAAAAATGGGCATTTTCAATGCTGTTGCTATATTGTTATAGCCACTTCGCGTTTTGTGAAGCTCAACAACCTTTTCTTGCATATCAGTTATATTCATTGGTCTTACCCATTGTTATGAATGACTAAGGGAATTTGGCCTATGTGTTACCTCATATTTATGCCCCTGTGAATAGGAAGTCATGACTTTCGCTGTATGTTTGGGGTCGTTGTCATGCTGCACAATAAATTTGGGGCCAATCAGATGCCTCCTTGATGGTATTGCATGATGGATAAATATCTGCCTGTACGTCTCAGCATTGAGGAGACCATTAATTCTCTAATTAATCCCCAACTCCATTTGCAGAAACTGCCATTTTTCTGCACCCCAGTTCCTGTGTTTTCGTGCAAAGTTGAGTCGCTTGGCCTTGTTTCCACATCAAAGGTATGGCTTTTTGGCCGCAAGTCTTCCATGAAGGCCACTTCTGACCAGATTCTCTGCACAGTAGATGAGTGTACCAGGGTCCCACTGGTTTCTGCCAGGTCTGAGCTGATGGCACTGCTGGACATCTTCCGATTGCGAAGGGAAGTAAGCCTGATGTGTCTTTCATCTGCTAAAGTAAGTTTCCTTGGCCAACCACTGCATCTACGGTACTCGGTGTTGCCTGTTTTTTGTGCTTCTTCAAAAGAGCTTTGACAGCTCATCTGGAAACCTCTGTCTGCCTTGAAATTTCTGCCTGGGAGAGACATTACTGATGCAGTAGAACTACCTTCTGTCTTGTTGCTGTGCTCAGTCTTGCCATGGTGTATGACTTTTGAGCGTAAACTGTCTTCAGCAACCTCACCTTGTTAGCTAAGTTTGGCTGTTCCTCACCCAGTTTTATTCCTCCTACACAGCTTTTTCTGTTTCAGTTAATAATTGTCTCAACCTACAGTGGGGGGAAAAAAGTATTTGATCCCCTGCTGATTTTGTACATTTGCCCACTGACAAAGAAATGATCAGTCTATAGTTTTAATGGTAGGTGTATTTTAACAGTGAGAGACAGAATAACAACAAAAAATCCAGAAAAACTCATTTAAAAAAAGTTATAAATTGATTTGCATTTTAATGAGTGAAATAAGTATTTGACCCCTTCGACTTAGTACTTGGTGGCAAAACCCTTGTTGGCAATCACAGAGGTCAGACGTTTCTTGTAGTTGGCCACCAGGTTTGCACACATCTCAGGAGGGATTTTGTCCCACTCCTCTTTGCAGATCCTCTCCAAGTCATTAAGGTCTCGAGGCTGACGTTTGGCAACTCGAACCTTCAGCTCCCTCCACAGATTTTCTATGGGATTAAGGTCTGGAGACTGGCTAGGCCACTCCAGGATCTTAATGTGCTTTTTCTTGAGCCACTCCTTTGTTGCCTTGGCTGTGTGTTTTTCAATGCCCTGGCTGAGGGAAGTAGGTTCTCACCCAAGATTTGACGGTACATGGTGCCGTCCATCGTCCATCGGTGCAGTTGTCCTGTCCCCTTAGCAGGAAAACACCCCCAAAGCATAATGTTTCCACTTCCATGTTTGACGGTGGGGATGGTGTTCTTGGGGTCATAGGCAGCATTCCTCCTCCTCCAAATACGGCGAGTTGAGTTGATGCCAAAGAGCTCGATTTTGGTCTCATCTGACCACAACACTTTCACCCAGTTCTCCTCTGAATCATTCAGGCAAACTTCAGACGGGTCTGTACATGTGCTTTCTGGAGCAGGGGAACCTTGCGGGCGCTGCAGGATTTCAGTCCTTCACGGCGTAGTGTGTTACCAATTGTTTTTTTGGTGACTATGGTCCCAGCTGCCTTGAGATCATTAACAAGAAACTCCACGAGGTGAGATCTTGCATGGAGCCCCAGACCGAGGGAGACTGACAGTTATTTTGTGTTTCTTCCATTTGCGAATAATCGCACCAACTGTTGTCACCTTCTCACCAAGCTGCTTGGCGATGGTCTTGTAGCCCATTCCAGCCTTGTGTAGGTCTACAATCTTGTCCTTGACATCCTTGGACAGCTCTTTGGTCTTGGCCATGGTGGAGATTTTGGAATCTGATTGATTGATTGCTTCTGTGGACAGGTGTCTTTTATACAGGTAACAAACTGAGATTAGGAGCACTCCCTTTAAGAGAGTGCTCCTTATCTCAGCTCATTACCTGTGTAAAAGACACCTGGGAGCCAGAAATCTTGCTGATTGATAGGGAAATACTTATTTCCCTCATTAAAATGCAAATCAATTTATAACTTTTTTGAAATGCGTTTTTCTGGATTTTTTTGTTGTTATTCTGTCTCTCACTGTTAAAATACACCTACCATTAAAATCATAGACTGATCATTTCTTTGTGAGTGGGCAAACGTACAAAGTCAGCAGGGGATCAAATACTTTTTTTAGCACCTGTTTGGTGTAATTGTTTAATCACATACCTGACTAATGCCTACAAAATCCCTGGCTTTGTGCAGGTGTACTTTAGAAGAATTTATGCTGTTTTGAAGGCAAAGGGTGGTCACACCAAATATTGATTTAATGTAGATTTTCCTGTTCACTCACTTTGCATTTTGTTGTTGGTAAATATAAAATATTAATGTCTATTTTTGCAAGCATACTTACTGTACAGCATTTTTTTTTTACACCTGTCTAAAACTTTTGCACAGTACTGTATATTTAACAAATTTAACAAAAGATCAAAAGGTTAAACAATAAAGACAATTTTTCACAGCCTTTTTTGCTCATATTTACTATGGGTGCCAATATTAGTGGAGGGAACTGTAAAGACAAGAATGTGTTGCAATGTAAACATGTAATATAAAATAATGCTTGAATGTATTTTTTGTAAGCACTACTATTTCTTTCATTCTATGGCTTTGATGCTTTAAAATCACCCAGTCTGCTGTGGTTTTATTCTTCACTTTGATATCACACAGGAGGGGGTGGGGAGTCATTTATCCCTGAGAGGTGATAATAGTGGGGGAAGATTGACATGTGGGAGATTCACGTGTCAATAAGTAACTAGTGAAAAAGTAGCAGGATTCATTCTCTTCAAAAACACAAAGAATTTCTTTGTTGCTGAACCCAATCCTGAAGTCAGATTTAACCAAATCCTCAACATCCATTTCTTGCATTGATTAAGCTGCTGGCTCGTCTTTCCATTGTTGTGATAATCATGCCGTTTTCCTACCATTAATATGTATTCTCAATATGATACTTTTGTTTTCATAATGCTACGACTTTATTCTCAAAATAGTATGACCTCAGTCTCATAATGTTACAACTTTATTTTTGAAATGTGCTCTTGTAGCCGGTCCGCCTGCTCCGAGCGTCACCCGGTATCTGAGGCGGACACACTAACGAAAACTCTAAATTGCACAGCCTGTAGCATATTGTAGGTCGCTAGTGCATCTCTTGAAGCCAGGGGAGTGACATACCAGCAATCTTCCGTTACTGTTCAATGAAATTATAAAATTACTATCACTATAACATTAACACTATAATTAAACAGTGGTCAAATATCAGAGCCTTAGCTTTTAAATAACATATTGTCTATCAAGATGAGGTAATTCGTTTAACTGTTCAGTGTAATATAATGTCAAGTTCACTACACCTTTAGAAATCAGTGTTTTCTCAAAGTATGTGACACGACTTCCACCTAATGGTCTTGTCTCGCCAGCGCTGACTGACTGACATACTGCAGCATACTGCAGGATCATACAGAGCCCTCAAGTGACCTGTGCAAAAAGAAATATCACAGACTTTTGCGTTACAGTTTCCGGTGTGTGTATGGCTGTCTTCCGTTTGCGTCATGTCGCTCTGTGATTACATACCTATGTCGGGAAGCAAGAACAGAAGTAATGTCTTTGTATTGAAGGCCAACTTTGAAATATATCTCTATAAATTCATGCGCATCCATGCTCTCGGTTTGTTTATGTGTAAATGAACGATGGCAATGATGCAAACGGAAGAGAGCTGTACACACACTGGAAAGTTTCTCGTGCGCATGCAAAAGTCTCTGGGATTTTTTATTTTTTATTTATTTATTTATTTATTTTTTTGCACAGGTTACTTCAGGGGCTCCATAGGATCACATTCTCTTTCTCACACATTTTTAATGGCCACATCTGTACCAGTTAAAGGTTTGGATTTTGATATTGAAACGAATTGCAGAACATAACCAATAATGCTATAGTGTATGGTGGAATTAAGGAAGCATGAAAGCAGAACAGCGACTGCAAATTTAAAAATAATTTACATCAGGGATTACTAGTGTTGATGCATGGAGTTCATGTTAATGAGCAACTGAATAACTTCGCCAGGTTAACTTGCTAATTTGCTTCATTAGATTCAGTTAATCAACATTCAGTTAATGACATTTACTCTCTTCATCGACTGTCTGGCAAAAAATTGGGTTACAGTTACATTTTAATCCCTCCCGAAAATTTAGCCTGTGAATTTGCCAGCTAGCTTAAACAAATTTAGTGTAACTTTGGCCTAATCGAAAATTCCCTATGGCTTACCTTTTACATGGCTCGAAAACACAGACTCTCCCGTGGTGAAAAGCTGCACATCCTTTTTGCAGAATTTACAGGAGGCTACTTAAGGATTTGGTCCTCGATTCAACCATAACTTTTATTTTTCATTTTCAAGCCACTGCTCATTGAAGGGGCAACCTCCTGGCATGTTGTCATCTCCCCCTCTGTTCCATCAAAAAAGACTGGCAGATCACACTATAGCCACACGCGCAGACTCAGAGTGGCAAGCGAGGCTCGAGTGGAGTCGTCTTCATTTTGTGCGAAAGGTAAAAGCAATGAGGCCCTCTCCGAATTATTTTATCTAAAAAGTGAACTATTCAGTCAGATAGCAAATTATTATAGAAAGCAATGCAATTATAATTTCAAGCAGTTTCAAGCACTTTATCCAAAATCCAAGCACTTTTCAAACCTTAAAAACACCACATTAAAATTCTGTCATTTTCAAGGATTTCCAGCACCTGTACAAACTCTGATTTTTAGATGTTAGAAAATTTCATAAAGAAAAGAAAAACCAAACATTGATTGAGAACATAAACATCATTATATATCGACCCTCTTCAATTTCCCAACGGTATTATTTCATGAAAACATAAGACAATTTCAATGATTTCACCCAAACCTCATGAAGATGGAAGACACGTAGAAGCTAACAATGAGACAGTGTACAAGGTGTTATTGTCCCCAATTAGAATACAGTCCGAAGTACAAGACCAGCATAGTGAAACACCATCAGTACAACAAATCTAAATGAATGTTCAGAGTGGAGTAGAAGTGGTTCCTGGTCTCAGCAACTTTACAGTAGGTATCATTGGTGGTTGGCACAGCTGAGGAATAAGCAAAAAGGAAAACTCTCTGTGTACAGACATACAAACCAAATTGCTTTAAACTAGACATTCAACATTTATATACATATACACAGTCCAGACAAGAAAACACAGCAGCACTTATTCTGAGCTGTAAGAACAATAATGATGTTCCTCAAAGTGGGGCAAAAACAGCAGTTTGGCACAGATGAGATGAACCCATGGCTTCTGCTACAGCACATGGTTACATTCTTACTCACTCCCACATATAGGCGTAATCCTAAAGAGTCAACTTCCCTGGAGGAGGAAAAATAAATACTTAGAAGTGAAGGACATTTGTGCTTTATTTTTCCCATTACTGCAAGTGTTTATTACACTTCACTTCGTTATGATGACTACCCTTCTTTATCATGCAGTCCGTTGAATGTATTGTACGATCTGCAGATATATATCAAATCAAGAACCTCATATCACACCGTTACAACAGTGTGAAACTGATATCAAGTTTTCAGTAGAGATCGACCGATAATCGATTTTACCAATATTTTTTCCGATATTTTTAAGCATATTTACATAATTGGATGTCGGTTTTGTAATAGAGGTTCCACCGATAAATGGCGCCATCTTGTGGGCTTTTTGAGAATTGTGTGCAGGACCACCATTGCAGCACTGCATCTGTTTTTGTTTTTTGTTTTTTGCATCTGTTTTTTGTTTATTTGTTAGAATTATTTTTTGTGCTTTATTTGTTTTACCTGTTTGTTTACCTCATCGAAGCTTTTGTTTTAAAACAAAAACACTGTGACACAGTGCACTTTATTATTTATTTATTTTTTACTTTTTCAGACCCTTATTTATTGGTGTATAAATAAGAGTTGTTTTGTATGCAAGGAGGAAATGAAATTGACAGAACTGCTGTAAATAAAACAGTTTGTTCAGTTCATTGGTGGTGTTATCACTGTGTCAAAAACAGAAGTAAAACAAATAAATACCGGTTCTGCATATCGGTTATCAGGCACATGCAAATAATCACTATCGGTTATAAAATATAAAAAAAATCAATATCGGTCGATCTCTAGTTTTCAGTAAGGGCTTAACAGGATGGTGAGAGTAATCTAAGAGGATTCAGCATATTATATATTTTTTTTTATAAATTATTTCTTGGAATGGAGTATTTTGTGGTGACACTCCTGTTCTTGCACTCACTGCAACCACATCAAGCATGTATGATGTACTGTAATTTAACAATTGTGTTGTTTACAGTAGTCACCTTGTATCATTGAGCTGAAGTTCATGTCTAAAACTTGTCTAAAAAGAAAACCTAGAAAGCCTAAGCCTTTCTATTCTTCTTTCAGTTGGTGACTTTGCAGGAGGCAAAACTCCTTCTCAAGGAGGATGATGAGTTAATCAGGGAGGTGTTTGAGTATTGGAGCAAGAAGAGAAATTCGTGTCAAAGTGGCTCTCTCATCCCGGCTGTAAAACAGGAGAAGCGAGATGGTTCGAGCACCAATGACCCCTATGTTGCCTTCAGGCGCAGGACTGAAAAAATGCAGACCAGGAAGGTGAGCTCTGGATTTTAAATACCTACATAGGGGGTGTGTTTTTCATAACTGTTTATGAACTATATGTAAATGTACAGCTTAGGCTTCAAGCTTTACTTCTACTTTATCTATTTTTTTTCATTTACTGTTTGTCGCACTCTCTCTGTATTTGTGTTTCTCCAGAATCGTAAGAATGATGAGGTTTCATATGAGAAGATGTTAAAGTTGAGAAGAGATCTAAGCAGAGCTGTTACCATACTGGAAATGATAAAGAGACGTGAGAAGAGCAAGAGAGAATTGCTGCACCTCACGCTGGAGATAGTGGAGAAGAGGTGAGACAAAGTACCAAAACAAAACTTGAAATTTGTTTTTCCCTCTATTTTTAATTAGTCATGAACAGGACCTAGCTGTACCTCAGGGTTGTGATGAGCAACATGTACTATGTTACAACACACTAATATCTGTGTGCCTGTACCATCTGTATATATGTGTACAAACAACAAATCCAAAAAAATATTGTGCCATCAAGTGAAACATTGCTTGGTTTTATTTTTATCGTAATCACAATGCAGGTTTCTGTGATAAACACACTGTAAAAGGCTATAGCAGAACAGCTTAAAAATTGGGGGCAATAAGCTGGACTGCAGAAAATGAACACAGACAAAAACACTATTGTAATAACAAACATGGTGCAAGAATATTCATGATTGGAAATTGGTATTGAAAAGGAGTGGCACGTATGCGATTTGTGCTAAACTTTGAGTTTTATCTAAAATGTCTAGTGTCTAGTCTTTTGGCCAATCAGAATCAAGATTAAGGCATCGTCTTCTTTTCCATTGGTGATGGGAATTCCAGCTGTTTTTAGTGAGCGAGATCATTTGGCTCAGCTCAGCAATAAGAGCCGACTCTCTCGGCTCCCAGACGGCTCTTCATTTAGTACCACTTCTGGCTTTTATAATTCATCAACATTTAGCAATATTTTGACCTATGATTAGTATGTGTGCACACTTTATAATTTTACATAATTTTACATTGTTTGGCATAAAAACCTTAAATAATGTAAAAACATCAAACACTATTACACGTGTATCGAACGTTTTATTTATATTGAACTATCCAAACCACAAAGACCCTGCTCCATATATTTTTACCTTTTTACAAATTCTACATTCTGCCTTTGTTGTCTATTAAAATGCATGTGTTAAATATTAAAATGGAGAATGTTATCACGGGATTGCTTGCACACACATATACATCAATACAACAGTCAGTGCATGGAGTGCGCGTGCCGAGCAGTGTGGTGAAAAGATCATCGTATTATTCTGTCTGGTATTAATTTACGAAAAAATTAAATCGGCTCTCAGATGGGAGGCAGCTCTCATTGTTCACTTAAAGGAGACGACTCATAGAGCCGAATCATTTGCGAACGACCCATCACTATTTTCCACTACAGAATTGTACTACAACAATTCTGAGGTAAGTTTGCTGACTAACTTAACCTTAGGTAATTAGTTGCTACAGTTACGTTAACTTGCCAAATCAAGTTACCTTGTCGTTTAGTAAGTAAGTCAGGTGTGTCGTGATACGTTTTTTCCTAAATTACCCCATCAAACTTTTCCCAACCTTGGTAAGCTTGTTAGTACTTAAGCTAACGTCAGTCAGTTCAGAATGAATCGGAATACTTACACTTACATATACGATGGGTATAGAAAAGAATCACTCCCCTGTGAGGACTCCCACTGTGAAGACGGACACAGTTTTTGTTTTATCCAGCTGTATTTACTCAGTGCAACTTATGACATCCAAGTGAAAGATACAACACCAACATCTCAGAAAAAATTTTTAAAAAACCAGAATCACTGGGTTGGAAAAAGGATCACCCCCCCTCCTAAAAATGACTTGTAAACTCAATAAGGTGTAGCTAATCACCTTCTCAATGGCATACAAAGCCATTTGACTTTCAACTGTGATCAGCCGTGGCCATTTTGATTAGCTCAGCATGAAAAGAGCTTTCCTGGAGCATTTTGTAGTGTAACTGAAGCAAACAATCAACTATGGGTGGCAAGGCACTGTCAAAAGATCTCCGGGATAAAGTTGGGGACAGACACAAATCAGGAGATGGATATAAAAAAATTTCAAATGCTTTATCAATGCCTAGAAGCACAGTGAAGTCTATTATTAAGAAGTGGAAGGTATTTGGTACAACACAGACCCTCCCTGGATCAGGACGTCACTCCAAACTGGATGAAAGAGCCAGGAGGAAACTGGTCAGAGAGGCTACCAAGAGGCCTACAGCAACTCTGAAGCAGTTGCAGGAATTTATGACAGTGGTCATTGTGTGCATGTGACAACAATATCACAAATTCTCCACAAATGTGGCTTGTGCAAGAAAAAAGCCACCCACAACTGAGCTTTGCCAAAACGCACCTTGAAGATTCTGAGGCCACATGGAAAAAGGTATGTCTGGTGGAAATCCAATACAGCTCACCATCCAAATAACACCATTCCTACAGTAAAGCATGGAGGTGGTAATATTCTGTTATGGGGGTGTTTCTCTGCAGCAGGGACTGGAGCACTTGTCAGGATAGAAGGAAAATGGATGGGGCAAAATACTGTCAAATTCTTGAGGAAAATCTTCTGCCCTCTGCCAGAAAGTTGTCAATGGGAAGAAGGTTTACCTTCCAACATGACAATGACCCAAAGCACACAGCAAAACTGACCACACAGTGGTTGAAGGAGAAAAAGCTGAATGTCCTTGCATGGCCTAGTCAGAGCCCAGACTTAAACCCCATTGAAAATCTGTGGAATGACTGCAGTCCACAAACGCTCACCATCAAATTTAACTGAACTTGAGCAGTTCTGCAAAGAACAGTGGGCAAATATTGCAGATGTGCACAGTTAGTGAGACATATCCCAACAGACTAAAGTCTGTAATTTAAAAATTAATGCAAATTAAAGCAAGGGGGTGATCCTTTTTCCAACTCAGTGATTCCGGTTTTGTATTTTTTAAATTTTGTTCTGACATGTTGGTGTTATATCTTTCACTTGGATGTTATAAGTTGCACTGAGTAAATACAGCTGGATAAAACAAAAACTGTGTCCATCTTCATTTATCGCATTTATACGTCTGAGCAGTTCACGACCTTCCGATCAGTAGCCCAACGTCTTAACCACTGAGCTACCACTGCCCAGCCTATACTTTTGCTGAGTTTAAGACTAACTCACACTGCATCCGTATTCCTCTCTGATTATAATGTCTGTCGTTATCGAAAGTTACAAGAGAAAAGCGAACACGTAATGAAACAAGACCCACTGTGTTTTAATGAGTGGTCGTGTTGACCATGGTTACGTGTTAACATGATCAGTGTTGTTTGCTAATGTATTTAATTTAGATACAGTATCTCACAAAAGGGAGTACACCCCTCACATTTTTGTAAATATTTTATTATATCTTTTCATGGGACAACACTGAAGAAATGACACTTTGCTACAATGTAAAGTAGTGAGTGTACAGCTTGTATATAACAGTGTAAATTTGCTGTCCCCTCAAAATAACTCAACACACAGCCATTAATGTCTAAACCGCTGGCAACAAAAGTGAGTACACCCCTAAGTGAAAATGTCCAAATTGGGCCCAATTAGCCATTTTCCCTCCCTGGTGTCATGTGACTCGTTAGTGTTACGAGGTCTCAGGTGTGACTGGGGAGCAGGTGTGTTAAGTTTGGTGTTATCGCTCTCACACTCTCTCATACTGGTCACTGGAAGTTCAAAATGGCACCTCATGGCAAAGAACTCTGAGGATCTGAAAAAAAGAATTGTTGCTCTACATAAAGATGGCCTAGGCTATAAGATGATTGCCAACACCCTGAAACTGAGCCGCAGCACGGTGGCCAAGACCATACAGCGGTTTAACAGGACAGGTTCCACTCAGAACAGGCCTCGCCATGGTCGACCAAAGAAGTTGAGTGCACGTGCTCAGCATCATATCCAGAGGTTGGCTTTGCAGAATAGACGTATGAGTGCTGCCAGCATTGCTGCAGAGGTTGAAGGGGTGGGGGGTCAGCCTGTCAGTGCTCAGATCATATGCTGCACACTGCATCAAATTGGTCTGCATGGCTGTCGTCCCAGAAGGAAGCCTCTTCTAAAGATGATGCACAAGAAAGCCCACAAACAGTTTGCTGAAGACAAGCAGACTAAGGACATGGATTACTGGAATCATGTCCTGTGGTCTGATGAGACCAAGATAAGTCAAGCAGGGTGGTGGGAGTGTCATGGTCTGGGGATGCATGAGTGCTGCCGGCACTGGGGCGCTACAGTTCATTGAGGGAACCATGAATGCCAACATGTACTGTGACATACTGAAGCAGAGCATGATCCCCTCCCTTCGGAAACTGGGCCACAGGGCAGTATCCCAACATGATAACGACCCCAAACACACCTCCAAGACGACCACTGCCTTTCTAAAGAAGCTGAGGGTAAAGGTGATGGACTGGCCAAGCATGTCTCCAGACCTAAACCCTTTTGAGCATCTGTGGGGGAGCGCAAGGTCTCTAACATCCACCAGTTCTGTGATGTCGTCATGGAGGAGTGGAAGAGGACTCTAGTGGCAACCTGTGAAGCTCTGGTGAACTCCATGCCCAACAGGGATAAGGCAGTGCTGGAAAATAATGGTGGCCACACAAAATACTGACACTTTGGGCCCAATTTGGACATTTTCACTTTTGTTGCCAGCGGTTTAAGACATTAATAGCTGTGTGTTGAATTATTTTGAGGGGACAGCAAATTTACACTGTTATACAAGCTGTACACTCACTACTTTACATTGTAGTAAAGTGTCATTTCGTCAGTGTTGTCCCATGAAAAGATATAATAAAATATTTACAAAAATGTGAGGGGTGTACTCACTTTTGTGAGATACTGTTTGTACAATTAGTGAAGCATTTTTTCTTCAGTTTTGTTTTTCAAAGTCGTGAACCAACAATTGGGTTTTTAATATTTGCGCATGAGCTTCATCTTGGTTATATATCATGTAATTAGCTGCCGCTACGGGTGTGGTTTGGGGCAGAGGACGTCGTTAGTATTTTCCAATCAGCAAGTGTGCTGGATTCTTTGCTTTAAACTGAAACACCGGCTCTGGCGGATAATTTAAAGTTGACGATTTTAGCAGCTCTTGTACCGCAACGCCTGGTGTAGATGAGAGGGGAGAGCAGACCTGGAGACACGCTCATTAAAGCGCAGCACTCTCTGCAGGGCTTTGTGGTTCTGGTTTGAGCAGTTTTCCTTACCACGCTGAGATGCACAGTCAGTAAACTTTCTATTTACCCAGTATAGAAAGTTCTCAGGATTGCTGGGGAGACCCTGAATTTCTTCAGCAGTCTCAGATGGTACAACCGTTGTCTGGCTTAGTTCACCTGAGCTTGAATGTGATGAGACCAGGCCAGGTCCACAGAGATGTGTACTCCAAGATACCTGAAGCTGCTCACTCTCTCATGGGGGTCCCACCTATCTTGAGTGGGGTGTAGTTCCGCTGCTGCCTCTTCCTGAAGTCCACAACCAGCTCCTTGGTTTTACTGACGTTCGGGGAGAGACTGTTAGACTGGTACCAAGCTATGAGTTTCCCCACCTCGTCAAGGTAGATTGCCTTGTCATCATTGGAGATGAGGCCTATAACCACTATGTCGTCAGCAAACTTGACGATAGAAGTGGAGCTGTGAGAGGACACACAGTCATGTGTGTAGAGAGAGTAGAGCAGGCAGCTCAGGACACAAACTTGTGGGGCTTTGGTGGTCAGGGTGATGGTGTTGGAGGTAAACTGGTCCACTCTCACTACCTGTCTGCCTGTGAGGAAGTCCAGAACTCAGTCACCAAGGGGAGCATTAAGGCCAAGGTCCCTGAGCTTGAAGGCCAGTCTGTGTGGGACTATGGTATTTAAGGCTGCGCTATAGTCTATAAGCAGCCTCACATAGTTTCCTTTGTTGCTGTCGGTGTGGGTGAGGGTGGTGTGTAGGACATGAGATCGCATCCTCAGTAGACCTGTTGGGGTGGTAGACAAACTGGAGTGGGTCGATGGTGTCAGGGATGGAAGAGCAGATGGAGTTTTTGATAAGCCTCTCAAAAACCTTCATTACAAGCGAAGTTAAGTCTACAGGACGATTTAGGCAAGAGGGCTTATTGTTCTTTGGCACAGGAATGACAGCAGATTTTTTTAAAGCAGGTGGGGACTACACACTTAGCTAGGGACTCATTGAAGATGGCAGTGAACAAACCAGCTAGCTGATCAGTACATGCTTCAGACTTCTCCAAACTTCATCCTCTGAACCTTGTCCTCCAAGATGGTAATCACATTTTCATCGCTAACAGAGCTTTTTTCTTCTATAGTGCTAGTCAGCAGGCTAGTGCTAGTGCGGTTAGCCTCGAAGCACACAGAAAGTATTCAGCTCGTCAGCCAGAGAAGAGTCGGTTCCCACTGCGGCAGTGGATTTGCCTCAAAAGGGGGTGATTGTCCCCAGTCCCTGCCACATGCGTCGTGAGTCATTGAGCTGGAAATGAGCCTCCATCACCTCCCAGTTTAGCGGCCTTCACTGCATGTCAGAGAGCGTAGCATGCCGCTTTGTACTCGCTCATATTCCCCGACATGAGCCCTGCACTGTACGCACGTTCACCGCAGCTCAGATAGTTTTATCCACCCATGGTGTCTGCTTTGATAAAGTCCTTATTGTAATGGTGTGTTGTATTTTCAGTTAGCATGCTAACAAAGCTAATTGTTACGTCCATAAACTCATTGACGCCAGCAGAACTCGATCGGAATATGTCCCAGTCAAACTCATCGAGCACGTCCTGTAGCGCAGCTTTTGATTGGGGGGAACAGCGCTGCACCACCCTCCTCTCTGGAGCTTCCTATATGAGCCTTTGTTTATGTTCTGGGATGAGGAAAACTGGTGTCATGGTCCAATTTACCGAAAACTGGCAGGGAGTTAGCTTTGTAGCCATTCCTAAACTGAGAATAGCAGTGGTCCAGTTCAATTCAGTTTTATTTGTATAGCGCTTTTAACAATGGACATTGTCCCAAAGCAGTGTAACGAATCAAAGGCATTACTAGCATTATTCTTTTCCACCAGAATAATGTAATGGATCAACTTTAAACATGAAAAACGAAACAGAAGCGCATGCTTAGATTCAACGCACCTTTTTAAAGGAGACGAGTTTTAAAGCGTGCCCGCATTATCTGTGTGAATGTGTAGTAACTCGGATGAATCTGCAACGTTTAAAAATATTCTCCACCAGTTACAGTTTATGTAACAAATTAAAAGATGTTTAACACGTTTAAATGTATTCTCCAATTTATGTAAGGAATTAGCTCGAATGGCATGAAATATATCTATATATCTAATCAACACGTGTTGTGACCAGTTATAAATATACATCAGCCATGAAAGGGAATTCATGTATGTGCACATATACATATAGATAATTAACCACAACGGATTATAATTAATTATGACTATGTATGTGGCCTAGATCAGCTTTCTGAACTCTAAAGAGTGAGTTTATCCTTCTGGCCAGGAAGAATTAACTCACGAAGTTTATTATTAAAGATTAGAGCGCGTAGCGAGACCTTATGCAGCGTTTAATTGACTCATTACGTCAACAAAACAGAAAAAATCAAGCGTGGGATAATAGATTTTAATAGCTAGATGTAACTATGAATACACACAACTAACTCTAAGCAAACATACATATGTACAAGGAAAGAAACATATATATCTATATACAAAGAAAGAAAAGGGGATAGAGAGAGAGTAATGAAAGAAAAGGGAAGCAGACAAAAACACAACTAATTAGACTTTTTCAGAACCAGCACAAACTTAATTCTCCTGTAACACAGGGGTACAATCTTAAACGCAGATATAGGTCATTAACTATACTTGCATAGCCTCAAGGTTGAGAGTTTGTGCGAGGTCGTGTCGAGTTCGCTGGTTCGTTGTGCCGTTTGAAAAGGTGTGAGCCGTGAGGCAGTTGCATCCTTTGTCCGGGAGGGAGAGAGGTCTTGGCTTCCTCTTCCCGGGGCACGTGGCCCCGGGGGAGAGAAACCGGAGGAGTGTAGAAGTGAAGAGACGAAGAAGAGACTCTAAGAGCTGAGAAGTCTAATTCAAGTTGAAGTGTGTGGTGTTGTTTTAAAGACAACACCAATGCACACGCCTCTTTGGGCTATGGACCAATCAGGAAGTTGGGTTTGCATGTCCGGATGAACTCTCTTTGTCTGGTCTCGGACCCTAATTTAAATGTCCATGGAGGAGCCGGTTTATACCGTGTTATAAATGAAATTAAGAGAAAACATGAAATGATGTATCCCATTGCAATATGATATGCATAATCAATCCGGGTATCTCGAGACGATTAACTACATACCAAATTCGATGGACTTGTAAAGAATATTACAAATAAAACCTGGTTACAGACATTTAAAATGATATGCTAAATTAAAACTATCTAAAGTCATTAAGGTTAGTTACATAGACACACAATATATGTAAACAAGATAACATCACACTCTTTAGACATCAAATAATTACATATAATTACACGTTACATTGAAAAGAGAGATTTCTCCATTGTGTGTAAGCTAAGCTTGTGTGTGTGTGTGTGTGTGTGTGCGTGTGCGCGTTTGTATGTCCAGAAGAGGGGGCTGGCGTTCTTCTAATGTCCCACCGGTCCTTGGTCACCTCAGGGTGACCTTAGGGAGGACATTTCTCCTCTGGCCTTTGCGACTTTGAGGCTAAATCATTTGGTCATAAACAGAGATTAGATCAGAGATTTACAGGCCCTTGGTCGGAGTTTTGGTGGACCCCTGCTGATGAACTAATCGTGAAGTTTCCCAGACGTTCAGTCATCAAAGGTTTCTTTTATTGCAGGGGTAAGTCCTGTGTAGGTTCCAAAGAGTCTTTTGCATCCCAAAGGTGCATCTGGTCAAAGGGGGCCTCTCGGCGTTACTCTAGGTCACCTGAGTGGTGAAACTTTCTATGTTTCGTTTGGGTTAATTTAGAAATCAGTTTGGGCATAGTCATACGCTACAGCAGCTTTACAGAAATATATAAATTCAGGATATAGATTTTAAATGTGTGAATTTATCCCCAATGAGCAAGCCAGAGGTGACGGTGGCAAGGGAAAAACTCTCTGGGACGATATGAGGAAGAAACCTTGAGAGGAACCAGACTCAAAAAGGAACCCATCCTCATCTGGGTAACAACAGATTGCAATTATAAATAAATAAATCCCTTCTATAAATGTGCCAATACTACGTGGTCAAATAGCAGTTGTGTAACCAGGAAAATTCATTATAGCTATTACATGAAGACTGTTTTGTTGAACTTCTCCACTGTTCACTGATGGAGACATGAGTGCAAAACTGTTTGTGGCAATTGCAGTCCTAAAGCCATCATAGCATAACTGTTCATATGAATTGAGGTCCAAAGCCATCTTTATGGTTTTTATGTGGTACCATCCATTAGGCTATACCGTGTGGGGCCATCCTCAGCAGCAGCATGTGGCTTCCAATTGATGAGAACTCCAATCAGAAGTAGGGCATCAGGATGGATCAGGCAGGTCCGGAGAGCAGTAGGGGTCAGGATCACTGGCATCTCAGGAGTATCATGTGTAGCTTGACAGAAAGAGAGAGAGAGAGAGATTATTAGGTATGCTTATTGTCCCGTAATGGTTAAGGACAATGTAGTTTGTGTGAGTGAAAGCAGGGACTCCGGCAAGACTAGCTATGATAGCACAACTAAAAGGGAGAGCCAGAAGGTAACACAGACATGAGGGCTCCCTGGGACATAAGGCGGCCAGCCACTCCACCATCAACAAACCTGGGTGAACGCATGAAAGTGGTGGTGGGGCGACAGCATCCAAACATCCCAGTTCACCACAACACACTATGCCTGTGAGACCTCTAGATCTGCTGCTTTACCTAAGGAAAAAACTATTCACAAAAAGCTTGCCTAAACAAATATGTTTTCAGCCTGGACTTAAACACTGAGACTGTGTCTGAGTCCCGAACACTAATTGGAAGGCTGTTCCATAACTGTGGGGCTTTGTAAGAGAAAGCTCTTCCCTCTGCTGTAGCCTTCAGTATTCAAGGTACCAACAAATAGCCTACTCCTTTTGATCGAAGTCGGCATGGCGGATCATAAAAGACCAAAAGTTCGCTTAGGTACTGTGGTGCAAGACCATTTAGTGCTTTATAGGTCAATAGTAGTATTTTATAATCAATGCAAAATTTCACTGGGAGCCAATGCAGTGTGGATAAGATAGGGGTGATGTGGTCATATCTTCTGGTTCTAGTAAGGACTCTTGCAGCTGCATTCTGGACTAACTGGAGTTTATTTATGCTCCTACTGGAACATCCAGACAGTAAGGAATTACAATAATCCAACCTAGAGGTGATGAAAGCATGAACTAATTTTTCTGCATTGTGTAGTGATATTATATTTCTTATCTTAGCAATATTTCTGAGGTGAAAGAAGGCGATCCTAGTAATATTATCTATGTGGGCGTCAAAGGAAAGACTGGAGTCAATAATCACACCAAGGTCTTTTACTGCTGCACATGATGAAACAGAAAGGCCATCCAGAGTTACTATGTAATCAGAAAACTTACTTCTAGCTGCATGTGGTCCTAGAATAAGTACTTCTGTCTTGTCAGAATTAAGTAAGAGGAAGTTAATAAGCATCCAGTGTCTAATGTCCTTTACACATTCCTCAACTTTATTAAGCTGGTGTCTGTCATCTGGCTTTGCTGAAACATACAACTGTGTGTCATCAGCATAACAGTGGAAGCTAATTCCATGTTTATGAATAATTTCACCCAGAGGTAGCATATATAAAGAAAAAGCAGTGGGTCTAAAACAGAACCTTGCAGAACACCAAACTTTACCTCAGTATGCATAGAGAATTCACCATTTGCATCTACGAACTGATAGCGATCAGTCAAATAAGACCTGAGCCAGGAGAGGGCCGCTCCCTTAATGCTAACAATGTTTTCTAATCTACCAAGGAGAATAGTATGATCAATTGTATCAAAAGCTGCACTAAGGTCAAGCAACACAAGTATGGAGACACAACCCTGATCAGAGGCCAGTAGTAGGTCATTTACCACTTTAACCAGCGCTGTCTCTGTGCTATGATGAGGCCTGAATCCTGACTGATACATTTCATGAATGTTATTCCTATGTAGGTATGAGCATAGCTGCTGTGCTACAACCTTTTCTAAGATCTTGGATATTAAGGGGAGATTTGATATTGGCCTATAGCTGGACAATTGATAGGAGTTGAGGTCAGGTTTTTTAATCAGGGGTTTGATAACTGCTAATTTAAATTATTTAGGTACATAGCCAGTGCTAAGGGAAGAGCTGATTATTTTTAGAAAGGGTTTGATTACTTCTGGGATAATCTGTTTGAAGAAACATGTAGCTAAAGGATCTAGTATACAAGTTGATGATTTTGAAGAAGAAATTAATGAAATAAGTTCGGTCTCTCTAAGGGGAGTAAAACATTCTAATCGTTGATCTGATATTGCTATATTATTGTCTACAGAGTTAATTATAAGACTCTTTGGTTTTAAATTAATAGTCTGAATTTTTTGTCTAATATTTTCAATTTTGCCAATGAAAACATTCATGAAATCATCGCTGCTATATAATGATTGTGTTCCTGTTTCTGTGGCGGTTATATTCCTAGTTAATTTTGCTACAGAATTAAATAAGAGTCTAGGATTATTTTTGTTATCTTCAATTAAGGTAGAGAGATAGACTGATCTAGCAGCACTAAGAGATTTCTTGTAGTTCATGAGGCTCTCCTTCCATGCTGTTTGAAAGACTATCAATTTGGTTTGGTTTGGTTAGTCAAAGAAGCAAAAGCGTTCTTCGAAAAAAATGAAAATACAGCAGAAGGGAAAGTGAAACTACAACAAATGGAAACGATAGCGCAAAACTATTAATGAAAAAGAAAGGAACAGTATAATTTAAATGCCGACACATTTATAATTTAAATGCCGACACAGCTCCCAGCAAACGATTCCAGTGTGTTTACCCATCTATTTGGACAGGAGACATGTTGATAAAAGTTCGGCATGACCTGCCTGAGGTTAGCTTTATTAAAGTCCCCAGCCATGATGAAGGCAGCATCCAGATGTTTGTTTTGGTAAACGCTGAACACATCATGGACAGAGCCATGCTTGTGTCCGCCTGAGGAGGGATGTACACAGCAGTTCAGATGACCCATGTAAACTCACGGGGCAGGTAGAATGGACAGCACATAATAGTCAGATGTTCCAGATGAGGCGAGCAGGAACGCAACAGAGTGGTAATGTTCCTGGGGTTGCACCATTTGTTGTTCACCATGAAACAAACCCCTCCACCTCTGGATTTACTGGCCTCCGCAGTTCTGTCCATCCAATGAATGGAGAAGTTATTGGATGGTTTTACAGCTGGGTCCGGTACCAAGGTGTTCAGCCATGTTTCAGACAGACAGAGTATGTTACAGTCCCTGATATCCCGTTGGAATCTTATCCTGGCTCTGAGATCGTCCATCTTGTTCTCAAGAGACTGGACAATAGCAAGTAGAATACTGGGCAGGGGAGGACTGTGTGCTTTGTTTCTCATCCTGTTGCGAACCCCAGCACATTTTCCTCTGTGTTTCTTTTTCCATTGCCTCTGGGGAGCTTTTGCATGGCCATCGTTCCCCTCTGTGCTGCGTAGTATCTTGGATGGCCAGGTTGGTTCGGTGGGTAAAACATCGCAAAATAGGTGAGTATAGTGGTTACTGATGTTCAAAAGTGTTCTGCTGTCATAAGTGATTAGTGCAGATGTCGTGTGTGCAAAAGGAGAGATTAGAAGTAGGTAAAAAAGTAAATAAGAGCACAGTCTAAGCAGAGCGACTACGATGGCATCCAGACATGGCGGCGCCATCTTGGAAATACATTACGGTACGTTACAGCAAGTAAATACATTGACTGTAACATTACAGCAAGTACAGAGCTGTGAACATGACCTCAGAATGTGGCAAAGTATGTGAAGGTGGCATAAGAACAGCATTAAAATAACAGTACAGAAAGATGGTTTGACCTAGTGAAAAAAGGCCCATGTAAGCAATGTAACTGCCACGGTTTCAATACTAATGATGTTAGCTACACTGAATGTCTTATTCATATCTCGTTCGTCAGTAAACCACTTATCCAAGAAACGTAGTCTAGCCTAGTCAATCAGTTAGTCTATACAACTAAAAATACATGATAGTAACTTGTCAGCCAAATTGGGATGCATCAGACAGACAAAACATCAATCCATCTCTTCATAACTCACCCAGTCAAATACATCCCTCCAGGGATAAATTTCCTTTCCATTTTACTTTCATAATTTGTGTTAGATTCCATGGTCTTTTTTTTTATTATTAAAATTTTTTTTTTTTAGTTTGATGCTTTACCAGGCATTTGAGAAACTTTGCTTTTTAGAAAATGAAAACAACACACGTCGCTGCTGTTAAGTCGAACCGAGTTCTGATTGGTCAAGCTTGTTTCTAAACAACTGTTTGTTTAAACCTGCACTTTCCTGGTTTCCACTGTATGTGGCAGCCTACACGCTCTAGATTAGCAGAAGAATGTGAATTGCTTTTCACACGTTGCAGGTTTCCAGTGCCAGAGGATGCAAAGCAGCCCCAGAGCATCACCGAGCCACCACCATGCTTCAATTCAATTCAATTCAGTTATTTGTATAGCGCTTTTAACAATGGACACTGTCCCAAAACAGCTTTACAGAAATATATAAATTCAGGATATAGATTTTAAATCTATGAATTTATCCCAATGAGCAAGCCAGAGGCGACGGTGGCAAGGAAAGTCCCTCAGAAGTAAAGATTGGATGGAATCTGGATGGAAGCATATATTGCTCTAAAACCTGTATATACCTTTCAGCACTGATGGTGCCTTTCCAGATGTGCAAGCTGCCCATTCCATAGGCACTAATGCACCTCCATACAATCAGAGATGCAGACTTTTGAACTGAGCACTGAAAAACAATCTGGATGGTCCCTCTCCTCTTTAGTCCTCTTTAGGTTAGTGGGCACTGCGTCCATGGTTTCCAAAAAGAATTTCAAATTTCGATTCGTCTGACCACAGAACAGTTTTCCACTTTGCCTCTGTCCATTTTAAATGGGATTTGGCCCAGAGAAGATGGTGGCGTTTCTGGATCATGTTCACATATGGCTTCTTATTTGCATGATAGAGCTTTAACCAGTGTTTGTGGATGGCACGGTGAATTGTGTTCACAGACAATGAGTTCTGGAGGTGTTCCTGAGCCCATGCACTGATTTCCATTGCAGAATCATGCCTGTTTTTAACCTCTTGAGCTGCACTAGCCCGTGTGTGGGCCTGACGTCACGTGGTTTTACGAGGTTTAAGATTATCATATAGACTACTTTCTAAAAATGTTAATAAACATAAACAATAAACAAATGATACATCATTTGAAAGGTCTAAGGGTTTAGTGTCAATATATGGTCTCAGTTTTACGATATAGATGATCCAGCGACAGTAATACAGTAGTTTATGTCGGGATTGCAAATGACAACATGAAAAATAAAAACGGAACTTCATACCTTTGTTATGATATAGCGATTGCAAGTCGAATCCAATCTGTCGCTGCTAGGTAAAAAGTCCATGAAAACCATCTGGTGGCAAACATCCAATGCTATTTGTCCATAAAAGCATATAAACCATAATATTGCTATATAATCCATGGTTTACATAAGAATTCTTCTGCAGGACCTTCCCACCATCATTCTTCTTCAAAAGAATATACAGTCCGAGCACTGTTTACGTCGTAAAACTGTATATGGTAGTGAACAATAGAGTCTTCCAAACACATTAGCCTGCTTCCAAAGTTTGTTTTAAAACGCAGGGCGGTAGTTTCACGCATTCATATATCCAAACAGTGCTGTCGAAAATTGTGACGTCTTGACAGGCATTCTCTGAATACCTCGCAAACCAATAACTTCATGGAAAAATGTTGATAGACATGTATGGCTGCCCATCACAGTCATATTAGCATATGTAAAGAAACAAATTAATGTTTTTTGAGGCTGACTGCACCGTGTATGGACAGCCATCACAGCCATATCAGCATATGTATAGATCAAATGTAAGTTTTATGAGGCTGTATGGGCAGCATCACAGTCACAGCTCCAGGTGGCCCACTTTTGAAAAAGGCACTAGTCAGACAAAAAAAACTTGCAGGCATTTTTTGGTCTATCATCCTCAAACTTGAAACATAACTTCTTTAGACTTGTGGCTATGAGCACATTTCTAGATATTGTCAGCATGTTTATCATTGTTATTTTTTAATGGAAAAAAATGTTATGCAACAAACATTTCCATTCCAGTGTACTTCAGCCTCTCTAAGTTTTTCATTTTTTAACATATATTAATTTTGAAACTTGAAAAATAAAGCTCAGAGTGTCTTCTTTTCAAATGATACCACAACTATGTTTATAGTTCAAAGGGTTCAGGAAAAACAACCATTTAAGTGAAAGTAGGTCATTTTCATGTGTTGGGCTTAGAGTGGGGGTGCATCATCAAGGTTAATGCAGTGCCGCATGAAGATCGATCGACCGAAGATCACAGGCACGCAATACTGATTTTCACCCTTGTCCTTTGCGGACAGAGATTTCTCCAGATTCTCAGAATCTTTTGATGATATTATGTATTGTAGATGAGATATTCAGTCTTTGCAATTTTACGTTGAGGAACATATTATGAAATTGTTCCACAATTTGTAGACGCAGTTTTTCTCAGATTGGTGAACCTCTGCCCATCTTTACTTCTGAAAGACTCTGCTTCTCTAAGATATTCTTTTTATACCCAATCATGTTACTGACCTGTTGCCAATTAACCTCCAGCTACTTAGTAACACTTACTTTTCCAGCCTTTTGTTGCCGCTCTCCCAATTTTTGAGACGTGTTGCTGCCAGCAAATTCAAAATTACCTTATTTTTTTCTTAAAATGGTACATATTTACTCACTTTAAACATTGCATATGTTTTCTATGTTCTATTGTGAATAACATATGGGTTTATGAAATTTGCAAATCATTGCATTCTGTTTTTATTTACATTTTACACAGCGCCCAGACTTTTTTGGAATTGGGGTTGTATTTTTTGCCCCTAGCCAGGTCAGGTATTTCATGTGTTCCAGCTCAAGCACACCTGGTGCAACTAATGAAGCCCTTGATTAGTTGCAAGTTGCTTGAGACAACACCTGTTTTGCATATTTGTGCTGTTGTGAGGGATTCTGTTCAGGGGGTTGAATAATTTTGAGACTGGAAAAGTCATTATAAGTTGCATTTTCAGTTGAATTTTGGGAAACCACGTGAAGCATTCATTGTGTTGAACTGTTTCAATTGCTTTTGTTTGATTTGTTTATTGCAAACAGCCGAAAGGCTGTACATTTTGACAATGAACCTGATTTGCAATGGGGGTTGAATAATTTTGACTGCAACTGTATAATAGTTGATTTGGTGACTTTTTTGTTAGGAGATGTTTAACATTTATGGAAGAGTCTTGGTTGTAAGCGCTTTGCAACTGTTGCGGAGCTTTAAATTCTTCAAGACAGAGATCCAAACAAACGAGAGACAGAGAGAGGTTGGTAAGGGGGCTGAATCTACTGTTTATCATGTCTATAATGTAGGAAAATAAACCGTTAAAATGTGTGATGCATCATTCATTAGTAAATGAAACATTGTAATTGTTGATTATATGAAAATAATGCACACCACCGTAATGTGATGGCATGACGTGAAGGGGAATATAACTGCTCAGTCTGCCATGTGTTATGATGAAGTTGCATGCGTTAACTTAGCATGTAATGGCCCTCATTTATCAATCTTTTAGTAAAGATGAGCTAGTGTGGCACAAATTGCTGAAAGAGTTAATGCTGGCTATGATAGATAGGTGTCAGAACACACAGTGCATCACAGCTTGCTGCGTATGGGGTTGCATAGCCACATACTGGTCAGAGTACCTATGCTGACCCCTGTCCACTGCCGAAAGTGCCTACAAAGGGCACGTGAGCATCAGAACTGGACCATGGAGCAACGGAAGAAGGGCCTGGTCTGACGGATCACGTTGTCTTTTACATCATGTGGATTGCTGGGTGCATATGCATCAGTTACCTGAGGAAGTGATGGCACCAGGATGTACTGTGGGAAGACGGCAAGCCGGTGTTGACTCACCAAACCTGAACAGTTGAAGACTGCAAAAAGACCAGGTGATATTTTTTCTTCTAATCTTCAACTGTCCAGTTTGTTAGAACCTGTGCCCATGATAGCCTCAGATTTGTGTTCTTGGCTGACAGGAGTGGAAGCCAGTGTGGTCTTCTGCCCATCCAACTCAAGATTCGATGTTTTGTCCATGCTGAGATGCTTTTCTACTCACCATTATTGTAAAGAGTGATTATTTGAGTTACTATATTAGGGCTGCAACTAATCGATTATTTTCATAATCGATTAATTGGACGATTATTTTTATTTTTATTTTTCAATTAGTAGTTTTATTGGATTGGGGGGGGGGTGGATTTCAGTACAATTTCTTTCATTTATTTAAAATAAAATCCACAAACTGAGTGTTACAAATATAAACTTCAGATTTCTTGCACCCCTTTAAACTAATCACATTTTGTTGCTTTTCAGCCTGAAATGAAAACAGACTCAGTTTTTGTTTTATCCCTCCGTATTTACTCAGTGCAACTTATAACATCCAAGTGAAAGATAACACCAACATGTCAGAAAAAATAATTAAAAAACAGAATCGCTGAGTTGGAAAAAGTATCACCCCCTTGTGTCAGTATTTTGTTGAACCACCTTTTGCTTTAATTACAGCCTTTAGTCTGTTGGGATATGTCTCTACTAACTTTGCACATCTAAACTTTGCAATATTTGCCCACTCTTCTTTGCAGAACAGCTCAAGTTCAGTTAAATTTGATGGTGACCGTTTGTGGACTGCAGTTTTCAAGTCATTCCACAGATTTTCAATGGGGTTTAAGTCTGGGCTCTGACTAGGCCATGCAAGAACATTCACCTTTTTCTCCTTCAACCACTGTGTGGTCAGTTTTGCTGTGTGCTTTGGGTCATTGTCATGTTGAAAGGTAAGCCTTCTTCTCATTGACAACTTTCTGGCAGAGGGCAGAAGATTTTCCTCAAGAATTTGACGGTATTTTGCCCCATCCATTTTCCTTCTATCCTGACAAGTGCTCCAGTCCCTGCTGCAGAGAAACACCCCCATAACAGGACATTACCACCTCCATGCTTTACTGTAGGAATGGTGTTATTTGGATGGTGAGCTGTATTGGATTTCCGCCAGACATATCGTTTGGTGTTGAGGCCAAATCATTCAATTTTAGTCTCATCTGACCATAACACCTTTTTCTATGTGGCCTCAGAATCTTCAAGGTGCGTTTTGGCAAAGCTCAGTCGTGGGTGGCTTTTTTCTTGCAACCCTCCCATACAAGCTACATTTGTGGAGAATTTGTGATATTGTTGTCACATGCACACAGTGACCACTCTTCGTCATAAATTCCTGCAAGTTGCTGTAGGCCTCTTGGTAGCCTCTCTGACCAGTTTCCTTCTAGCTCTTTCATCCAGTTTGGAGCGACCTCCTATTCCAGGGAGGGTCTGTATTGTACCAAATACCTTCCACGTCTTAATAATAGACTTCACTGTGCTTCTAGGCATTGATAAAGACTTTGAATTTTTTCTTGTATCCATCTCCTGACTTGTGCCTGTCCACAACTTTATCCCGGAGATCTTTTGACAGTGCCTTGCCACCCATAGTTGATTGTTTGCTTCAGTTGCACTACCAAGGACTGATATGCTCCAGGAAAGCTCTTTTCATGCTGAGCTAATCAAAATGACCACAGCTGATCACAGTTGAAATTCAAATGGCTTTGTGTGCCATTGATTAGCTACACCTGATTGAGTTTACAAGTCATTTTAAGGAGGGGGGTGATCCTTTTTCCAACTTATTTAAAAAAAAAAAAATTCTGACATCTTGGATGTTATAAGTTGCACTGAGTAAATACAGCTGGATAAAACAAAAACTGTGTCCGTCTTTAGGCTGCCAAGCAACAAAATGTGATTATAAAGGGGGGTGATTCTTTTCTATACCCACTGTATGAACACAGTTGCAATCAAAATTATTCAACCCCCATTGCAAATCAGGTTTATTGTTGTCAAAATTTACAGAAATTTCAGCTGTTTGCAGTGAATAAATCAACCAAAAGCAATTGAAATAGTGCAACAGAATGAATGCTTCAAGTGGTTTCCCCAAATTCACCTGAAAATGCAACTTATAATGACTTCTCCAGTCTCAAAATTATTCAACTTCCTGAATAGAATTCCTCGTAACAGCACAAATATGCAAAACAGGTGTTGTCTCAAGCACACTTGATGCAACTAATCAAGGGCTTCATTAGTTGCACCAGGTGTGTTTGAGCTGAACACATGAAATACCTGAACTGGCTAGGGGCAGAAAATACATGAAATACCTGGACAGGGCAGAAAAAGAAAGCTATCAATGGCTGCACCTAGATTTCTGAGAAGGCAGGTTGTGAAAAACCCTCGAGTGACTGCAAAAGACCTGCAGCAAGACTTGGTGGCAACAGGCACTGAGGTTTCAGTGAGCACAGTAAGGCGCGTACTGAACACAGAAGGTTTCCATGCCAGAACTCCAAGACGTACACCACTACTGACCCAAAAGCACAAGAAAAGTCGACTCAAAATCATATAAATAAGCCACAGAAGTTTTGGGATTCTGTTCTGTGGAGCGCTGAAAAAAACTTTTCGGCACGATGGATCAGCGGTTTCAAAACGATTCAACCCCTTCATGGCAAGCATCTTTAGTACTTAGTAGAGCACCCTGTATGTTTTACTGGCATAGATGTGAGTCTAACTTTTACTGCTGAGAAAGTCTTTTTGCTATTTTAAGTATTATTTCAGCAACTTAAGGTTTGTCTTTTCTGGAATTTTGTGGGCATCACCAAATCAGCTGTGCATGCACCTGCTAATTTATTGGTGACACTCGCATGTGAGTATGAAGAAAATTGGCATTTCCGGAACTTTCGTGAATCTGGCAGAAAGTTTTAGTTCTATTTGGCTTATGCAACTTTAATGAAAGATCTATAAATGAGGCCCATTGTATGTACATTTACAGCACTACATTAAGCTCTCTTTTTCTTCGCTTGAAATCAGAATGTTCTGTTTGACATGTACTGCACTACATATGGTGTACAATTCCATTGACTACTACAGTGGTTAGAGCTTAGACCAGTTTGCCTACCTGCCTGTTTATTCTGCTTTCTACACCACACATTTCCAGTGCAAGCTAGAGCTGTGGTCCATGTTTGCTATTCCGATTTTTTTCCTACTTTTAGGACATCTGAACACACACTTGACTTGCATTTGTATTACAGGAATGGTATGGCTGATTTTGGGGGAGAGTTAATGGCAGAGGTTCTGGCTCAGAGGGCACTAGAGAAGCCGGTTATTCCCCTGATCCCCATCACCACCAGCAGCCAATACAGACTTGCAGAACATGAGCGTGACTACAAGAACAAGGTATACACAGAGTACCATGCACATATTGCAACTGATTTGCAATCGATTACAACTGACTTATGTCAGTTTTAGGCTGACCCATACAGTGCCCTCCATTAATATTGGCACCCTTGGTAAATATGAGCAGAGAATGCTGTGAAAAATTCTTTATTGTTTAACCTTTTGATCTTTTGTTAAAATAAATATTCAACAAAAATACTCAGCTGCAAACAAAACACAGATTTATCCAAAATAAATCTTTGTTAAATATAGGTGTGCCACAATTATTGGCATCTTTTTAGTCAATACTTTGTGGTACCTCCTTTTGCCAAGATAACAGAATCTCTCCAGATCCTTCAAATTTCGAGGTCCACGCTGGTGGACTCTCCTCTTCAGTTCACTCCAGGTTTTCTATGGGTTTCAAGTCAGGGGACTGGGATGGCCATTTTACCATTAAACCATTTTTGTGTTGATTCTGATGCATGTTTTGGATCTTTGTCCAGCTGGAAGATGCAACCATGGCCCATTTTAAGCTTTCTGGCAGAGGCAGTCAGGTTTTCATTTAATATCTGTTGATATTTGATAGAGTCCATGATGCCATGTATCCTAACAAAATGTCCAGGTCCTCTGGCAGAAAAACTGTCCCAAAACATTAAAGAGCCACCACTATAGTTAACCATGGGCATGGGGTACTTTTCCATATGGCTACCTCTCTGTGTCCCAAAACCAGCTCTGGTGTTTATTGCCAAAAAGTTATATTTTGGTTTCATCTGACCATAGAACCCGATCCCATTTGAAGTTCAAGTAGTGTCTGGCAAACTGAAGACGCTTGAATTTATTTTTGGATGAGAATAGAGGCTTTTTTCTTGAAACCCTTCCAAGCACTTGTGGTGATGTAGGTGACTTTGGATTGTAGTTTTGGGGACTTTCTGACCCCAAGACACAACTAACTTCTGCAATTCTCAAGCTGTGATCCTTGGAGATTTTCTGGCCACTCGAACCATCCTCTTCACAGTGCGTTAAGACAATATAGACACACGTCCAATTTCAGGTTGATTCATGACATTTCCAGTTGACTGGATCTTCTTAATTATTGCCCTGATGGTGGAAATGGGCATTTTCTATGCTTGTGCTATTTTCTTATAGCTGAAGCTCAACAACATTTTGCTGCACATCACAGCTATATTCCTTGGTCTTATTCATTGTTATGAATGACTAAGGGAATTTGGCCTACGTGTTACCTCATATTTATACCTCTGTGAAACAGGAAGTCGTGGTTGAACAATTTCCTGTTCCTAGTCACCCAGGTTCACTAAAAAATGTTTAAAATATCAATGGAAATATACTTCCAATATATTTGTCTCATATGAATTCATAGGGGTGCCAATAATTGTTGCACACCTATATTTAACAAAGATTTTTTTTTTTGGATAAATCTGTGTTGTGTTTGCAATTGTTTGATATCCATGAGGGCAGAGTATTTTTGTGAACAAAAGATCAAAAGGTTAAACAATAAAGACAATTTTTCATAGCCTTCTTTGCTCATATTTACCAAGGGTGCCAATATTAGTGGAGGGCAGTGTAACTATCCAACCACTGGTTCAAAGTGTGACAATCATTGTGTGAGGAAATCACACGTAGCTAGCGAGGTTCACTTGCACATAGGTGTGACTGTTTTTACCACTGCATTTTTTTAAAACAAGCTCCTTATCCAAAGTGACCTTTGTGTTTTGAAAGTTTATTTATTTATAAAAAAAATTCTTGATGAATTCAGCTACATCTGATGGGTTTTTCCAGGCTGGCACACATTTGTGGCTGTGACATGAGGGTGTCTACTCTCTTTTGGTGACGATACCACATGTATTATGCAAATATGTACTGTATGTGATGTAATTTGCAATGTGTGTTCAGGTGGACAAGCCAGAAGTGGTACGTCAGAAGAGGAAATACGAGAAGAAGCCAAAGCCCTTACTGCTATCTGGTCACTCTATCCCTGCAGCAGTCAACAGTAAAGCCCTTAACCAGTATGATTTCCCCAGCTCAGATGAAGAGCCCTACTCACAGGTACGAGTTAAAATTGTCACCACATGGGATTTCAATCTTTTAGGGGTTGGGGATATTTATACTCAGTGGTTGAATTGGCCAAGATTCACTGGGGGGGACTCTAGTTGGGGAGTTATTTTTTAATGTACATTTTTTATAATGTGTGTATATACATATATATATATATATATATATATATATATATATATATATATATATATATATATATATATATATATATATATATATATATATATATATAGAGTGTAATATATAATAACATTACACTTATTTCATGTCTCCTCCAAACAGTATGCTGTCTTGGCACATGAAAGGTCAATGAACAACATTCATGAATTATGTGTGGCACAAAACAAAAACCATTCATTGCTTGGAGAGAGTTAATAAACATGTAGGCTAAAATAGCTGTGGATATAATACTTAGCAAGCTATGATAGTGAAAATAAATTAAGATGAATAAGGGCATTCAAAATAGATTAAACTCGGATCATTTCAGGTATGTGGTATGCTTTATCCCTATCAAATAATAATAATAATAATATACTGTATATAACTGCACATTTGACTGATGCTTAATGTGAATTTGTACCAGCAGTTGTTTTATTCAACAATAAATTAGTTTAAGCCATGTTTGGTGTTTTTGCTTTAGAAGATAAATGTTGCAGTACCCAGCCCTCTGATCAGTTGTGGTATTAGCCATTCGTGCAAGTAAATCCACATTTTACTTGTCCCAAGGCCAAGTGGAAAAAAGGTTGGAAATTTGGAAATGACTGCTGTATTGCATATGTTTTCAGTTTGCACTGAAGATTGATTGTGACCTTATAGAATCTTGAACCTATGCCAAGGTAGCTATGGCGTAGATCTAATGGAATGGCAGACCCTACATTAAAACCCTTGAGGATGAGACACTCCTGGTAGAATGGCATGTCATGGTATGTCATGACCGAATGTCCAACCTATTCATATGCTGCATTTGAGGCGAAGTTGCAACATGTAATTCCCCACCTACAACCAGTAAAAACCACCAAAAACACCCCAACTTGTCAACTTGGCTTGCCACGGTATATGGTCATACCGGTTATAAGGGATGATACTGGTATGAAATTTTATACCGGTTTAAAGGAGGAAACATTATGAATGAAAATTAACAACAGTTCCCATAACAATATCCTAACGAATAGAACAGCCTTAAATAATGTGGAGTCACCTAATGAAGAGTTTGCAACTCATGATAGCTAAATTAAATTAAATGACTGCATTGTAAGTTATTTACCGAAGCATCAAAACTACACAAAACTAGCACGCGCGCTGACAGAAGAAGTCACGTTTAACTGATAGGAATAACTGTGTGAGGTCAGAGGGTGTAAAATATTCAACAGAACTCCGCAAATTTATCTATCTAGCCGCATTTAGAAGCCAAAACAGAGACCATTATTGAAATGACCGAATGCTTGATTTCTGAAAGAGCCTACTGTACATAGGCTATATTTGTTTTTTGGCATGTTAGTTTTGTACAAAGCATATGTTTGCTGTTTGGCGTTGTGAAGTTCCCTGATATGGAGAAATGAGGAGAAGGGTGGCAGGATTGGTTTGATCCATGAAGCGGCTTTATGTATGTACAGTATGTAGGGTAAGCTTATTACTAGGCATGCAACTCTCAACCTCTTGGCTCATAGAGAGAGGACTTAAGGGTTTCCACTGGAAAGGTAAGTCCCACACTAGACTCCTATGAGCATGGTGGGTGGGCGTGTTGATCTCCTTTCAAAAATGCAGATAGTATGCATCTTGAGAACACTGGATGGGCTAGAAACAGTCATAAGCATAGAAGTTTGAACTGGTCTTGATCCAAGTGCCCTGCTGTTAGAAGTGAGGCCTCTATCAACTCCGTAGAACAGGGGCCAACTTCTGTCATCTGGAATAGCTTCTCCAGTTGCTCATGTGCTTCAAATATGTGCATGATGTCTGCACTCGATACTGGGACTGCAGACCTCAGAGCGTGATATGTTGTCTGGTAAAACCACCAGCGATGAGATGCAGCTCCACAGCTCTAGCGTGTTGAAGGCAACTGTAAACCTGACACATAACTGTCCATGTAATGTTTACACTGAGATGCAGAGAATTTTGTGGTGATTGTTGGTTTATTTTTTATAGATTTAGAATTATTTCATATTTCCAAATAAATAGATTACAATCCACAAATAAACGTAGAGAGATTCACAAAAATTAAACAAATTAATAAATAAATATAATGAGATCCACAAATATGTGTAAAAATATTTCCAAATATGTTTTTATGTCACAAACACAACTCTGCCTGGCATTCATTTGTGGATTGCTTCCTGTGCATTTGTGGATTTTGAAACATTTCTAGCGGCAAGTGCTTTGAAGTCTCTATAAACAAAAAATACACCCTGAATCAGTATAAAACCTCTGTTGGGGAGGTAAAATAGTAAGAAAAGCACACAGTTTGTTCTGTTTTTTTTATTATATGAGAGTTCAGTGCAATATGACACTGTTTCTGGCCTGATTGTAAAACAACACATGATTGATTGGAGTGAGAATGTGCTATGATTGGTATGATTAGCAATAACTGCAACCAAGCACCCCCGATAACTGGAGATCAGTCATTCACACCGCTCTGGTGGAATTTTGGCCCACTCTTCTTTGCGGAACTCCTTTAGTTCAGCCACATTGGAGGGTTTTCAAGCATGAACTGCCTGTTTAAGTTCGTGCCACAGCATCTCAGTTGGTCAGGACTTTGATTAGGCCACTCAAACACATTAATTTAGCTTTTTTTTAGCCATTCAGAGTTGGACTTAAACCTCAGCTTTGTATCACTGTCTTGCTGCATAATCCAGTTGCGCTTGAGTTTCAACTTAGGGACTCAAGACCGGACATTCTCTTTAAGGATTTAGAGAGCAGAATTCATGTTTCCCTCAATTATTGCAAGTTGCCCAGGCCCTGAATCAGAAAAGCATCCCCATAGCATCACACTCCACCACCATGCTTGACCATAGGTATAATCTTTTTGTGGTATTCGGTGGTTGGTTTACGCCAACGGGATGTAACGGGACCCGGTCTTCCAAACAGTTCCGCTTTCAACTCATCAGTCCACAGAACATTCTCCAAAAGGTTTGAGGATCATCAAAGTGTATTTTGACAAAATTCAGATGAGCCTTAATGTTCTTCTGGGTTAGCAGTGGTTTTCACCTCACCACTCTTCCATAGATGCCATTTTTGCCCAGTGTCTTTTTGATAGTGGAGTCATGAACAGTGACCTTTATTGATGCAAGAGAGGCCTTTATTTCCTTTGATGTTGTTCTCGGCTCTTTTGTGACTTCCTGGATGAGTCATTGCTGTGCTCTTGGAGGAATTTTGGAAGGTTGGCCACTTCTGGGAAGGTTCACTACTGTGCTGAGTTTTTTTCCATTTGGAGATAATGGCTCTCACTGTGGTTCTTTGGAGTCCCAGAGCCTTTTAAATAGCTTTGTAACCTTTCCCAGACTGATGTATTTCAATCACCTTCTTCCTAATCATTTCTGGAATTTCTTTAAACGTTGCCATAGTGTGTTACTGGGTAAGAGCTTTAACCAACTTCATGCTGTTGAAAAAGTTTTATTTAAGTGTTGATTTGATTGAACAGGGTGTGCAGTAATCAGGCCTGGTTGTGTCTAGTCCAGCTGAACCCCATTATGAATGCAGTTTCATAGATTTGGGGAATTAGTAACTACAGGGGCAAATACATTTTCATACACAGGCCCAGTTGGTATTGGATAATTTTTTGCTCCAATAAATGATATCATTTAAAAATTGTATTTTGTGTTTACTCAGGTTGCTTTTGTTTTATCTTAGATTTTGTTTTAGTTTCTGAAACAATTTTGTATGAGATCTACACAAAAACAGAAGAAATCAGGATGGGGGCAAATACTTTTCCATAGCAGTGTGTATAATCATTTTCCTTTTTCTAACTGTAGAAAAAGCAAATGCTGGTCTATGTAAATTCTATTTTATTTCACAGACAGTTGTAAAAAGCATTTCACTACACGTCATACTGTGGCCCAAACTTGAATTTGTTTGCACCCACCCATTTTTCAAGTGATCAAAAATATTGGAACATGTGCCTGACAGGTGTTTCTTGTTGCCCAGGTGTGCCCTGTTAGATTGATTGTTCAAACAATGAATAGATAAATGACTACTCTTGTTTTGAGCCTAGGTTTTGCCTGTGAGGACTGCAGTTGTTAAAAAGGATAAACCAACATGAAGACCAAAGAGCTGTCTGTGGGAAAAAGCAAGCCATTTTAAACTGAGAAAAGAGGGAAAATCGATCCAAGCCATTACACAAGCATTGTGCATAGCCAATACAACAATTTGGCATGTCCTGAAAAAAAAAGAAACCACTGGTGAACCAGACATTGAACAGGTCGGCCAAGGAAAAGAACAACAGTCGATGACAAACATTGTAAGAGCTGTGAAGCAAAACCCAAAAACAACAGTTAGTGACATCACCAACAACCTCCACAGGACAGGGGTGAATGAATCACAATCAACCATTCAAACACTTAGAGCAGAAATATAGAGGCCATACCACAAGATGCAAACCGCTCATCAGCAGTAAGAATCGGAAGGTATTAGGAGTTTTATGTGCTGGCGAGACCAAAATTCACCTCTACCAAAGTGATGGAAAGGCCAATGTGTGGAGAAAGAAAACACAAGAGCTTATTCGTCAAGGACGTAGGTGGTAGTGTCATGGCTTGGGCTTGCATGGCTGCTTCTGGAATGGGAACACTAATCTTTATTTACGTAATTTGTGATGGTAGCAGCAGAATGAATCCTTAATGAATTAAGAACATTCTGTCTGCCAATTTACAGAGAAATTCATCCAATCTTATACCAACACATCAGTGGACTTCATCAGGGGAAAATGTGGTCTAAAACCAAGACTTAACCCAATTGAACATGCATTTCACCTACTGAAGAGAAGACTGAAGGTCCCCCCCCCAAACAAACAACAGCTGAAAGAAGCTGAAATACATGCCTGGAAAAGCATCATAAACAACTTGACAATTAATTTTTCTGTGTAATATTAAGATTACAACAGTTTGGTGATATCAGTGGGTCACCAGATTGATGTAGTTATTGCAAGCAAGAGATATGCAACCAAATATTAAGGTTAATTTACGTTAAGACTATCTGTTCCAATATTTTGCTCACTTAAAGATTGGGTGGCCTGCCACCAAAAGGTGCCATGTGCTAAGTTGTTTAACACATCTGTAAGATGTAAATATCAGGAAATGAAAGCTGAAATTCTGATCATCTCATCTCTTTACATCATCTCATATTCATCTTTTGATCTTATACCCAAATGTCTTCAGTGCATAGCAAAAACAAATAATTGGCCTTGCTGTTCCAATACATTCGGAGGGAACTGTATACACTGAATCGGAATAGAGTGAACCAATTGAGACCAATCTGAGTTAAATTTGTATCCTATCGAATGAGGTGAATTAATGTCCTTTAGGTTAAATAGAAAAATAACAGCCAAAATAACAGGTCATATACAGTCCATGAAAACAAGAAAACAGTACATGTTAATGATTTTAATGTATTTCAAATAATTGTCAGGCTGCATTGGTGTCAAATTAACATTTTTTAAGGCAGATGAGAGACGGAAATTGATCTCAATAAATTCGGCTCAGCATTTGAAATTCGTTAGATATTCAGTGAGGATGCAGAGCATAGACCTTTTAAACGTTTAATAAAGCATAATTTTCTTTAAAAATATTTTTGATGCAGTTATTTCTAGACGATCGCTTTTAAAGTTAGTAACATTAGTATATCGGTGAAGGTGTAATACCAGTGGATAATGTGTGTATATTAATTTTTAACAATGAGAGCATCCATGCTCCTGAATGTTGGGTAAATATGAAATTATGGGCAATTTTACTGCACTTACAAACCCTTCTTCTCGCTGTCTGTTTAAAAAAAAAATCACACTTGGATGTGACATGTTTTTGCTGAGAAGGAATTAATTTAAAATGCATTAAACCCACAAGCAACATGATTAAAAAAGTTAATGCACTGACTGGATTCACGTATGGTAATGCCCTAAGTGAAGTTTCACACTGCCTGAATCATGATTGTTTCAATAACTATTCTTACATGCAAAGATGCAGTAAACTATATTCATTATTTTTATCTCTCACAAAACATCCACATTCATCCTATTTATTACCAGTGACTGCAAGATACGCATCTTAACATTCAATATGATTTTTTCCCCAGGAGAGAAACATTATCCTGTTTAAAAATTTAATTGTTGGTTATGTAGGGTGTTTTGTTTGGCAGCATTTCACATGCTGCCTTCATAGTACCTACAGAGCATAATCTTCTTGTCTGGTAATAAATAAGCTAAGGCAAATCTTTAATCTATTGTGTGTTTAAAATTAAAAAAAAAGAAAAAGCTAGATTTTTGTATGAGCTGAGAAAGCTGCCTTGTCAGCTGTCAGCTGGAGACTAGCTGTAACTAGTGACACATTAGATTTTTACAGTGACTCACTGTCTTCTAAACAGTGTCTTTTCTCAGTGGATGATGTGCCAAGATTTATACTCTAGTTAACTCTGTCTATAACAGTTATTAGCTGTAGAAACAACCACACTAACACTTCATTGACAACGTTCTTAATAACACAACAAAATTAAGATGTTTGTGCATTGTAATAGGACAGTCACACTCTGACTAATACATACATAATTCTTGCTTGTTTCTCTCTGTGATAACTCTGTCATAGCAATGCAAATGTGTGAGTTAATATTTGTCTTTGCACAGAATACGTTTATTGCAGATGCAAGCAAAACTATTGTTTGTGTATTAGGTAAAGATTATTATGGTGCCTGGCAGGTAGTGCAAAATATCCATTGTTTTTTGTTGTAGCTCACTAAGTCCACTTGGCACTTGGCGTTTTAGTTTAGACTATATGGCCAAACGTATGTGGACACCTTTCAGCTGTCTGTGTACTCTGTAGCATTACAATTTCCATTTACTGTAACTAATGGGCCTAGCCCAAACATAATCCAGCAGTTCAGTGTTCAATGGGGTTGTGGTCAGGGTTCTGTCTAGGCTACTCGTGTTCTACCACACCAACCGTGGCAAACCATGTATTCGTGCACAAACCGAGGTCCATGAGTACATGGTTTGCCACGGTTGGTGTGGTAGAACACGAGTAGCCTAGACAGAACCCTGACCACAACCCCACTTAACACCTTTGGGATGGATTGGAATGCCGACTGCACCCCAAGCCCTTTTGCCCAACGTTAGTGCCTGACCCCACTAATGCTGTTGTGGCTACAAACTTGCCTTTTGGCAGTTTTTCTTCAGAAAACATTCATTAAAAACACACATAAAAAGCAGAGAAAGAGGGATATTATATAAGGGGAATATCACTCAGATACTCACTGCAATTTTTGTTTATCATTATGTTGTCATCACTCAGTTATTTTCTGGCTCCTCGGAGGCAGAGGAGGAGAATGATCCTGATGGTGTGTTTGCATTTAGACGCAGGTCCGGCTGCCACTATCACTCTGTGAGTTTTTCATACACATGCTCAATTAAAACACTATCACTATCATAAAATAATATAACTATTGTGACTATACTGTGTCACTCATCCCCTACTCCCCTTTTCTCAAATTTCTCTCTCACTCTCATTCTCATACAGGTGTGTTGGGGGCAAGGTTCCTGGCCGTGGTCAGATCCTACTGAGGGTGGTTTGGGAGATGCTCGCTATCGTTACTCTCTCACTACACTCACCATACCTCACCGATGTGTGGGATTAGCACGACGAAGGGTTGGAAGAGGGGGCAGGTGAGAGGCACATTGCTCAATGATTTTTCATGACTTGACCAGATTTGGCCAGCAAATAATTGCAGTTTTACAAAAAGAACCATTGTGTCAAGATTAAGGTCTCTCTGTTTTCACAGTGAAATACATGAAGGAAATCACTGTCTCTCTTTTATGAATGTATATTTCTGTGTGTGTTCAGGGTTCTGTTGGACCGGGCCTACTCTGACTGGGACACTATGTATTATGGGTTGGGCTTAGGTTCTCCTTCCCCCTCCTTTATCAACCAGCCTGTTAATATGGATACCTCACACACCATTGTCCGGACTTCTGCATCAGGTCCTTCCTCCTCTTATTCCTCTACCTATTCATCAGACCTCTCGCAGATCCTCCATAATATTAAGGCCTGTCGCTGGAGGCAGTTCAGACCTTGGATGGCCCTGACCCATGACCCCAATAACCTCAGGCCCTGCTCAGCACAGAAGCTGAGCTTTGGCCTCTTCAGTCCATCTAGAAATCGAGCCAACAACAGACCAGCTGCCCCCCCACCCACACCCGGTGTGTATCTACAGAATTAACTTGAAACTGTAGCCCTAAGATTTTGTTGCCATATACCAATTCTCACCCCCCGTTAGCACTCTTAAACATAGATTGTACTAGCACAGGGTCTGGGCTGCTGATCAGGGAGTTGCAAGTTTAAAGACTAGAATTTGTGAGTCATTACTGATGAGCCCC
The DNA here is from genome assembly GCA_023630585.1 of Cranoglanis bouderius. Taxonomy (NCBI): domain Eukaryota; kingdom Metazoa; phylum Chordata; class Actinopteri; order Siluriformes; family Cranoglanididae; genus Cranoglanis; species Cranoglanis bouderius. The sequence goes on from CM042536.1 coordinate 35,856,272, forward strand.
TGGTCATGGCTTTTAATACTCAACTAGCTGTCAGTTAACTTCAAAAGTTGTATTTGACTTTTTAATGACCAAATTGGTACTGTAATGTATTCAAATCCTAATTAGGGCCCGAGCATCTATGGTGCGAGGACCCTATTGGATTTCCTCTGTTTATTATTATTATTGTTATTCTCCAAAATGAATTGTATTTTTGAGGGCCTAAACATGCTCGAAAACTCATGAAACTTTCCAAAAACTTTCCTAAACTGGTGAAAATTTATATCTGATATGGGTTTCAGAATTAGGTGTGGCAAAATAGCGCCACCTACATAAATTCAACAAAGCGTCTTTCCCATTACGTTTCACATATGTGCACGGAATTCGGTACATATATGTAATGTCCCAATACCTACAAAAAAGTCTCTTGGAGCAAAGCCCTATACGCATCAGGAAGTCAACCATTTTTAATTTCCTCTGTGATTTTTGTGCAGTTTTTTTCCATTTTCAGGTGTTGTACTTTAATGAACTCCTCCTACAGTTTTACTCTCATCATCTTCACATTTAGTGAGTGTGATCTTAAGGCCTTTGTGATGCTAAATTGCAAAGATCTTGAGTTTTCGTCAAAGAGCGTGTCCCTGGTGGCCTGACAAAATTCGATGGTTCGCCATAAAACAGGAAGTTGCTGTAACTCAGGCTTGCAATATCCAATCTGCCCCAAACTTCACACGTTTGATAAGAGTCCTGTCCTGAACACATGTCCACACCCATATTCAGTTATGGTCATAGTGCCACCTGCTGGCAACAGGAAGTGACATGTTTTACACTGAATCTGCCCCAAACTTCACACATTTGATAAGAGTCCTGTCCTGAACACATGTCCAGCTGGCAACAGGAAGTCTGCCAAATACAAATGACTTTGACGTAGTCTTCCTATATTTACCTAATTAAATGCATATTGCCCACCGAGCTCTGTTTTCCTAAAGCCACTGGGTGGCGGTGGCACCGGTACGAGGACCCTGTTATCGCTGCTTGCAGCTTCAATTAGTCTGTATGTTTTTTTTTTTTTTATATTGCCATAGATGACAAAAATTAGCAGTAACACAACATTACTTTACAATGCCACAGATAGAAATGAAAATAGTATCACAATATTATGCTTTCTTTTCTGGTTAAGCCCCTACCAACAAATAGTTAGGCTGAATTTTAAAATATTGATGGACCTACATAGTTCACTGTATGCATTCATTTTAAATAAGGGGCCTAGCCCAAACCTGTTCCAGCATGACAATGCCCCTGGGCTCAAAGAGAGGTCCATAAAGACATGGTTTGCCAACTTTTGTCGCCTACACAAAGCCCTGACCACCTCAACCCAGATCTGAAACTAGCCCAGAAAATTGGCATTGCAAATGGTAGTCACGGTTTCTTCTTTTATAGTCTTTGTGTTTTACACTTGTTAAACCTCTTGAGCCGCACTAGCCCGTGTGCGGGCCTGACGTCACGCGGTTCTACGAGGTTTAAGATTACCATATAGACTACTTTCTAAAAATGTTAATAATATTAACAAACTATACATCATTTGAAAGGTCTACGTGTTTAGTGTCAATATATGGTCTCAGTTTTACAATATAGATGATCCAGCAACAGTAATATAGTAATATAGTTTGTGTCGGGATTGCAAATGACAACATGAAAAATAAAAACGGAACTTCATACCTTTGTTATGATATAGCGATCGCGAGTCGAATCCAATCTGTCGCAGCTAGGTAAAAAGTCCATGAAAACCATCTAGTGGCAAACATCCAATGCTACTTTTTGTCCACAAAAGTATATAAACCATGAAATATTGCTATATAATCCATTGTTTACATAAGAATTCTTCTGCACGACCTTCCCTCCATTATCGTTCTTCAAAAGAATATACAGTCCAAGCACCGAATATACAGTCCGAGCACCGTTTACATGGTAAAACTGTATATGGTAGTGAACAATAGAGTCTTCCAAACACATTAGCCTGCTTCCAAAGTTTGTTTTAAAACGCAGGGCGGTAGTTTCACGCATTCATCATATCCAAACAGTGCTGTCGAAAATCATTCTCTGAATACCCCGCAAACCAATAACTTCATGGAAAAATGTTGATAGACATGTATGGCCACCCATCACAGTCATATTAGCATATGTAAAGAAACAAATGCATGTTTTTTGAGGCTGTATGGGCAGCATCACAGTCACAGCTCCAGGTGGCCCACTTTTGAAAAAGGCACTAGTCAGACAAAAAAACTTGCAGGGACCTCATTTTTTGGTCTATCATCCTCAAACTTGAAACATAACTTCTTTAGATTTGTGGCTATGAGCACATTTCTAGATATTGTCAGCATGTTTATCATTGTTATTTTTTAATTGGGAAAAAAATGTTAGGCAACAGACATTTCCATTCCAGTGTACTTCAGCCTTGTCTATGGTTCAAAGGGTTCAGGAAAAACAACCATTTAAGTGAAAGTAGGTCATTTTCATGTGTTGGGCTTAGAGTGGGGGTTCATCTCAAGAGGTTAATCATTTAATATATTTGGTTTTTCCAGTTCCCACCCACTTGCTAACTTACCCCTTGTCACACGACAGCTACCAACCAGGAAGGGTGGAGCATGGCCCATTTTGCTCCCTTGGGTCCCGGCCACGCATGGCTGTGACATCATTGGATTTCTCACCTGACGATAGTGCATGCACACACAGTTCTGATTTGTTGTTTTAAAACTAGCCCAATTTGGTGTATGTATAATAAATAAATAAATAAATATGAACGCAACCCTGCTGGTGTCACTCTCAAAGGATTGTGTTTGAAGCATGCGACAATTTGATAGCAAATTGTGCCGTGGAAGTCAGGCAGCTCTCTGTAACTATAACATTTTTTGTATCCTGCATTCTCCCCTTTCCAGATATGAACTTCCCAATTGTCAACAGTGATTTCTTTAGCCTTAATCAGCTAGTGCGTGTGTGTATGTCTGCGTGTGTTAACACTGGCTATGTTAGCGTATATAAAAGCAGCATGATTAGGATGAATGTTTTATTAAGATCCCTGTAGTCTCTCCTGTTTCTAGATAAAGATGTAGCTACTTTTTCAGGTGCTTGATTGTTTAAAATGTTTATTTCACTTTGTATAAGCATTATTTTACAATGAATAACCTACTTTATTATGCAGTCTGTTAAACAAGTTGTTTGAATGATACAATACAAATGATTATATGATTGCAGGCCTATGCCATATTATTACAGCCCTATTTATTATTTATAATATTATTATATTTAAAGGCTGTGGCATGACCTCTCTTCTGTGTTTGTATTGCAGTGTTTACAGCTGAGCAGTACCATCACCATCAGGAGCAGCTAGCCTTGATGAAGAAAGAGCAGCTGGAGCAGGCACAGCAGCAGCACAGAGTCAAAGCCAAGACACAGGTGAGTGTATGAGAGCAATGACAACAAACATGTAAAAGTTAGGGGAATTCAGATTAGGTATGATACGGTGATATGTTTTTGATATAGCAAAAATAAGAATTGCCTGAATATGTGCCTTAGGTTTCCATTTCCAATTGATTAAAACATGAAATGGAGCAGGAGCAATGTAGGACCTGTTTGGTGGTTGCTTTTCCAGAATGTGACGGTTTATATGTATATATTATTTATACGTATACTTTAAATTTCCACTGATGGTAAGTCTCAATATGGTGACTTGTACTGTGGATTTTTTTTTAATGGCAAGACAACATTCTGACGGAAATCCTGATATGGGTACCAACGAAAATCCTGATATGGGTAAAGCAGACCGTATTAAGCCACTGGCATCTCCCAACCCAGGGGTTCCTTGGGAGTTGGATGCTATGGAATCTCTTTTACAGAGTATTAAGTTGATGATATATGAGATATGAACTGAAATTATCGAGAAACTCGAGAAACGAGTAGATCTAGAAGATTTGATGAATGATCAAAACATTAAACATTATAAAAGTACAGTAATTGATACTTTATACAGTAATTACAGTGTTTGTGTGCTCCATTCAGCTGTACATTAGAATAAAATTAAATTAAACATGGCTGATTAAACATTAGTTTTCACCTGTGTGTGTGGTGTGTGTGTGTGTGTGTGTGTGTATTACCCCATAGGTTTGCAGTATTACCACCGGTGTATTGTACACACCATGGGTGGAATCTGCAGAGGGTAACATTTTACTATAACATGTAGCCTAGGAAATTAGCCAGGCTTGTTGAAGTTGAATTACGTTGCTGGAAATACCTCCCATGATTAATGCAGTTAAAACTTTGTGCATCAACACATTTAAGATAGTACAGTAAGTTTAAGATAAGCCAGAACGTGGGTGTCTGTGTCTCTCAATGTTAATAGCTTTAAGCAGGGGCTCTGTTTTCCATATGTAGATTACTGAGTACTAGCTTTGTCCATTCTAAGCATTTAAACATTAACAGGAATTCGCAGGACATTTTATCTGTAAGCTGGCATTGACGTGTTCTGTGCCCTTTTGACCCTCACAATATCCATCCATTTGTCGTCCAATCATTCAAGACTAATGTACAGTAAACAGGGTCTTTGGACATTATTAAAATGTCAGTTGAGAATTACAATATTTTTTACATAGTCCCTCCATTTTCACAGGCTCAAAAATAATTTAACAATTGACTGATATAGGTAGAACATTAACTCAAAGGGAATAACCAACTTATTCGTGTGAAGTTGTTGGTGAGGGTGTGGATTAATTCTGGAGTATATATGTATATACACACAGTACTGTGCAAAAGTTTTAGGCACATGCAAAGAAATGCTGTAGAGCAAAGATGCCTTCAAAATAATGAAATTAAATGTTTCTTCATTTTAAAAAAATACTGCAAAGTAAACAGTAGTAAATAAAACAAAGTCAATAATTGGTGTGACAAAAAAAAAAAATTAAAATAAAAGTCTTCGGTACAATGTGTGCAGTTTTATAAGGAAATGAGCTGGTAAGTTTTATTGAGCATCTTGCAGAACCATCCACAGTTCTTCTGGAGACTTTGACTTTCGCACTCGCGTCTTATTTTTGCAGCAAAACCCAGCAGCCTTCATTGTGTTTTTTTCTGAAAAGTGTCTCTTACATAATATGCTGCTTTCTTTAATTGACATACAAGCATTTCATTTTGTGCTAGAAAACTAATGTTTGGGAATCTAAAATGTTTTTTGTACTGACTTGATAATGTAGAAGTCATAAAATAAAATATCTATAACGAAGTTTGTACTAAAAAAAATAGGGTGCCTAAAACTTTTGCACAGTACTGTACTCACTGTCCACTTTAATAGGAGCACCTGCACATTCGCATTTATCTAATCAGCCAATCAGGTGGCTGCAGTGCAGTGCAAAAAATGATGCAGATACAGGTCAAGAGCTTCAGTTAATGTTCACATCATACATCAGAATGACCCCGGGGTACAGCACAGTTCTTTGGTTCAGACTTCACATAGACGGGCAGTTGGAAGGAAATGGTCCAATCAATCGGCTAGTCAAGTCTTGGCCTGGAGGGCATGGGCTTAGGGTCAATCGGGTAATATGAACATTTAGTTCTATTTGCTCAAGTATGTCACCCCTGTATCCTTGCATAACCAGAGGATTTCCATGGCTCTATGCTTCCCCTTGTTAATTTTGCAGAATTACAGCACTTAGTAGCTGTCTTGAATCCTATCGCCCTTTGTCTTCAAGAGACTCCCCTTTCTCCTTTAAAAAAAAGCCCCACCTTTCTCCTGTAAAAACTAAATATGTTTAATGTGCCTGGCCAAAATATACAACACCCAGCAGGTGGATCAGCCATATTGGTAAGAAATGACATAATTCACTGTCATATCCCAATAGATACAAATCTACAAGCGGTCACTGTACGTTTAACCCTCCATAAAGCTATTACTTTGTGCTTGATTTACTGGTTGACCAGTTGCCACCCCCATACCTGCTCATGGGCGATTTTAACAGTCACAGTCCTCTATGGGATGGTAGCCATACAAATCCAAAGGGAGAAAAATTGCAGAGTTCATTTGTAATAATGATTTGTGCTTACGAAATGATGGCTCCTACACTTATCCACACCCAGGACATGGAATTTACTCAGCTATAGATCTTACGATATGTGAACCTGAAATGCTACTTGTTTTCTCTTGGAAAGTATGGCATTTGATTTATGTGGGGGAAAATTGCTATTGAAGATAGGAAAAAGACAGAAAGGACCTTTAACAAACCTTCCACAAGGGAAAATCATTAATTATTAAGCTGGAAAAAAGTTTAATTTCACAAATGCCAGCAAAGAAAATATGGGACATGAAAGATGAAGGGCAAGGAAGCAAGGAACCTAAATACAACACATCAAGAAACAAGGCTCTCTATTAACCACAAAATAAGAAATTGCTGAACAGTTAGCAGAAACATTTGAGAGAACTACTTCAGTTTACAAATTATAGACACAACAGGAACAAATTCCTCTTAACTCTTAACATGGAACCATATAATCAGCCTTTTACAATGGAGGAACTCTTAAAAGTCTTAAACTGCCCCAACAATACTGCCCTTGGACCGGACAAAATTCATTACCAGTTTTTAAAGCATTTACCCCAAAGTACGTTATTGATTCTCTTGGACAACTTTAACACCATCTTGAAGTCTTGGAAAGAGGCAATAATCATACCCATACCCAAACCAGGCACAAGTCATACTGACCCAAACAATTATCGCCCTATAGCTCTGACTATAGCTGCCTCTGTAAAACCATGGAAAGAATGGTAAATAATCATCTTGTGTGGATACTCGAGACAGACCATAAGATCAGTGACTACGAATGTGGTTTTAGACGGGGAAAAAGCACCTTGGATCACCTTATAAGACTGGAAACATTTATTCGGAATGGTTTTATCAAAAAATAGCACACCATAGCTGTTTTTGTTGTTGTTGTTGTTTTTTTGACCTTGAGAAAGCATATGAAAGCCTGGAAATACGCCATCTTAAAAGACTTGCATGAAATGGGTTTTCGGGGATACCTGCCATTTTCATTGCCAACTTCTTATCTAACAGACACTTTCATGTCCGAATAGGAAACACCCTGTCAGCTTTACACATGAGAACTAGGGGTGCCACAAGGAAGCATCCTGTCTGTCACCCTTTTTAGCATAAAAATCAACAGTATTACAAACATCATTGAACCCAAAATATTCTACAGCCTCTATGTTGATGATTTTATGTATCAGTTATAGGGGAAAAACATGAATATAATTGAGAGGCAGCTACAGATATGCATAAACAAGATAAGTAACAATGGATTCAAACTCTCTAAAACCAAGACCTTGCCTTCTGTGGTCTCTACATTTGGACCCAGAACTCTCTATGGAAGGAGAGCCCATTAAGATCATAAAAGAAACCAAGTTTTAGGGCTCATTTTCAGCAGCAAATCCCACATATAAAATCTCTAAGAAATAGATGCCTTAAAACAATGGAAATTATAAAAGTAGTATCTAAAAAAGGTGGGGTGCAGACCGTACTGCTCTTTTGCATCTCTGTAGAACGCTGGTACGATCCCAGATGGACTATGGAAGTGTAGTCTATGGCACCGCCAGGAAATCCTACATCAAAACGTTGGATACAGTACACCACCTAGTATTAAGACTACCTTGGAGCAGTCAGGGCTTCAACAGTTAAAAATTTGTATACTGAAGCAAGGAAACCATCACTTCAAAAGAGGCACTTGAAACTGGCCCTGCACTATACAGTCAAGCTAAAGGCAGATCAGAATAATCTAGCTCAATATCTACAACTGTATGAAACCAGACCCACATACATTAGTCCTTTTGTGATCTGCATAAAATCCCATCTAGAGAACAGGAATATTAACTTGGACATCCTAGTACAGACACATTCATGCCTTATACCACCCTGGGATATAAAGAAACCAAACATCATAATGGAGCTGACCCTACATAAGAAGACGGAAGTAGACCCACCCAAATGTGTATAAGCAACTATTCTTAGACATAAGATGCTGTTTCCCACTCCGTATACCCATATATACGGATGGCTCTAGGAGGGACAATCGTGTGTCTGCAGCAGCAGGCTTGTGCTTTGCTCCTAGCCCTAGAGCGGATAGAGTGCACGAAAACACACTTTTTAATCTGCACAGACTCAAAATCCTCCCTCCAAACACTTGAATCTTTAAAGACTGAACACCCCATAATTGCCAACATTCTAACCAAAGATAATTCTTTACAGAGACAGAATTTCAACATCCTTTTCTGTTGGATAGCAGGCCATATCGGGCTGTCTGGCAATGAACAAGCAGATATTGCTGTTGAAGAAGTCCTCAAACTGAGAATTACAGATTGTCAAATCCCACCATCAGATCTCAAACCCATAATAAGTACGTACATCTCCAAAAAGTGGCAAGTGGAATGGGACCAGTTCATTCATAACAAACTACATGAAATCAACCCTGCTATAAATGAAAGACACTTCCCTCATTTCCCTTTTGAATCCAGACACGACCAGACCATATACACAAGACACCATATTGGACACTCAAGACTTACACATGCGTTCCTACTGAACAGTGAAGACATGTGATCCCTGTAAAACAATAATGACTGTTAAGCATATATTAATGGACTATTCTGCTCTTAACAATACTAGATAACACTTTTACTCACAAATACATATTTAGAAGTCTTACAAAATGTTTCACCAGGAAGAATCATAGAATTCTTATCAAATATTAAAGTGAAGGACCTTATATAGCTGTTGTTGACACTACTGGAATGTTGTAATGTTGTAAAATTTTATTGTTGTAATACTGTAAGAATTTACTAAATTTCCTGTTTTGCTTACTTTGATCTTGCCCTGGAAATAGCCATTGATGCTGACATGACATTAAAAGAAGAATAAATAAATCAAACATCAGAATGAAGAAAAAGTGTGATCTCTATGACTTTGATCGAGGCATGGTTGTCGGTACCAGAAGAGCTGGTTTGAGTATTTCAGCAGCTGCTGCTTTCCTGGGATTTTCACTCACCGTAGTCTGTAGCATTTACACAGAATGATGTGAAAAACAATAAACATCCTATGAGCAGAGGGTCTCCAGGCTGAAACACCTTCTCAGGGGAGAATGACCAGACTGGGTAAGGCTGACAGGAAGTCTTTAGTAACTCAAATAAGCACTCTTTACAGTCTTGGTGTGCAGAAAAGCATCTTAGACACCTCAAACCTTGAGATGGATGGGCAACAACAGTAGAAGGCCACATCAGGTTTCACTCCTGTCAGCAAAGAACAAGAATCTGAGGCTATCATGGGCACAGACTCACCAAAACTGGACATTTGAAGACAGGAAACGTCAATTTCAGTGAAACTGTGCCCATGATGGCCTCAGATTTTTGGTGTGTGTGTGTGTGTGTGTGTGTGTGTAAAACAGTTAATTCTTGAAGTTGATTTGTTGGAAGCAGGAAAAATGGGCAAGTGTCAGGATTTCAGTGACTTTGACAAGGGCCAAATTGTGATGGCTAGATGACTGGGTCAGAGCATCTCTATAATGGCAGGTTGTAACAAACTTAAACGATGGGCAAAGAGGAGGCAGGAACCGGCTGGACATCAAAATAAAGTTTAATCATAAACAAAACTCAAACATAAAACTCAAACATAAAACACACAAGGGAAAAACATCAAGCACAAATGCGTCTCTATCTCTCCCACTCTGGCACTTCCAGCCGCTCCTTTATCGCTCTCTCCCACTAATTAGTCAACTCAGTGCCAGGCATGCATCCTCACAGTCTGGCCCCTCCCTCCTCCTCGTCACACTTCTCCACGAACAAATTCAGGCCTCTGGCCTGAAGTACACCTCCTTCCACCCTTTCAGGAGGGTGGTGCTGTCTTTCCGACTACGTCCTTTGGCCGGCCGGCCCCGCATCCTGAGAGCAAAAGGAGAGACGAGGAGATAGAGAAGGAGCAAGCAGGAGAGTAAGTAAGGAGAAGTAAGTGGGACAGAGAGGAGAGAGAGAAAAACCACTGGTCCTCTGGTCCCCATACATGCTGTCATCTGGTCCTCAGCCAGCTGGGAAGTGATCACCCATGATGCTGGGCGATGGCACTGGACTTCCCGGCAGATGGCTATGGCTCCTCCCCTTTTCAGGTAGATGGCAGCCGCACCTCCGCCTTCTCCCGCAGACGGCAGCGGGTCCTTCATACCCTGGCGGAGGGCAGTGACTCCTTTGATCTCCCCGCCAACTGCTCCAGCACCGCATCACCCTCCCTCGGCGCCGTGAGGGCTCTCTGACATTGCATCCCTCCTCCTTCTTTGGTTTCAGCACCAATTTAACAAACTTAAACGATGGGCAAGGAGGAGGTGGGAACGAGCTGAACATCAACATAAAGTTTAATCATAAACAGAAATCAAACATAGCATAAAACACACAAAGGAAACATAAAACACATATACATCTCTCTCTCTCTCTCTCTCTCCCTCTGCCGCTTCTAGCTGCTCCTTTATCGTTCTCTCACACTGATTAGAGAACTCAGTGCCAGGCCACTCTCTCCTCCTTGTCACACAGGTCTTGTGGGCTTTTCCCAATATGCAGTGGTTAGTACCTACTAAAAATGGTTCAAGGGTGGACAACTGGTTAACCAGCGGCAGGGACATGGGCACTCAAGACTCACTGATGTGCATGGGGAGTGAAGGCTACCCTGTCTGGTCTGATCCCACAGAAGAGTTACTGGAACACAAACAGCTGAAAAAAGTTAATACTGGCTATGACAGCAAGGTGTCAGAACACTCAGTGCATGGCAGCTTGCTGCGTGTGGGGCTACATAGCCGCAAACTGGTAAGAGTGCATGCTGACCCCGTCCAACACGGAAAGTGCCTACAATGGGCACATGAGCATCAGAACTGAACCATGGCGCAATGGAAGAAGGGCTTGGTCTGATGGATCATGTTGTCTTTTACATTATGTGGATGGCTGGGTGCGTATGCGTCAGTTACGTGGGGAAGAGATGGCACTGAGATATACTATGGGAAGAAGGCAAGCCGGTGTTGCTCTGGGCAATGTTCTGCTGGGAAACCTTGGGTCCTGGCATTCATGTGGATGTTACTTTGACACGTGGGATAATGTGCCGTGCCACACTGCAACAACTGTTGAGGATAGGTTTGAGGAACATGACAAAGAGTTCAAGGTGTTGACTTGGCCTCAAATTTAGCAGATCTCAATTTAATTCAGCATCTGTGAGATGTGCTGGACAAACAAGTCTGATCCATGGAGGCCCCACCTCGCAGCTTACAGGACTTAAAGGATCTGCTGCTAACCTCTTGGTGCCAGTTACCACAGCACACCTTCAGAGGTTTTGTGAAGTCCATGCCTCGACGGGTCAGAGCTGTTTGTGTCTGATCGGTGTGTGTATGTATTTTATTTTATTTACTCATGTGAAAAAATAAGTACACCCCATGGAATTTATTTATTTATTTTATTTATTTATTTTTTTTTACATATTTGGACAAGGAAACATTTGATCATCTTTGAAACAGTGCCTATTAATGAAGTTGATATACTTGAACAAAACACAAGGAACATTAGCTTTTTCAATCATTTATTCAACAGAAATATTAATAGAAGTGATATTCTTCTGTGGAAAAAGTAATTACACCCTTGGCCTCGGAAGCTAGTATTGCCCCCTTTAGCAGAAATAACTTGTAGGCATTTTGCATAATTGTCCACCAGAACTTTTGACCACTCTTCCATGCAATATTCTTTCAGTTGCAAGATGTCTGAGGGTTTTCTTGTATGTACTGCCTGTTTCAAATCCCCCACAACATTTCAATGGGATTCAAATCCGGGCTTTGATTAGGCCATTCCATAACCATTTCTTCTTTTTGAGCCATTCCTTGGTGGATTTGCTAGTGTGCTTAGGATCATTTCCTGTTGAAAGGTCCACTTTCAGTCAACTTCAACTTTTGGACAGATGGTCTCACATTATCTTCAAGCACTATTTGATATGATGCAGAATTCATAGTTGAATCAATGAATGCAAGCTATCCAGTCCCTGAGGCAGCGAAGCAACCCCAAACCATAACATTTTCACCACCATGTTTCACAGTTGGTGTGAGGTGCTTCTCCTGAAAAGCTCTCTGTGGTCTGCGCCGGGTTGCCGGCATTCTGCAACTCCGAGATTACCACTGCACTATTCTACCACACGTTTTAAGTCCCCAAAGAGAGATATATATATATATATATATATATATATATATATATATATATATATATATATATATATATATATATATAAAATTGGTTTATGTCAATATTATCATGCTCACATACATAATCACATACATCTAATTGATTAGAAAGTTGTTTAAAATTAAGTTTAGCATAAGCAATGAAATTACGTTTTGATGAGACTTGATGAGAATATTTTTTATATAAACCATACGTAATATTTTTTCTTAAATCTAACTGACCACATATTCCATATTCCATTTTTCAGTGTAATTAATGTAGGGTATTAAACAACTAGGCTTCCACCCTTAAGTAATCCACCTTTTCTATGGGGTAGTAATACTACATTGTACAGTCTTGACCTTTTCTATTCTGCCTGAATTCATTCTAAACAATAAATGCTTACATGCGCTTTTTAAGTACTAAATTTGGTTCTGTTAATATGATTTGTTTTTAACTTACAGATTGTGTTTTTCTTGTATTCTCCACTGATTGCAACTGTCAAATCTAGCCCATTGGCAAGGCGTGGTTGACAGTTACTTGCAAGAATGAAGTTTTGTAAGGCAAAAATCCTTCCAAAATCTACAGGAAAGCCTTCCCAGAACAATGGAGGCTATTTATAGATATAGATATGCTGGAACATGTTTGAGCTAGGCCCCCTTGTTCCAGTGAAGGGAAATTTTAATCCTACAGCATATAAAGACATTGTCATTCTTAAAAGTGGGCCACACTCGCAGAAAAGTTAAGAACTTCTGTTCTAGACAATTCTGTGATTCCACCTTTGGGGGGACAGTTTGAGGAAGGCCCACATATGGGTGTGATGTTGGTGGTTAAGGAGTTATTATAATATTCATATAATATCTACATGCTAGTTATACACAACCAGTATCTCATATGGCATAGGCTACATGATTCTTTTTCCATTTTTAGTAGTTTTAGTATATGTTGCTTCATTTCTGTTAATGTCATTTTGAAGGATCATTGCTTGAAAGTAAAGCACAAAGTATTTAATTTAAATTGATGATACCTTCAGACATACTGTCTGGTCACCTGCGTCACCTCAACTGTCATACATGAAGCACAATATACAGGTGCATCTCAAAAAATTTAATATTGTGGAAAAGTTACTTTTTTCCGTAATTTAATTCAAAAAGTGGAACTTTCATATATTGTAGATTCATCACACACAAAGTGATATATTGCAAGCCTTTTTTTTTGTTTTAATCTTGATGATTACGGCTTACAGCTCATGGAAATAAAACATCCAGGGTTCTCGAAATATCTCAAAATATTAGAATAAAGAATTTATAATACAGAAATGTCGACCAGAGCTCTAATCAGCTATTTAACTCAAAACACCTGCAAAGGTTTCCTGAGCCTTTAATCTCTCAGTCTGGTTCAGTACACACAACCACAATGTTCATGGAATAATATTCATGGAAAGTTGACTGGTAGGGAAAAGTGTGGTAGGAAAAGGTGCACAAGCAACAGGGATGACTGCAGCCTTGAGAGGATCATCAGGCACAGCCAATTCAAGAACTTGGGGGAGCTTCAGAAGGAGTGGACTGAGGCTGGAGTCAGTGCATCAAGAGCCACCATGCACAGACAGGAAATGGGCTACAAGTGTTGCATTCCTAGTTTCAAGCCACTTCTGAACCAGAGACAACATCAGAAGCGTCTTACCTGGGCTAAGGATAAAAAGAACTGGACCATTGCTCGGTGGTCCAAAGGCCTCCTTTCAGATGAAAGTAAATTTTGCATTTCATTTGGAAATCAAGGTCCCAGAGTCCACAGAATCCAAGTTGCTTGAAGTCCAGTGTGTTCCACAGTCAGTGATGATTTGGGGTGCCATGTCCAGTGTCAAAGTCTCAGAGTCAGTGCAGCATCTACCAGGAGATTTTAGAGCACTTCATGCTTCCATCTGCTGACGAGCTTTATGGAGATGCTGATTTCCTTTTCCAGCAGGACTTGGCACCTGCCCACAGAGCCTAAACTACTAGTAACTGTTTTGCTGACCATGGTATTACTGTGCTTGACTGGCCAGCCAACTCACCTGACCATCAAGATTAAAACAAAAAACAGCTTGCAATATTTCACTTTATGTGTAATGTATCTAGAATATATGAAAGTTCCACTTTTTGAATTAAATTATGGGGAAAAATGAACTTTTCCACGATATTCTAATTTTTTGACATGCACCTGTACATACAATGGTAAAATAGATTTGGGAATTTCATCTAGTGTGAAAAATGCTTTGATTGTATTAACAAAAAGAAAAGCAAAAGTGTTTTAAATTAAAAAAAAAAAAAAAAAAAAAAACCTCACATTTAACCGGTGTCTTTTTGTTTTGTTTGGTTTTAGACTTTTTCATCCAAGATCTTAGACTCTGCGAGTGCACAGTTTGCTGCCTCTGCGCTGGTGACTTCGGAACACCTGATGGCACTGAAGGGTAAAGAGGAAGGTATTCTGGGAGTTGGAGTAAATGGCGTTATGTCACCCTCAGGTAAAAACACATCAAAATTAAATCAGAGTTGTAGCTGATTCTTAAACGGCTTAAAATAGATTTTTGTAATGTCACATTTTTAAAATGTCTTAAATATGTTTTTGTTTTTTTAACTATTCGGTATTCTGAATTTGCAATTCAAGGACTATTTAGAAATCTTTTTTTGGACACAACAAAATGTCTTTGAGAATGTAACTTTTTGTCGTTTTATGTTTCTGTGTGTGTTTTGTACATATTTACGTACCTAGCAATGGGTCACGTAACCCTTCGTGCCTTTTTCCCTCCACTTGTTAGAAGGGGAGATAAGAAGAAAATGGAGAAGTGTAAATTCAGTGAAAAATGGTAGGAGGAAAATACCAGGACTAGTTGGCACCAGCAAGCAACTGTTTTGAGGTTAGATGCAAAAGACCTATTTAATTTATGCCTAATGGAGATTAAAGCTACGTTCACAGATGCAGCAATTTTATGTCTGCAAGTCACCAGTTTCCATACTATGAAGTCGCTAGTAGGTGTTCTTACTACTGGTTGCCATAGTAATGTTGGCGCAACTAGAATTCCACTTTTGACAACATATTAGTTTTCTTGCTGCTAAAATTAAACATTCTGGTGGGAGAGCTTTTGTATATAAAATTTTCCAGTGTATATTGCATCATATCATATGAGATGAAGGAGAAGCAGCGTGTGACCTTCTATCTTCGGCAAAAACACAACGGCAATTAGCTTAGCTAAACCAAAATAATAATAATAATAATAATAATAATAATAATAATAATGAAACATGAGCAAAATTCCGATGTAGATCCCATCTCGGTAAGTGAGCATCACCACCAGTATGTCATCCACTATCTGTTCGATGGTGAGCCCAGAAGCCATCCCGCAGCTCCTCAGCCGCGACCTCCCTGTTTCCTGGAAGTGAAGTGTCCGGCTTGGGGCTGTTTGTTCCGGACCCGGGCAAACCGGCCTCAGAGCCTCACTCCTTCTGCTAGCGAGCACGGGAGGCTGCACAGGGCCGCGCTCTACTGTCTTCACTCCCATTGGTCGTCGCTGCACATTTTCGCTCCATATTTGCATACAGTTAAACTTTTCTCAACTTTGTTGCATCGCTGGGCACACCCACATCTAGTCGCCAACAGTCTCTGTCGCTCATTTCGCCGGAAGTCGCCAGCTCTTATTGAAAATGAATGGTCTCTGGTCACTTTATAGCTGCGAGTCGCCGTGTGTGTGAACGTAGCTTGCGGAATTGAATTCTCACATGAAATCTGAAAAGCACAACCGTTATGCTAGCAGTCAAGCTATATACAGTGGGTATAGAAAAGAATCACCCCCCTTTAAAATAATCACATTTTGTTGCTTTTCAGCCTGAAATGAAGATGGACACAGTTTTTGTTTTATCCAGCTGTATTTACTCAGTGCAACTTAAAACATCCAAGTGAAAGATATAACACATAACATGTCAGAAATTATTTTTTTTTAATTAAAAAACAGAATCACTGAGTTGAAAAAAGGATCACCCCCCTCCTAAAAATGACTTGTAAACTCAATCAGGTGTAGCTAATCACCTTCTCAATGGCACAAAAAGCCATTTGACTTTCAACTGTGATCAGCTGTGGTCATTTTGATTAGCTCAGCATGAAAAGAGCTTTCCTGGAGCATTTTGTAGTGCAACTGAAGCAAACAATCAACTATGGGTGGCAAGGCACTGTCAAAAGATCTCCGGGATAAAGTTGTGGACAGGCAGAAGTCAGGAGATGGATACAAAAAAAATTCAAAGGCTTTATCAATGCCTAGAAGCACAGTGAAGTCTATTATTAAGAAGTGGAAGATATTTGGTGTGACGCAGACCCTCCCTGGATCAGGATGTCGCTCCAAACTGGATGAAAGAGCCAGGAGGAAACTGGTCAGAGAGGCTACCAAGAGGCCTACAGCAACTCTGAAGCAGTTGCAGGAATTTATGACAAAGAGTGGTCACTGTGTGCATGTGACAACAATATCACAAATTCTCCACTAATGTGGCTTGTATGGGAGGGTTGCAAGAAAAAAGCCACTCCTCAAGAAAGGCCATATGAATGCACGTTGAAGATTCTGAGGCCACATGGAAAAAGGTGTTATGGTCAGATGAGACTAAAATTTAATTATTTGGCCTCAACACCAAACGATATGTCAGGCAGAAATCCAATACAGCTCACCATCCAAATAACACCATTCCTACAGTAAAGCATGGGGGTGGTAATATCCTGTTATGGGGGTGTTTCTCTGCAGCAGGGACTGGAGCACTTGTCAGGATAGAAGGAAAAAGTATTGGGTAAAATACCATAAAATTCTTGAGGAAAATCTGCTGCCCTCTGCCAGAAAGTTGTCAGTGGGAAGAAGGTTTACCTTCCAACATGACAATGACCCAAAGCACACAGCAAAACTGACCACACAGTGGTTGAAGGAGAAAAAGGTGAATGTCCTTGCATGGCCTAGTCAGAGCCCAGACTTAAACCCCATTGAAAATCTGTGGAATGACTTGAAGACTGCAGTCCACAAACGGTCACCATCAAATTTAACTGAACTTGCGCAGTTCTGCAAAGAAAAGTGGGCAAATATTGCAAAGTCTAGATGTGCAAAGTTAGTAGAGACATATCCCAACAGACTAAAGGCTGTAATTAAAAAATTAAGGCAAATTAAAGCAAGGGAGTGATCCTTTTTCCAACTCAGTGATTGCTTTTTGTTTTTTTTTCTTCTGACATGGTGGTGTTATATCTGTCACTTGGATGTTATAAGTTGCACTGAGTAAATACAGCTGGATAAAACAAAACTGTGTCCATCTTCATTTCAGTCTGAAAAGCAACAAAATGTGATTATTTTAAAGGGGGGTGATTCTTTTCTATACCCACTGTAAATTTATGGAGACAGTTAAGCAGTGGCTTTTGTTCTAAAGACATTTTCAGGATTTTGTTGCACATTGTAAATAAAAGATATGGTCAAGCATGTCATGTATGTGAGGTGGCTAGAGCTAGAGCTGAATTCTGGTAAACAGCAAAAAAAGTGTTTTTTATTCAAGTTATATCTTTCCATTGGTGTCTGTCTGCAAAACTCACATCGGGTGAAGAGCCATTTGCAGTTTAACAAATGCAGCAGAAAATGCATTCAGTCTGCCTAAAGATATATAAACCTCACTAGCTAAGTGTGATTAGCTCACAGTTTAGTCAACTTTTTTTGCAGAGACCACAGGGAAATGGATTTAATCCTGTTTCTAGTCACATATTTGCTGACAAAATGTCTGATGCACCTGCTCTATCACATCATTAAAATAGAGGAACACACTTGGATAGTCTGTACAGATGAGTTTTAAAATGTTTAAATAGCCTAATAAAAATATATTAGTAAAATAGATTTAGCCAGCTAATTATTTCCCCATAAATGTTAGCACGGACAGAAATCATTTGAGTGAACAAATGACGAGGCTCCAGTAAGTCAAATGCTGCAAGTAACTTTCACCACAGGTGATGAGGGGGGAATTTGAGTTGAACTGGAATGAAATCTTTAAATGCAATTTTTTTTCCTTTTTCACTTTTGGGGAACTTTAAAATTTTTGGATGTTTTCAGAGCTATACAAAGTAGAACATGTCAAAATTTGACCATGTGACGAGAGTTTGCAGGCCAGCTCATATATACAGGTACTTGAAAGTTTGTGAACCCTTTAGAATATTCTATATTTCTGCATAAATATGACCTAAAACACCACCAGATTTTCAGACAAGTCTTAAAAATAGAACCCAATTAAACAAATGGGACTACAGTATTATACTTGGTCATTTATTTATTGAGGAAAATGATCCAATATTACATATCTGTGAGTGGCAAAAGTATGTGAAACTTTGCTTTCAGTATCTGGTGAGACTCCCTTGTGCAGCAATAACTGCAACTAAACATTTCTGAATGGTATAAAAAATTCCTCGTGCACATCAGCATGGAGGAATTTTAGACCATTCTTCAGTGCAGAACAGCTTCAATTCTGGGATGTTGGTTGGTTTCCACACATGAACTGCTTGCTTCAGGTCCTTCCACAACATTTCTTTTGGAGTAAGGTCAGGACTTTGACTTGGCCATTCCAAAACATTAGGTTTATGTTTCTTTAACCATTCTTTGGTAGAACTACTTGTGTGCTTAGGGTCATTGTCTTGCTGCATGATCCACTTTCTCTTGAGAATCGGTTCATGGATAGATGTCCTGACATTGTTGGTATAATTAAGAATTCATTGTTCAATCAATGATGAAAAGCCATCCTGGCCTTTAGTTGCTTAGAAGTTACCCTGGGTTCCTTTGTGACCTCGCAGACTATTACACGTCTTGCTCTTGGAGTGATCTTTGTTGGTTGACCACTCCTGGGGAGGGTAACAATGGTCTTGAATTTCCTCCATTTGTACACAATATGTCTGACTGTGGATTGTTAGAGTCTTAAGACCTTTAGAGATGGTTTTGTAACATTTTCCAGCCTGATGAGCATCAACAAAAATTTTTCTGAAGGCCTCAGAAATCTCCTTTGTTCGTGCCATGATACAAATCCGCAAACTTGTTGTGAAGATGAGATTTTGATAGATTCCTGTTCTCTAAATAAAACACTCACTGACACCTGATTGTCATCCCATTGATTGAAAACACCTAACTCATTTCAGCTTCAAATTAACTGTAATCCTAGAGGTTCACATACTTTTGCCACTCACAAATATGTAATATTGGATAATTTTCCTCAATAAATAAATGATCAAGTATAATGTCTTTGGCTCATTTGTTTAATTGGGTTCTCTTTATCTACTTTCAGGACTTGTGTGAAAATCTGATGATGTGTTAGGTCATATTTATGCAGAAATACCGAAAATTCTAACTAAGCACCATTATATTTGAATTTGTTGGTTTTGTTCTGGTGTCAACAGGGTATTAATTTTGATTAATTTTGTTTATTACAGCTGTCTACCACAGTATAGTGGAGTTAAAATTAACTAATGAATTAGATCTCAAAGTGCAGACTTTAATTTGAGGGTATCTTCATCCAGATTTGCTGAAAGGTGTGAGAATTAGAGCACTCTTTGACCCCTTTTTAAAATAAAATAAAATAAATAAATAAATAAATAAATAATAATTAAAAAAAATAATAATAATAAGATAAAAAGTCTAGAGTTGATTTCAAGTGTGCCATTTGGATTTGGAATCTGTTGCTGTTAGCTGTAACTGCCAGTTATGCAAGCCATCATTAGGCTGAAAAATCAATTTAGTTAAATTAGTTTAATTTAGTTTTTTAGTTTGTCCAATTTATTTTTGTCGCTTAAAAGGGGGGACCACCTGTGAAAAATGTCTGTAATTCCTACACTGTTCACCTGAATTGGATGTAAGTACCTTTAAAGCCCTTAAATTAATGTGGAAAGTGTCAATTTTTAAGTGATCTTCAATATTTGATTTAAACTCCAATATACTGTGGCTAAAATAACATTGCCATTGTCCAAATATTTATGGACCTGACTGTAGATCCCTAATGAGCAACCAAAGGTGACAGTGGCAAGGAAAAACTCCCTGAGATGACATGAGGAAGAAACCTTGAGAGGACTCAGACTCGAAAGGGAACCCATCCTCTTCTGGGTTACACTGGATAGCGCAATTGAATTTTTTCCACAACTGTATACTATGAAGTCAAACACTACTGAGTGTTTTGAAATAATCCTCAGTACAAGCATCAGACTCATTTCTGATTTCAGTCGAGAGAACAAAATGTGTTGCGTAGTGAAAGTTTCTACAAAAAAAATGACAGAAAAAAGGTCTTTCCCAAAACGTGCATTTACTAACTGACTGCATTTGTGAACTGAGTACCGATTCCTTCTGTTCAATTTCAAAATAAGAGTATCCATACACAAATTGTACTTACTTTATCACCCTGACAGAATATTAGTAATTTTAAGAGTCAATAAATGCATATATAGTACTGTAGGGGTGGGCGGTATGACCAAAAATCTATTTCATGGAATGAGTCATTTTATTTCATGGTAACGATATATATCACGTAAAAAAATAGTCATTCTGGTAAATCAACTGTAAATCAGTTGTATGCTTTGACATGCTTCATTTTAAGATGATAAAACAGGTTACTTATACTACCGCTGCTAGCGGGAACATTTGCGCGACACAGTTTGCAAATAGCATTTTTCTGCTCTTTGTCAGATTTTGTAAACCCGAACCACGTCCATACCACCTCTTTTCATAACAAGTTCCTCCTCCTGCTCAGGATTGGTTTGTGGGACTTCTTCACCAGCGTGCTTATCTTTCTCCATGTTTTTCCAATCACAACTACTCTTATGTACAGTTTCTTGATCGTTCTCACGTGCAGGAGTGCTACGCACAAAGTTATCCACGCCCACTTATTCACATTTCGCGGTATACACAGAATAGAAAAATCTGTAATGGTAGACATTTTACACGGTAACGGTATATACCGTCATACTGCCCAGCTCTAGCATATTGTATATTAATTATTCAACAGAAATGTTTTTATGGAAAGGACAGAACCACATAGGCAGCATATTACAGCTGTGTCTAACAGAAAATGTAGATAAGAAGGAGGATTATGTGTACAAACCCATACAGCAAATGAAAACAAAAGAGGTCTTGCCCGACAATTTCCAAGTTCTTCTGCTTTAACAATGATGGTCCCACAGTTTTTACCAGGGATGCCCCTAAAAACACATTTTAGTTTGTGTCATGTAGAATTCTGGTAATGCTACAACATTTATTATAAAAACATAATATACAAATATAATATACAAAACAACTACATAAGCCATTCAAGGCAATGAATATAAATGTACATAAACAATTACAGACTTATTCAAACAGGCAGCTGCAGTCATAAAACCTGCTTTTGTCAATTTTGACCAGACTGTTGCAATAGTTTTCCACTGTTGTGGTTGGGAGACTTGTATGATTTCAGCTTGCATCCATACTCTGAAAACACAGCTCCACATCTGCAGTTAATAGGCTGGATTAAAAAAAACTTTCTAAAATATTATGAGAGAGAATACTTATTTATTTGAGACAGATCTTTAAATAAAGTCTTTGGATGAGTCAGATGTCTAGGAATTCTATGCAACATATACGTATGGGACGTATAACAGTCCCTCCAGGATTTCGCGATTTTGAAATCTCTGAAATTAACACAAAATCAAGGAAACTCTGCAATATTCAGAGGAGATTGTAATTTTTCAAAAAATACCACAGATTTTCTGCAGATTTGGGCCAAGACGCATCATGTGACATCAAAGCAACGCGCATTCAGCCACAGCCCTCTTCGATTCACATGCATCAAACATGAGTACAGCTAAAAGGTCTCATTTACCAGCATACATAACTGCGAAAGACAGTGCAAAACTATTTCGTGCAATTGCAATTTTGACAATTCAAGTAGTTTTCCGCAAAAAAAAGCACAAAACACTCCGCAAATTGCATTGCAAATTTTGAACAATAGTGAGTTGGGGGGGTGTAGTTTGCTATGTGTTAGACACTCAAGAAGGTGGCCCTCTGGTGTTCAGTCAGAGGTACTGCGACCTACCCTAAACTCAGCCGTGAAGTGAAATCGGAGTGCGTTCAGTGTGAGATTGCTTAATGGCTGATTTCATGCATTATCACGTGTGGGAAAAAAACTTTTTAGATCTCAGGGATCCTTCTGTGCTAGCTCGCTGCACAAGAGTGTGGGGCAGGATTTTTTTTTTTGCCGTGCACACAAAAATTAACACTTGTTCAGAGTGTCGAGGGCTCCCATTTACATATCAATCAAAGTGTTTTAGACTGATTTTGCACACGGTGTGCCTTTGGGTAGCTAATCCAATATTTGCGCCGCAGGGAGTGATATCGCTTAGTCGAATAGCATTGGTTATACACAATGAATCGAATCTAGCAATATAAAGGCCTTTTAGAAAGATAAGAGGAACATCGCTCAAGTCAATCTTTTATCGCGCTGAAAGAAGATTTCTTCGTTCTTACCAGACGATTACAATATAAAAATGTGCTGTAATACGATTTCATCGTCTTCAGACACACTTTTAATATTATGAACTGCAGCACTTAAGCACTTAACTGTGGCTAAAATGTCAGACAAATATACTGCTGTTAACGTGCTGAACTGAAAATCAGTTTAGAGCCTTTCAGTTATTCGCGGAGTGAGTTAGGTTCGCATGGCGACTCACTCGCTGAAACGCGTGAAAATACAAACCTAAGAATAAAAAAAAAAAAACCACACGCTTAGATTCGAAGCGGAGTTGCTCACGAAACAAGGTTTTTAAAACGTGCCCACATTATCTCCACCAATTTATGTAGCGAATTTAGCTCAAATGGTGAAATATATCTATATCTAATCGAAGCGTGTTATGATCAGTTATACATATAAATCGACCATGAAAGGGAATGTTCGTGTGTATATATATATATATATATATATATATATATATATATATATATATATATATATATATATACACATACGAAACATATGTAATATATATAACTACAATTGATTATAATTAATTACAAATATATATATATATATATATATATATATATATATATATATATATATATATATATATATATATATATATATATATATGATCTAGATTCGCTTGTAGAATTAAATGCGAAGAGGCTGATCGGTTTGTCCACCAAACGCGCCAGTGTAATCTTCGTATTACTCTAAAGAGGGAGATTATTCTTCTGGCCACGAAGGATAATTCTCCGATTTTGTTATTAAAAGAAATACAGCGCATAGCGAAGAGCAACGTTAAAGTGACCATATTCATGAGCACAAACAGAGACAATCCAGCGTGATAATAATAGATTTTAATAACTAAGTGAAACTACTGATACACACACTAGATCTAAACAACTAATACAGGTGTATCTCAATAAATTAGAATGTCGTGGAAAAGTTCATTTATTTCAGTAATTCAACTCAAATTGTGAAACTCGTATATTAAATAAATTCAATGCACACAGACTGAAGTAGTTTAAGTCTTTGGTTCTTTTAATTGTGATGATTTTGGCTCACATTTAACAAAAACCCACCAATTCACTATCTCAACAAATTAGAATATGGTGACATGCCAATCCGCTAATCAACTCAAAACACCTGCAAGGGTTTCCTGAGCCTTCGAAATGGTCTCTCAGTTTGGTTCACTAGGTAAGCCACAAACATTCATTGCCAAAGAAGCTGGCTGTTCACAGAGTGCTGTATCCAAGCATGTTAACAGAAAGTTGAGTGGAAGGAAAAAGTGTGGAAGAAAAAGATGCACAACCAACCGAGAGAACCGCAGCCTTATGAGGATTGTCAAGCAAAATCGATTCAAGAATTTGAGTGAACTTCACAAGGAATGGACTGAGGCTGGGGTCAAGGCATCAAGAGCCACCACACACAGACGTGTCAAGAAATTTGGCTACAGTTGTCGTATTCCTCTTGTTAAGCCACTCCTGAACCACAGACAACGTCAGAGGGGTCTTACCTGGGCTAAGGAGAAGAAGAACTGGACTGTTGCCCAGTGGTCCAAAGTTCTCTTTTCAGATGAGAGCAAGTTTTGTATTTCATTTGGAAACCAAGGTCCTAGAGTCTGGAGGAAGGGTGGAGGAGCTCATAGTCCAAGTTGCTTGAAGTCCAGTGTAAAGTTTCCACAGTCTGTGATGATTTGGGGTGCAATGTCATCTGCTGGTGTTGGTCCATTGTGTTTTTTGAAAACCAAAGTCACTGCACCCGTTTACCAAGAAATTTTGGAGCACTTCATGCTTCCTTCTGCTGACCAGCTTTTTGAAGATGCTGATTTCATTTTCCAGCAGGATTTGGCACCTGCCCACACTGCCAAAAGCACCAAAAGTTGGTTAAATGACCATGGTGTTGGTGTGCTTGACTGGCCAGCAAACTCACCACATCTGAACCCCATAGAGAATCTATGGGGCATTGTCAAGAGGAAAATGAGAACAAGAGACCACAAAATGCAGATGAGCTGAAGGCCACTGTCAAAGAAACCTGGGCTTCCATACCACCTCGCAGTGCCACAAACTGATCACCTCCATGCCATGTCGAACTGAGGCAGTAATTAAAGCAAAAGGAGCCCCTACGAAGTATTGAGTACATGTACAGTGAATGAACATACTTTACAGAAGGCCAACAATTCACTAAAAATGTTTTTTTATTGGTCTTATGAAGTATTCTAATTTGTTGAGATAGTGAATTGGTGGGTTTTTGTTAAATGTGAGCCAAAATTATCACAATTAAAAGAACCAAAGACTTAAACTACTTCAGTCTGTGTGCACCGAATTTATTTAATACACAAGTTTCACAATTTGAGTTGAATTACTGAAATAAATGAACTTTTCCACGACATTCTAATTTATTGAGATGCACCTGTACATACATATATACAGGAAAAGTGAAAGTAGAGACAGAAAAAGCAATGAGAATAACAGAATGGCAGAAAACACAACAGTTTACCCTCGAGAATCATCAATGAATTACATTCGCCTGAAAACAGGGGCATGAACTTAAGAAAGATGCATCTACAGATTGATTAAAAACTATACTTGCGTCGGCTTAGGTGTTGGTTTCAAGATGTGTGCGAGGTCCAGCGAGTTGGTGAGCTGAGTTCGCTGGTTCCTTTGTGTCGTTAGAGAGAGAGAGCTTGGACCAGGCAAGCTAGAGTTGTGTCTCGCCGAGGAAGAAAATAAGAAAACGGTAGTTGCCACGTGGCTACCGGAAAAAGAAACAGAAGAGTCCGGAAAACAGAAGAGCGCCGGGAAAAAGAAGAGCACCGGGGAAATAGAAGAGGACCTCCTGCCTCCTGTGGACCTCCTGCCAGAACGTGGCTTGAGCGGAGGTCTCCTCGTGGACCTCCTGCCGAAACATGGCTTGAGCAGAGGTCTCCTCATGGACCTCTGCTGAGGAGACCTTCTGCTGGGTCTCCAGCTGGAGCTCTGGGCTGGAGGTCACCAGGTTAACCTCCAGGGGGAGCTCTGCTGAGGAGACCTCCTGCTGGGTCTCCGGCTGGAGCTCTGGGCTGGAGGTCGCCAGGTTAACCTCCAAGGGGAGCTCTGCTGAGGACACCTCCTGCTGGGTCTCTGGCTGGGGCTCTGGGGGTGTTTGCTTGTGGAGCTGTTTGTGGGGGATAAATAAAGATCCACTGGGGAAACGAAATGGAATCCAGAGCGGGAACAAAAAAATCGGCGCTGTGTGCCCTCAATTTCCCCGCTGCATCCATGTTAGGCTAAGTATTCTGTTAGCAGGCAGAAAGGGACAGAGACTTGGACAGGGACCTGAACCGGGACTTGGACAGGAACCTGAACTGGGAATTTGGAACTGGGAACTGGGAATTTGGAATTAGGAACTTGGAACTTGGAACTGGGGAACTGGGAACTGGGCACCCGGACTGGGACCCAGACTGGAATCTGGACTGGGACCCGGACTGGGACCCGGACTGGAACCTGGACAGGAACCTGGACAGGCACTTGGACAGGGACCTGAACAGGGACATGGACTTGGGCATGAGTTGGGGCATGAACCTGGATATGGACTTGGACATGGACAGGACGTCATCCCGTGGACCTCCGGCATGGACTTGGCTTGAGTGGAGGTCTCCTCGTGGACCTCCTGCCGGAACATGGCTTGAGCGGAGGTCTCCTCATGGACCTCCTGCCGGAACATGGCTGGAGCGGAGGTCGCCACGTTGACCCCCGGTCGGAGCTCTGCTGAGGAGACCTCCTGCTGGGTCTCCGGCTGGAGCTCTGGGCTGGAGGTCGCCAGGTTAACCTCCAGGGGGAGCTCTGCTGAGGAGATCTCCTGCTGGGTCTCTGGCTGGAGCTCTGGGCTGGAGGTCGCCAGGTTAACCTCCAGGGGGAGCTCTGCTGAGGAGACCTCCTGCTGGGTCTCCGGCTGGAGCTCTGGGCTGGAGGTCACCAGGTTAACCTCCAGGGTGAGCTCTGCTGAGGAGACTTCCTGCTGGGTCTCCGGTTGGAGCTCTGGGGGTGCTTGCTTGTGGAGCCATTTGTGGACATGCCAGCTGCCCTTAAAACACTCTTGTGAGCAAAATTAGGAGTTCTCTCTCCCTTGTTTTATACAGGTTGGGCATCGTAGTTTGGCCTGTCGTATGCAGACCTCGGTTTCGCACTCCTGGGTCAGGGGCTGAGAGGAGCAGGCTACCACGTCGGTCCGCTCCCCCCCATAGTGCGTGATGAAAGGCTGGCTGGGCCGATCAGACAGGCAGTCCCTCCCCAAGAAAACATTGAGGTCAGGCACAAATTCAGGACTCCTGAACACCTGAATTCATAATTCCACAAAGCCAGAGACGGTATTTAGCTTCTTGGATCCCCGGGCAAAGTGAAGCTCCGACCACTGGAGAGCTAAACGGGAGACGAGGAACCCCAACCACTGTTTCTCGTCAGGCTTGGAGTCCTCCAAACTGAGAAAATAAATCTGCACCTGTAGGAGAAAACACTGTGGTTAAGCGGAAAATCCATCGAAGGCGGAAGGGGGATAAATAAAGGTCCACTGGGGAAACGAAATGGAATCCAGAGCCGAGGCGAAGAAACAAAAAGCTTAAATAACATGAATGAAACAAGGCTTAAGGCTTAAGCTTAAAACACCTGAAACATAATGACAAAGAATCAATAAGCAAACAGGGGCGGAGACATGACATGAACCAAAACAAAGAACCAATAAGCATACAGGGGCGGAGACATTACATAAACCAAAACAAAGACACGTGGTGAAGTAAACAAAACGAGAGTCTGTGAATGTGGAAATGCACTACTCGCTTGCTTCCATGAGCAGCACGAGGGGCAACCCTAACAGAGTCCCCCCCGCTTCTCCCGAAGCGACAAAGTCTTGACCCCTCTGGCGGACCTGTGCCCCTGGGCAGGTTAATAATCTCTGCCCCCCAGGTCCTGAGACAGGCATGGTCCATAGTTCCCTGGCGTGAGCGGAGCGTGGTTGGCCGTCTCGTCGGCCACCGGCGTGAGCTGAGCGTGGTTGGGCGTCCTGTCGGCCACCGGCATGAGCGGAGCATGGTTGGCCGTCCCGTCGGCCACTGGCGTGAGCGGAGCATGGTTGGCCGTCCCGTCGGCCACTGGCGTGAGCGGAGCGTGGTTGGCCCTCCCGTCGGCCACGGGCGCAAACTGGGAACTTGGAACTGGGAACTACAATTACTGTTTACACAACACGTGGAGATTCTGTGACTGTACAAAGCATGTGATGTGTGGCACGCGCTGTTCAATTTCTGACTGGGTGTCTGTTGCTAAACATCTAGCTGTAACATTCTAACACCGCATCATTTCACACTGTACACATTTGGTCATTCTGGTAAATCAACTGTAAATCAAGTGTATGCTTTGACATGCTTCATTTTAAGATAATAAAACAGGTTACTTGTGCTACCGCTGCTAGCGGAAACATTTGCGCGACAGTTTGCAAATAACATTTTTCTGCTCTTTGTCAAATTTTGTAAACCCGAACCACGTCCATACCACCGATGTCACGCCTCTTTTCATAACAAGTTCCTCCTCCTGCTCAGGATTGGTTTGTGGGACTTCTTCACCAGCGTGCTTATCTTTCTCCATGTTTTTCCAATCGCAACTACTCTTATGTACAGTTTCTCGATCGTTCTCATGTGCAGGAGCGCTACGCACAAAGTTAACCACGCCCACTTATTTACATTTTGCTGTATACACGGAATAGAAAAATCTGTAACGGTAGACATTTTATTCCACGGTAACGGTATATACCATCATACCACCCAGCCCTATAGTACTGTAAATAGTATGTTTTATAACATGTCGCTTCTATCAATTAAAACATTTACCAGTAACATAATAGCTCTTGGCACAGAATACAGAATACTATTGTACATGAAAGTTTGTACTTGTACCCACAAGTGAACAGGTTTTAGGTTTCTGTGGGTTATTGTAACTGCACTTCAGCAGCAGGTGTTAAGGTATCTGCTATAGAGGGCATCACAGGCATATTAGTTTTAAATTAAGCATTGTGAATTTTTCCCCCAGCTTTTGTCAAGAAACATGCATCTCATATTTCTATGCAGGAGTCAATAAAGGCTTGCACCACACAAGAACAATCTCCACCAGCCCCATAGCCACCCCTAACCGTCATCAGTGCAACACGCCTACCTCCAACCCCAACAATGGAACTTCCTCAACTAATCACCATGCTGGCTCAGCCAGCCCTGCCTCTGCTCAGGTGCTATTAGCCGGGGCAATGAGAGTGGGTGTGCCATCACCAGGTGCAGCATTAAGTGTGCGGCATCTGCAGCGTCAGCTCACGGTTCCAACTTCTGCCCTTAAACTTGCTGCCAATGTTAATAGGCAGCTCCCTAAAGTCACAACCAGCTCCACCACCCTTGACATGGGCACCAGGTGAGTGAGCTTTATGTTTGAAACCTTCATCATCACACATTTTCTTTTTTTTTTTTTTTTTTAATAATTTGAGGGTGGCACAGTCTCACCTCGCTGGGTCTCTAATTTGATCCTGAGCTCAGAGCACTCTCTGAGAGGAGGTTTACCTGTTTCCCTGTGTCTACATGGGCTTCCTCTGGGTTCTCCAGTTTCCTGCACCAACCAAAAACATACGTGTTGGTCAGTTGGCTACTCTAAATTACCTGTAGGTGTCACGAGAGAGAGTCCATGGAGGCGGATACAAATGCAGAACTTCTTTATTTGAAGACAGACACAGGGAACAGGCTCAGGGAAACAGACTAAGGGAAACCAGCTTGAGGAAACACACTAGGTACCAGGGCTATCAGAAACTTAGTAAACCTAGAAAATAAACCCTAAGAAGAAGTACTAAATAATCAAAATACAGTGCATAAACAAAAGCAGTAACAAATATAAAAGGACCAAACACACTTGTGATCTGAAAAACAGGCAACTTTAAATAGGGCACTAATCAATCAGGGAAAATGAAAAACACATGAGTATGGTTGAGACAGGAAAAGGAGGGGCGAAGGACATAATGGGACCATGGAGCAGAGCGATGTCCTCAGCAGAACCCAGAGATGGAGCAACATCCTTAGAAAGACAGGAAAATTGATTGTTTATTGCCAAAAACTCTATTTTGGTTTCATCACCATAGAACCCGATCCCATTTGAAGTTCCAGTAGTGTCTGGCAAACTGAAGACCCTTGAGTTTGTTTTTGGATGAGAGTAGAGACTTGTGGTGATGTAGGTGACTTCGGATTGTAGTTTTGGAGACTTTCTGACCCCAAGACACAACTAACTTTTGCAATTCTTCAGCTGTGATCCTTGGAGATTTTTTGGCCACTCGAACCATCCTCTTCACAGTGCGCTGAGACAATATAGACAAAGTCCAATTCCAGGTTGATTCATAACATTTCCAGTTGACTGGAACTTCTTAATTTCCCCTGATGGTGGAAATGGGCATTTTCTATGCTTGTGCTATTTTCTTATAGCCACTTTACATTTTGTGAAGCTGAACAACCTTTTGTCACACATCACAGCTATATTCCTTGGTCTTACCCATTGTTATGAATGACTAAGGGAATTTGGCCTATGTTACCTCATATTTATATCATACATATTTATAAGTCATGGTTGAACCATGGTTGATTTCCTGTTCCTAGTCACCCAGGTGTACTGAAAAAAATGTAAAATATCAATGGGAATATACTTCAAATATATTTTTCTTATATGAATTCATGGGGTGCCAATAATTGTTACACACCTATATTTAACAAATGTTTTTTATAAACCTGTGTTGTATTTGCAATTGTTTTATATCCATGAGAGCAGAGTTTTTTTTATGAATTCTTTGAACAAAATTTCAAAAAGTTAAACAATAAAGACAATTTTTCACAGCCTTCTTTGCTCATAATTATCAAGGGTGCCAATATTAGTGGAAGGCACTGTAGAAACTCAAATAAGTCTTTACAGCCTTGGTGAGCAAAAAAGCATCTCAACATGCACAAAACATCGACAGTGAGGTGGATGGGCTTCGTACAAAGATGGGAAAGACACTTGTACAAAGATGTTCACTTCCATAACTGTGTTCCACAACTACAAATTAGACGCTTTCAGAGTGGTCAAACTCAGCATCCATGAACTGGTGTGAAGAAATGTTAAAGTACATATAAAAAAATTTTTGGTCAACTAAAATATCTCAATTCCTGTTAAGCAGCTAATCCTATGTCCATCTGAGATTTTCGTTCAGTATCTCAAGAACAAGTGGTTGAATGTTTGTAGGATTTATATGCAATTAATCAATATAAGCATTAGATGAACAGAGATGATACAGAGATATTAAAGGTTCATGTTCAGGAATGCAAGGCCCATTTTCTGGCTATGTCTGCTTTTGCCATGGGTACGTCCTTGTGTCCGTCAGTCCTTGTTTCTGGCCGAGATTCTCATTAGCACAATATCTCAAGAACGAGTGGTTGAATGTTTGTATGACTTATCGTTGTAGCTAGCAGATGAACTGATTTAGATTTTGGAATTGATCCACAGCAAGGTCAAATGTTTGAAATAGTCTTTCTTCAATAGCCTCCTTCCTGTTTGAAGCATGTGTTAAGGGTATTTTTGGCATTCAAATTAGAATCAGTCAAGAAGTCAAGAAAGACTAGATTTGTTAGTGTAGGTGGCATCCCCATCGATACTGTTGGTGTTGAGTTCTACTTTTATTTTATTTGTTTGACCACTCTAAAAGCATTTATTTTTCACTGGGAATTATGAATGTTATGGATGTTAGACCTTTGGCCTAATTTACATGAAAATCTGTATTTTTGAAGTTTGAATTTGAGATTTGTATCTAGGGTTCTAATTTTTCATCAAACCCATAACCTGTAATTTCAGATTGTTTTTACAACAACAAAAATAATAATAATCACACCCCAGCTAAGTTAATTCACAAAGAATAGAGTTCAAAACGAAGAAAAACACTGTTTGAAAATGTACATTTGTTAAATACACAGAGAAAAAGAAAAAAAATTAATGGCATTATATAATTCAAATATACGAAATCCATATACAATGCATATACAACCTTTTGCCAGCTTCCAAGCTCCATTCAAAGCTTACTGCATACTGTGCTTTATTTATTTTTAAATGTGTCAATCATGTTACTATGGAAGATGTTTTTCTTGATGTAGACTAAACTTGGATAGACTAACGTTGAATAGTTTTCCTTGTGCAAATTAATTAAAAGACAGTTTACTGTAAAAAATGAAACTTTAATTCATTTAAAAATAAACCCTCACCATCTCAGAGTGAACGTGGTTCACTTTATATTTATTCATATAATTCAATTATATATTAATTGTTTGTATTGTTCTTATTGTTTCAGGGAAAATCATGATCAAGAGAAGCCAACATTGAACAGTATAACCGAAAACACTGTAGCAATGGAGGTTACGTAGCCCTGCCCCTCTTACTTTATCACCCTGAGATTTGGGGTGTTTAATCTAGGTGCTGTGCATCAGTGACATTGTGTGTCCAGCAGCTGTTGGGACTAGACTGCAGTGCTTGCCGTTTTTTGTTTTGTTAATGTCATCTGTAAATTATGAAATAAGCATTTATTCTATGTACAGTACTACATATTTGTAATATGGCCCTTTGTATATAACATTTACTTGAATACAGAAATTGTTCAGTTATGTTTTGCACTTGGGGAGGGGGGTTCAAAAAACTAACTGCAACTTCTTTGGAGTGA
This sequence comes from Cranoglanis bouderius, assembly GCA_023630585.1. Taxonomy (NCBI): domain Eukaryota; kingdom Metazoa; phylum Chordata; class Actinopteri; order Siluriformes; family Cranoglanididae; genus Cranoglanis; species Cranoglanis bouderius. The sequence goes on from CM042536.1 coordinate 35,888,744, forward strand.
ATGGTGGTGTGTATGTTCATGTGGTGGTGTGAGGTCAGATGCAAGGTGTAAACCTGCTGTTTTATTTATTTATGTGAGGTGTTTACAGGATTTTTTGTTTGTATTTTTATACTGCGTAATCTCTTGGTACTGTGTGGGTGTCTATGCTTATAACCATATTATGTGGCAGTTTTCTTGTGTAAAGATGCAGTTTTTTTCCCCCCTTGTCTGTTCCCTTGTGCTACAATCAACTTCCCTCATGGTCATCTGTGTCAAAGATCAGTTGTGTGGAGACACACACACACACACACACACACACACACACACACACACATACACACACACACACACACACACACACACACACACACACACACACACACACACACACACACACGTGCTTGTGTGTGTATTCAGACACAAACACAGTATGTGGCCAAAAGTTAGTTGACAACCTGTCAGGCCCATATGTGGGCCTTCTCCAAACTGTTGCACAAAGTTGTAAGCAGACAATTATATTGAATGTCTATTACTGTGTCCCTTAGTTCTAGTGAATGGCCTATGGCCTCTCAATTCTAGTGAAAATCCCTTCACTAGAACTAAGAGTCCCAAACATGTTGCAGCTTGTCAATGCCCCTTAGCACAAAGTGAGGTCCATGAAGACATGGAGCATTTGCTAAGGTAGGAGTGGAAGAACTCAAATGGCCTGCACAAGAACCCTGAACCCAGATTTGTCCATTTGCCAGATAGTGAAGCTTGATTCATCACCCCAGACAGTGTTTCCACTGCTCCAGAGCCATGGTAAACCATTTCCCCAACTCCCAGCGCACGGTGAGTCATACAACACGGAAAGTAATTGGACAAACTAACATAATCATAAATTAAATTCGCAAGTTGCAAATCCTTTGCATTCAGTGACTGTCTAAAGTCTGCTATCTATAGATATCACCAGATGCTGGGTTTCTTCCCTGTTGATGCTCTGTCAGGGAGTTACTGCAGCTGTCTTCAGTTCCTGCTTGTTCTTGGGGTATTTTGCCTTCAGCAAGTGAAAGCCAAGCTCAGTTATTTTCTGGTCAGGTGTTTGACTTGCCAATGCAGAACATTCCCTTATTATTTGCCTTAAAACAGTCAAGGGTTGCAAAGTGTGCTTTGAGTCATTAACACACTGTGAAGCACCATCCAGTGGTTTTTGTAGCATTCAGTTGAATCTGAGCAGATAATAAAGCCCTATACACTTCAGAAATCAGCTGGTTTGGTCAGCAGTCACATAATCAATAAATACGAAGGAACCAGTTCCACTGGCAGCCATACAGGCCCACACCATAAGTTGAGGTGGTATGCTTCAGATCATGACCAGTTCCTTTCCTTCTCCATACTCTTCTCTTCCCATTTTTTAGGCTTACCAATGGTTTACTTTTTACAAAACCCTCTGTATTTACTCTAGTGAAAGCTTCTCTTGATTATTGATTATTATATACACAGATATGCCTACCTCCTGGACAGTGTTCTTGATCTGGCCAATTGCTGTGAAGGATTTTTTTCTCCCTCAGGGAAAGAATTTTTCTGTCAAGTTCTCTATGTTCTTCAGGGCCTTTTGGTGTTCATGAGCTCACCAGTGCAATCTTTCTTTTAAGAATATACCAAATAATTGAATTCAGCCACACCTAATGTTTTTGCTATCTCTCTGATGTTTGTTTTTATTTTTCAGCCTAATGATGACTTGCTTCACTGGCAGTTACAGCTCTTTGGATTTTATTTTGAGAGTTAGCAGCAACAGATTCCAAATACAAATGCCACAATTTAAATCAACGCTAGACATTTAGACCTATCTGCTTACTTGTAAGTGAAATAATGAGGCAATAACACACCTGGCCATGGAATAGCTGAGCAGCCAATTATTCCATTACTTTTGGTTCCTTAAAAAGGGAGGAGCACATATAAAATGTTGTAGTTCCTACACCGTTTACTCGATTTGGATGTAAATACCCTCAAATTAAAGTCTGCACCCTGAGCTCATATTCATTATTTAATTCATCTCCAATATGCTGTGGTAAACAGCTAAAATAACAATAACAATGTCCAACAAATATGTATGGGCCTGTGTGTGTACACATGTATATCTCAATGCTGTTTTTGTTTACCCTGTTTATTTTTTTAAAAATTGCATCACTCATGTCCTTTTGAAGAGTATATGGTTTTTGTGTGGCTTTTTAAAATGATTTTTTTATGGTTTGTTATGACTGTAGGAAGGGGGGTGGGGGTCTACAGTAGGCTCTTTGTATGAATCATTGTCATTCCACTTTGTATGAAAAATAAGAGAATTGAACAAAGGACTTTTTTTTTCCTCTGTAAGAATTCTCCCAGCCACCAGATGATGTGGTGCTTTCCTTTGGAAACTGCAAGACCTCTCTTCCATGAAGAGGACGGTACTTCACAAGGCTACTTGTACTTATGTATGTACCACAAGCTGAATGCCCATTCCAAAGACATTATCAATCCGTAATGCTTTTTAATTGTCTGGGCCCACCATCACCTGTCCCAGATTTAATTAATTTAATATGAAGAAAAAATGTTCAATAAAGCAGGGCATTAAGTGTTTGACCAGCACAAAAAGAGAGTCTCTCAGTCTGGTATGTGTGCACATAGCTTAATTGCAATAAGGTGTGTGATTTTTATGTTTATTTAAAAAATTTTGTCACACCAAATATTGACTTCGTTTAATTTACTACCGTTTAATGCTCTTTACGGTATGTTTTTTTTTTTTTTTTTTTTTTTTTTTTTTTAATGTAGAAACATTTCATTATTTTGAAGATATCTTATATATATATATATATATATATATATATATATATATATATATATATATATATATATATATATATATACATATATACACACACTTTTTACCAAGTGTTCGACTTCCTGATCTGTTGCAGTGGAAGTTAGTCTATTTCTTCTGACTGCAGCTAAAATGACACAAATATGACCATATAAAAACAGTAAGGTAGCAAATAATTGTTATTTAGTATTATTATCTACAGTTGCTATAAAAATTATTCAACCCCCATTGCAAATCAGGTTCACTGTCAAAATTTACAGACTTTCAGCTGTTTGCAATGAACAAATCAAACAAAAGCAATTGAAATAGTTCAACACAACGAATGCTTCAAGTGGTTTCCCCAAATTCAACTGAAAATGCAACTTATAATGACTTCTCCAGTCTCAAAATTATTCAACCCCATCATGGCAAGCATCTTTAGTACTTAGTAGAGTACTAAAGTACCCTTTTGCTGTTATGACCTTCTGCAAATGAGATGCATAGCCAGACTTTCTGGTGACTGATGGCCACTGTAGAATCTTCCAGGACTACTTCTGCAACCAAGCCTTGGTAAAATTTGAGGTATGCTTGAGATCATTGTCCTGTTGGAAGGTCCAATGACGCCCAAGCTTCAGCTTCCTCACAGACTGCATGACGTTTTCTCCTAGGATTTCCTGATACTTCAATGAATCCATCTTGCCTTCCACACACTGCAGGTTTCCAGTGCCAGAGGATGCAAAGCAGCCCCAGAGCATCACCGAGCCACCACCATGCTTGACTTTGGATAGAGTGTCCTTTTCAGCGCATGCTTCATTCTTCTTCCTACAGACATATCGCTGATCCATCGGGCTGAAAAGTTCCAGTTTTGTTTCGTCACTCCACTGAACAGAATCCCAAAACTTCTGTGGCTTATTTATATGACTTTGAGCATATTGGAGGTGATTTTTCTTGTACTTTTGGGTCAGTAGTGGTGTACGTCTTGGAGTTCAGGCATGGAAACCTTCTGTGTTTAGTACCTGTGTTCTGTGCCACTGTGCTCACTGAAACCTCAGTGCCTGTTGCCACCAAGTCTTGCTGCAGGTCTTTTGCAGTCCCTCGAGGATTTTTCACAACCTGCCTTCTCAGAAATCTGGTTGCAGCCATTGATGGCTTCCTTCTTCTGCCCTGTCCAGGTATTTTACGTATTTTCTGCCCCTAGCCAGTTCAGGTACAGTGGGGGAAAAAAGTATTTGATCCCCTGCTGATTTTGTACGTTTGCCCACTGACAAAGAAATGATCAGTCTATAATTTTAATGATAGGTATATTTTAACAGTGAGAGACAGAATAACAACAAAAAAATCCAGAAAAACACATTTCAAAAAAGTTATAAATTGATTTGCATTTTAATGAGTGAAATAAGTATTTGATCCCCTATCAATCAACAAGATTTCTGGCCCCCAGGTGTCTTTTACACAGGTAACAAGCTGAGATTAGGAATATTCTCTCAAAGGGAGTGCTCCTAATCTCAGCTTGTTACCTGTATAAAAGACACCTGTCCACAGAAGCAATCGATCAATCAGATTCCAAACTCTGCACCATGGCCAAGACCAAAGAGCTGTCCAAGGATGTCAGGGACAAAATTGTAGACCTACACAAGGCTGGAATGGGCTACAAGACCATCGCCAAGCAGCTTGGTGAGAAGGTGACAACAGTTGGTGTGATTATTTGCAAATGGAAGAAACTGTCAGTCTCCCTTGGTCTGGGGCTCCATGCAAGATCTCACCTCGTGGAGTTTCAATGATCATGAGAACGGTGAGGAATCAGCCCAGAACTACATGGGAGGATCTTGTTAACGATCTCAAGGCAGCTGGGACCATAGTCACCAAGAAAACAATTGGTAACACACTACGCCGTGAAGGACTGAAATCCTGCAGCGCCCACAAGGTCCCCCTGCTCAAGAAAGCACATGTACAGGCCCATCTGAAGTTTGCCTGAATGATTCAGGGGAGAACTGGGTGAAAGTGTTGTGGTCAGATGAGACCAAAATCGAGCTCTTTGGCATCAACTCAACTCACCGTGTTTGGAGGAGGAATGCTGCCTATGACCCCAAGAACACCATCCACACTGTCAACCATGGAGGTGGGAATTATGCTTTGGGGGTGTTTTTCTGCTAAGGGGACAGGACAACTGCACCGCATCAAAGGGACGATGGACGGGACCATGTACCGTCAAATCTTGGGTGAGAACCTCCTTCCCTCAGCCAAGGCATTGAAAATGGGTCGTGGATCGGTATTCCAGCATGACAATGACCCAAAACACACAGCCAAGGCAACAAAGGAGTGGCTCAACAAGAAGCACATTAAGGTCCTGGAGTGGCCATAGAAAATCTGTGGAGGGAGCTGAAGGTTCGAGTTGCCAAACATCAGCCTCGAGACCTTAATGACTTGGAGAGGATCTGCAAAGAGGAGTGGGACAAAATCCCTCCTGAGATGTGTACAAACCTGGTGGCCAACTACAAGAAACGTCTGACCTCTGTGATTGCCAACAAGGGTTTTGCCACCAAGTACTAAGTCGAAGGGGTCAAATACTTATTTCCCTCATTAAAATGCAAATCAATTTATAACTTTTTTGAAATGCATTTTTCTGGATTTTTTGTTGTTATTCTGTCTCTCACTGTTAAAATACACCTACCATTAAAATTATAGACTGATCATTTCTTTGTCAGTGGGCAAACGTACAAAATCAGCAGGGGATCAAATACTTTTCCCCCCACTGTATTTCATGTGTTCCAGCTCAAGCACACCTGGTGCAACTAATGAAGCCCGTGATTAGTTGCATCAGGTATGCTTGAGACAACACCTGTTTTGCATATTTGTGCTGTTGTGAGGGATTCTATTCAGGGGGTTGAATAATTTTGAGACTGGAGAAGTCATTATAAGTTGCATTTTCAGTTGAATTTGGGGAAACCACGTGAAGCATTTGTTGTGTTGAATTATTTAAATCGTTTTTGTTTGATTTGTTTATTGCAAACAGCTGAAAGTCTGTAAATGTTGACAATAAACCTGATTTGCAATGGGGGGGGGTGAATAATTTTACTTGCAACTGTAACATTTACAGGGTAAAAGGTTTAGCTGACACCAAACAACAAATATACCGCAGCAGTTATTTTCAGGAAGACTTACCATTAATCACAGTTTTTAAAGCAGTGTCCTTAAATGCAGCCTTTCTGTTAATTCTCCTCCAGTTGGTCTGACGAGCCATGTCATTTGTGAGAAGGAAGCCCATAATCCTCCACACACTTTTTTTTGTCATTGTGCCACTCCTCAAGGCAAGTGTGTTCATCTGTTTAAGTTCATGCACAAGTGAAGAAACAAGAGTCAAGTCTCAGCTTTGAGTAGAATATAGAAAAAAAAAACTGTGTGGGAATTTTAGCTCCTTTAATAACCCACAGAGCCCAAAGATCAAAGGTGCAAAAGTAACTGGACAGATACACATGAAGTCAAACAAAATCATATTATATTCAATATTATATGTAAGATCCTGTGCAATCTTAAGTGTATAGCTAAAATATGTTTGCGTATTTAAAGCCTCTAAAAGCCAACCAAATTTTAAAAATGTGACATTTCACCATGTTGTAATTTTTGTTTCAGATTCATACGATTGGTTAGATTTAGTTTAACATTTTCAACATTTAACCTAACATTCACAGTACCATTCACAATGAGCAAAATATGAAAACACTGATTCTGAGTTTAAAAAAATTAAATTAATCTTAATTATTATTATTATTATTATTATTATTATTATTATTATTATTATTATTATTATTTAAAATTAATAAAACATTTCTGAAGTTCACTTTATTTGTATAGCACTTTTAACAATGGACATTGTCCCAAAGCAGCTTTACAGAAGTATATAAATTCAGGACATAGATTTTAAATGTATGAGTTTATCCCCAATGAGCAAGCCAGAGGTGACGGAGGCAAGGAAAAACTCCCTGAGATGATTTGAGGAAGAAACCTTGAGAGGACCCAGACTCAAAGGGGAACCCATCCTCATCTGGGTAACACCGGATAGTGCAATTATAAGTAAATAAATCTCTTCTATAGATGTACTAGTACCACACGGTCAAATAGTAGTTGTGAGACCATAAAAAATTCATTACAGTTTTTATATGAAGTCTGTTTTGTTGAACTTCACCACTGTAATCTCAATGATCTTTAGGCTGTACCGTGTGGGGCCATCCTCAACAGCAGCATGTGACTTCAACTGATGAGATCTCCAACCAGAAGTAGGGCATCAGGATGGATCGGGCAGGTCCAGAGAGCAGAAGGGGTCGGGATCACTGGCATCTCAGGAGTATAATGTGAAGCTCGACAGAAGGGGAGAGGGAGAGAGAGATAATTAGGTATGCTTATTGTCCCGTACTGGTTAAGGACAGTGTACTTTGTGTGAGTGAAAGCAGGGACTCCAGCAAGACTAGCTATGGCAGCATAACTAAAAGGGAGAGCCAGAAGGTAACACAGACATGAGGGCTCCCTGGGACAAGGTGGCCAGCCACCCCACCACCAACAAACCTACACTAACACACTATGCCTGTGAGACCTCTAGATCTGCTCCTTTACCTAAGGAAAAAACTATTCCCGAAAGGCTTGATTAAACAAATATGTTTTCAGCCTGGACTTAAACATTGAGACTGTGTCTGAGTCCCGAACACTAATTGGAAGGCTGTTCCATAACTGTGGGGCTTTGTAAGAGAAAGCTCTTCCCCCTGCTGTAGCCTTCACTATTCGAGATACCGACAAATAGCCTGCACCTTTGAAGTGAAATATGAAATCTTACCACAGCTGTCTTGTAGTCCTCCTGCTGTAATTGTTTTTGTGTTTTACACACTACTTAAAGCTCTATTATAATTTAAGTCTTGAGATTACACATTTTTGCTAGGATTCTAAGATTATGCTCACTGCTATAGGATTATGCTTTCATAGTGCTTTTTGCCTGTTTATATATTTATTTACAATACATATAATATAATATAATATAATATAATATAATATAATATAACATAATATAGCACGTGTTGTTTTTCCCCGTTTTCCTAGCCTCTCATGGACATGCGTTATCAGCTGCAGTTGTTATGGCTTTATCACAAACTGACCTTGACATGTCCCGAGAGCTCCTCAGCCATGCACACCACCGCACGGCAAAGGGCCTGCTTCCACATCATTCTACTCCCCAATAAACCACACTACATGTTTACCTGGTCTTCTGTGTTTGTTACTTATATTTTATGCAAATTAATTACCACATTCCCTCCTCTGAGGCTCCCCAAGCCTCATTAGTAATTAATTTAATGAGTACCTATGTATAAACACTACTCTTTGTACCTTTTGTCCATCTCCCGCCAATTTCTGCATTATTATCTGTATCCTTCCCTCATTAAGCCTTCATGATGCAGCATCTTCCTCTATGTTATCAAAAGTCATCAATTACCAAGGTTATTTCGACAGTAGCTCTATGGGGGTAATACGCACACTATATTTTTTGACTAAGTTTGGTAAACGCCCTATTCCTGAGCTACTGTTCAAATTCCAGGAAATGGGTAGACACAGCACTGACTGTAGCGGACTAGGAATGGGTTAAATACCTATATATTGTGATATTTGCTAACATGTTTAACCATAGATCCCTAAATCTAATTATATACCTGTTTTGTCCTTATTTTTCTCAGACAGGTTTTATTAACCACCTCTATCTTGTAATTTTCACGACTCAAGGGTTCTTTTTCGTTTTTGGTTCTCTCAATTGATGTCTCAGGGGTGGGCGAAAAAAACTCTAGGCCCAATGGCGAGGAAAAATTCCCACACTGCCAGCACTTTGTGCTCAACAGTGATAACACCTGGTCCTCCTTGTCTCTCTAATACAATTGCTTGCAATTTCATTCACATGGTCCATTCATAAAATAAAATAAGTCCATTATGAGTCCATGCAAAGGTGTCAGAAGAGTTCAAAGAGTCCCAGTCCGTTCTCAGTTCGTTTTCACTGTCCATATCCTTGCAGAGGTGTTGTCCTCCTCCACTACGGCTCAGTCATGAGTGTCTGTACATATGCTCACAAATATCATTAATACTTTTCCCGTCCCTTCTGCTGTCCCTTCATCTGTGTTTAGAGATTAAATTTTTTAATTTTTGCATTCCCAATCATTAAACATTCTTTTGTACGTTTGATCCTCGTTTGATCCCCCTCCCGCCTTGCGAGGCGGGATCACCTCACCTAGATAAGGCACAGATGAAAAGACAGAGCGGGCACTCATAACAGTTTATACTGGATAACAAACATATTTATAAACATACATAATTGCTGCAATATGATTATGACCATTCTATACTGTTCTATGTTCTATAACCACTGGCCAGGTGATTATCCATTTAATTATCCCAAAAGAAGAATAGATCATACCCATTTATCCGTGAACCAAGCTTAGGTGTAAATCAGATTAAATATAGGCATTAGGCCTATCAACCGGAGCTAGGAAATTTGTGGCTTCTGCTACTTGGCCTGGGTCAGCAAGCAGCAACAGCAAAAGCAGCAACAGCAAAACAGGGCACACTTGACAGGAGGGAGACAAAGAACATCAGGAAACCCACTAACCAGTCACTGTTAACTGGATTGGTAGGTAGTGTTAATATGATCACGAATCTCACCTAGACCATTAATGTGTTGTGTCAAATTTAACACAAGCACTTGGATCATTTGGCGCTGATAGCAAGATACTAAAGTAATGGGTATCTTTGGGTATAGATCTGATAACCCATTGATTACCTCACTCCAATAACACCGAAGGTAAATGTGGCATCAATCTCTGCAACAAATGAGATTTCTTGGGGTCTTTGAGGTGTTATGATTAAGTCTCTTTGCTGTATCAACGTAGGATTGATATTCCTTATTAGTGGTATGAGATCTACAGCACCCTTTAGATAAGGTTTAACATTAGTAGGCAGACTATAACTTAAACGACTTACAACATTACAGTTTACAAGAATTTGGAATATCTAAAAGAATGTGTGGAGATTTCACCTACTGGTGACATTTAAGACATTTAAGATGTTTCTGCATTCTGTTCACGCTGTGTCATCAGACACTCATTGAATAAGCAAGGCAACCCTTGGGAGCAGAGTTATCCCTTTATCATCATCAGCACCTAACACAGAACTGGTCGGATGCTGACAGATTAATCTCATCAAATCTATAATCTAAAATTATAAAACATATAATCTAAAACTTGAGATTACACATATTTGCTAGGATTCTAAGATTATGCTCACTGCTATAGGATTATGCTATCATAGTGCTTTTTGCAGGTGTAGTTACAACACATATAATATAATATAACACGTGTTGTTTTTTCCCGTTTTCCTAGCCTCTCATCTGCAGCTGATAACTGCAGCCTCTCAACAGTTGTTATGGCTTTATCACGAACTGACCTCGACATGTCCCGAGAGTTCCTCAGCAATGCACACCACCGCACGGCAAAGGGCCTGCTTCCACATCATTCGACTCCCCAATAAACCACACTACGTGTACCTGGTCTTCTGTGTTTGTTATTTATATTTTATGCAAATTAATTACCACACTTTACTATAACAAATTTCACTTCTTTATATGATACTATGATATGTTAGACATGTCTGACCTATAATAACACGAAATATGATTGTTTGCAATAACATACATCATGTCATAATAAAGTGTGAAAATGTGAAAAAAAGTAAAATTTAACATGAAGAAAGTTATCGGCCATCACGTGTGTTAACATTATGGTTTCTCATCAGTCCTCTATGTGCATACACGTGTGCGCTTCAGGCACCTAAAGCGCTAAACAGCGAATTTCAAGTGTCTGCGAGCAAGGAAACGTGTTTTTCTAAAAAAAACCGTATGTTTTCACTTCAGTGATGCAATCTAATATAACAAATATCACTTCTTTATAACATGATATGATACTATGATATGTTAGACATGTGTTACGCCACAGGAAGAGAGCTGGACACAGTTGCGGTCAAAAGTCCGTCATTTTATTCGGCAAACATGTGAAGAGGGACACGGGGCAACAGCAATATTTTAGGAAGACATTGTGACTTCGTAAGATGCAGTAACAAAGATTATACAGTTTCTCAAATAGCTAGAACTAGCAGTAGTAAACACACAATATGGAACTACAAGAACTGACAGTAGAAAACATAGCATGATACTACAAGAACTAATAGTTGAAAACTCACAGCATGATACTTCATGAACTAACAGTAGAAAACACACAGCATGACACTACGATAACTAGCAGTAGCTAACATACAGTATGCAACTACGAAGTACTGCTGTAGCAAACAATCAGGTTATCAAGTGTATGTTAATTATCACAGAAAGGTTATTCCTTAGTAGAGGGCTTAGATGAAATCATAATCCAAAATACTTAGCTTGCAGTCAAATGCCAAGGAAATCAGTCCAGGGTTAATCGCTCGGTAGTGTGAGATTCGGAGAGAACAAACAATACTTCACACCGAACCTGGAAAACAAAAGTCCTTAAATAATGTGCAGTGAGAGTGGAAACAGGTGTGCGGGATTAAAATGATGGTGATTGTGAACGTGGCAGTGTGTGGGTGCTCTGGGTGTTGTGGTCTCTAGCGGCCATACTTGTAGGCCGCCGAGCTTGCTGGGAAGTGTAGTGTGGGGTGTGTGCAAGAGAGTCGGTGGCGGCCATGTCCTTGAGCCGCTGAGAGTTCTGGGAACTGGAGTCGCGCTTTTTGCGCGACCTAACAACATGTCTCTGACCTAAAATAATTCGGAATATGATTGTTTACAATAACATACATCATATTATAATAAAGTGTGAAAATGTGAAAAAAAGTCAAATTTAACATGAAGAAAGTCATCTGTCATAACATGTGTGGTAACATTATGTTTTCTCATCTCATCTCTATGTGCATACACATGTCTGCACTTCAGGCACCTAAAACACTATACAGTGAATTTCAAGCGTCTGCGAGCAAAGGAAACGTGTTTTTCTAAAAAACGTATGCTTTGACTTCAGTGATGCAATCTAATATAATAAATTTCACTTCTTTATAGCATGATATGTTACTATGATATGTTAGACATGTCTCTGACCTAAAATAACACGAAACATGATAGTTTACAATAACAAACATCATGTCATAATAAAGTGTAAAAGGGTGAAAAAAGTCAAATTTAACATTAAGAAAGTCATCTGTCATAACATGTGTAGTAACATTATGTTTTCTCATCAGTCCTCTATGTGCATACACGTGTGTGCTTCAGGCACCTAAAGCGCTATACAGCGAATTTCAAGCGTCTGCGAGCAAGGGAAACGTGTTTTTCTAAAAAATGAATGTTTTCACTTCAGTGATGCAATATAATATAACAAATTTCACTTCTTTATAACATGATATGTTACTATTGTAACGAATCAATCATTACTAGCATTATTCTTTTCCACCAGAATAATGTAATGGATCAACTTTAAACATGAAAACGAAACAGAAGCGCACGCTTGGATTCGAAGCACCTTTTTAAAGGAGACGAGTTTTAAAGCGTGCCCGCATGCTCCACCAAAATATGTAACGAATCAATCATTACTAGCATTATTCTTTTCTACCAGAATAATGTAATGGATCAATTTTAAACATGATAAACGAAACAGAAGCGCACGCTTGGATTAAAGCTGGTCTTCACCGGACTGGTGAAGACCGGAGGGGGGTTACAGTTAAGGATTCATGGCTCAAAGACACAGAGAAACTTCTTTAGATCCAGCTAAAGAAGCTAGATTTAGCTAGATCCAGGCTGATTCAGAAATCAGTTTGATACGTTCAGACGTTACAGTCCCCCCTTTTGGACAATGTCTTGGATGTCCAGGTGTGGACATCGTTGGGCAACAGTCGTCATGGTGATCGGATGACAAGTGGATCAAACTGATCAATCAGAGGGTGGCTCCTAAATGTCCTCAGCCTCATGCTGAGGGTCCATCTCGATGTGTGTTTGTGCGCCCACTAGGGCCAGTTCAGAGACAGTGTAAGTGGGTGGTTTCTTCCACAGCCTTTTCGGCAGCAGTCCTCTGCTTGGCGTAGGCCTTGTGGATTCTGCCTGGTGACACATTGAGCAGTGGGTTTCCACCCCCATTTTTGGAATTAGGGAGTGGTGGCTGGGAGGCTTGCGCCCACTGGTCAAGGAAAACTCTATGGCGAGCGTTTACCTTCTCTGGTCATTTTGCAGAAGGTATGACCAGTTCAGTTCTCTGTGAATGGTGTTAATTCCATCTATGAAAGTGTACCCTGGTTGTGCTGAAGTATGGATTTCAGCTCGGGTCGCCAGCAGGTGGTTTTGCAGACCTTGACCTTAGCATTTCTTTCTTTTCAGTTCACTTTCTGCTCTGGTTAGGAGAGCTTCACTTGTTGGAGTTTCCTGTTGAGTTCCTCTCTGGATTCTCTCTCCAACTGCTCTCTGGTCTCTGCATGAGGCCCTTTGTAGTTTTTCCACTGCCTGTCGGAGCTCTGGGTCCATTTCACCTTCTGTCCCACGCCGATTCTGGGTCTCAAGGAGTATGCTGATCTAGGCAGCTTTGAGCGTGGTCCTGGTTCCTTCAGGCCTCCTCGTTCTGGAGCTTGAGCGCGCTGCTGCTTCTTGCTCCAGGTGGATGTTGCTCATTTCGCTGAGTCGTGCCTGGGCGACGAGGTTGTGTGCGAGGCTCCCGATGATCTCTGCCCATCCTTTGGGGTTCTGGATCAGATTGTGGGCCGTCTGTCCACATACATCGTCGTCCAGCTGCTCTCTGCTTAGGTGCTGTAGGTCGCCAGCAGCTTGGAGCAGGAACGCAGTCGTCACGACACACAGCCAGGTCTCGAGGTCATCCCAGTGGGTGGTGAGACTGGATTATTGGGACACGGTGGCTCACTGTTGGCGAGAGAGAAAGAACACCAAAGGCCATACAAGTCCGCGCAGAATTAATGAGCTACAGTGATACTGAATTTGGTACGCAGGGAGTATACAAATTTGGCTAACTGGTGTAGACAGTTAGTGGTACGTAGGCCAGATACTTATGGTTTTGGGCCGTAAGTGGCCAGGGAGGGCCAATTTGGGTGGGTAAATGCCGGGTCTAAATAGAGGGTTGGACAGGCAATAGACTGAAAATGCCTTAAATGCCTTAGGTCATCTTAAAGACACTGGCTGCCTGGGTCCTCAATCTAGCATTTAGCTTTTTCCTTGCTGTTTCTCATAGGCTCTGCCTGTATGTGAACTTTGAAGGCATAAGTCATAACAGAACAGCAGCTAAAACAAAAGAAGATAAAATTGAAATAATTGGAGGAGGGAAACATAAAATAAGATGCAAATGAAATAGATAAAAAAAATAGAAGACCTATGTTAGCTATCACACATAGGATTTATGACAGGCCTGCCGGAGTGGGGGTGCTGTTGAGTCATAAGCCCTATGGAGACAGTATGGCTTAAGAGAGAGAGAGCTGGGCCAAACAATTAAATAATTAGAGATGCCATGGCTTATACTAAGTGGATGGGCCGTATGCCCTTTAGATATGCCTGGGGTGAATTGAGGTTGCTCAGATGAGAATCAGTGGTGAAGCCAACCTATCTGATGGTCCCCAAACACTCAACTGCAGTGTGACTCAGGGCCCCTCGCTTTCCCATACCACGGTGCGACCACTCAAACAGCTATGACCTTTAGCACAATTGGGCGGCAGTCATGTGAGGCATGCCAACTACCAGGCTGCAGAGCCGGAATTGGGTTTCCTCCTAAAACCCTTTTTGGGGCCAGCTGCCTCTGTGGCAAGCTGTGCCAGACGGGCAGGTCCGTCAGTATGGAGCCTTACTGTGGGTACGTAACCAAACTGCTCTGGTGGTCAGTTGGCCTCATCTGCCTTTTCACCTGGAGTGCTCAAGTGCTGGCACGCGTGTCGCCTACCAATGGTACGAGGCCCAAGGCGTCCGTCGTGCACACCTACAGCCAGCGCTGGGTCCGCCAGTCCAGGCGACTCCATTCACCGAATTCAACCTGTAGACAACCGTTGCTTCTCCGCAGAGCACTAGGGGGAGCATTACCTGCAAGTATACAAATGGCTAAACAAATGTAACTTGATATTAATTTAACATTTCAATTTAAACCTTTTTTAAATTAAATCTAAAATAAAGCAGGTGTAGGGTAAGAGATAAAGCTGATACCAATAGTAATCAGACTCACTCAATTAATGGGAAAGATAGAAATATAGAAATAAGGAAATAATGAACTGTACATGAAAATTTGAGGTACGAATTAAAAGGAGAAAAGAGGAGGAAGCCTTCTCTATCTGTCAATGTCCTGAGGAGAAGTCCTACTAAGAGGGAGGCACTAATGAACAACACAGAAGCCTGATTTAAATCTTACTTAAACTTGGCTTTAGTTCAAACTAAGCAAGCATGCATCATAAGAAAGGCTGAAATAAAAGAGTTACCGAATGGTAATAAAAGTGAAATAAAAGAAATGCAAGGAATGAAAATATAAAAAGGGAAAAACGCCAAGTAGTAGTCCCAAAGACTAAAAATAAAAATAAAGTAGCAAGGGGGAAATTGAAATAAAAGAGGAGCCAAATAAAATTAAAAAGAAAGGAAATAGAGTAGACCTAACTACGAAGGACCACAAGGTGGCAGCAGTGGGCTCACACCACCGTGAGTAAGGAGGGGGTTAGGTTACCACGCGTTAGACGCTCAAGAGGGCGGCCCTCTGGTGGTCAATCAGAGGTACTGTGCCCTACCTACCCTAAACTCAGACAGAAAGTGAAATCGGCGCGCGTTCCCTAGGAGAAGCTTTAATGGCGATTTCATGCCTTACCATGAGAACAAAGACTTTTGAGATCTCAGGGATCCTTTTGTGCTATTTATGCACAAGAAGTGTGGGCAGGATTTCTTCACTGCCATGCACACAAAATCACAACTGGATTTCTTCGCCGTTGTTTAAATCTTACACTTGATCAGAGTGTAGAGGGCTCCCTTATACATATCAATCAAATATTTGCCAGCAGTGATTTTGATTGGGTATGCACACAGTGCGCGTTTTGGTTAGCTACGCCAAGATTGTGCGCCGACGGGAGTGACATAGCTTAGTCGAATAACATTGGTCCTACGCAATGACTTGAATCTAGCAATATAATAATCAGGCCTTTTAGAAAGATAAGAGGATCATCGCTCAAATCAATCTTTTACTGCGCTGGAAGAAGATTTCATCATTCTTACCAGGCGATTACATTATTAAAGATGTGCTGTAATGGGATTTCCTCGTCTTCAGACACAAATTTAATGTTAGTAACTGCAGTTTTAACGTTAAGCACCTAACCGCGGCTAAATTTGTCAAACAAAAATGTTGCTGTAGCGTGCTACACTGAAACAATGAGCTTAAAGCTTTTCAGTTATCAGCGGAGTGGGGGAGGGGAGTCGCGTTGCGACTCGGCTCACAGACTCGGTTCATGTCGCTGACTCGGTTCACTGGTGACTCGGTTCACCTGGCGACTCGGCTCCCTGACGAGCGCGCGAAAATACAGATTCTAATAAGACAAAAATCTAATAAAACACGCTTAGATTTGAAACGGAATTGCTCACGAAATAAAGTTTAAAACACTGCCCGCATCTCCACCAAAATATGTAACGAATCAATCATTACTAGCATTATTCTTACTAGCATTATTCTTATCCATTACGTTATTCTTTTCCACCAGAATAATGTAATGGATCAACTTTAAACTTGAAAACGAAACAGAAGCGGACGCTTGGATTCAAAGCACCTTTTTAAAGGAAACGAGTTTTAAAGCGTGCCCGCATTATCTACCAGAATGTGTAGTAAATCGGATGAATCTGCAATGTTTAAAAATATTCTCCACCAGTTACAATTCATGTAACGAATTAAAAGATGTTTAACACGTTTAAACGTATTCTCCAATTTATATAAGGAATTAGCTCAAATGGCGTGAAATATATCTATATATCTAATCAACGCGTGCTGTGACCAGTTATAAATATACATCTTCCATGAAAGGGAATTCATGTATATGCACATATACCTATAGATAATTAACTACAATGGATTATAATTAATTATGACTATGTATGTGGTCTAGATCACTCTCTAGAACTCTCTTTGTCTGGTCTCAGACCTGGATTTGCATGTCCAGGGAGGAGCCGGTTTAAACCGTATTATGGGTGAAATTAAGAAAAAGCATGAAATAATGTATCCCATTGCAATATGATATGCATAATCAATCAGGGTATCTCTAGAGGATTAACCTCATACCAAATTCGATGAACTTGTAAAGAATATTACAAGTAAAACATGGTTACAGACATTTAAAATAATATCCTAAGTTAAAACTATCTAAAATCATTACAGTTATGTTACATAAACACACAATATAAGCAAACATGAAAACATCACACTATTTGGACATCGAATAATTACATATAATTACATGTTACACTGAAAAGAGATTCTCCAATTGTGTGTGTGTGTGTGTTTGTGTGTGTGTGTGTGTGTGTGTGTCCTTTGTGTGTGTGTGTGTGTGTGGTGTGTCTGAAGAGGGTGGGTCGTGTTGCATTCCGATGGCATCTGGTGAAGACCGGAGGGGGGTTACAGGAAAGGATTCATGGTGTCGGAAAAATCAGAGAGGAGTCTCCCTCCGAGCTCCGACATCCAGGGTGGAGCTGAAGTCCTTCACGGCTGTGTTAGTCTTTTCCCATTCTTACTTCTCTTAAACTACTAAATCAAGACTCTTTAGACTTGGATGAGAAAGCGCAAACATTGTTTTAATCCAATCCAAAAGCATACAATCTATTGAGCGCAAGCAGAACAACACTCACAATACAAAACACATTTCTATGTTATTGTAAGCAAGTTCATATCAGTATCCACTGCATCCTTCAGTGTCCTCTGTGTTCTCAAAAACTCCCCAGAAAATCCTCTCTATTTATTCTGAGGCGCTGTGAAGCGCCTCCTATCTTAATTTGCATATGCCCTGGCGAATTCCCCTTATTTTCTATTATGGCCTTTCTGGCCCCTCCTATTCTAATTTGCATCTTTCACCGAATTCCCCTTATTTTCCCCTTTTCTGGGAAACTCCTTTTCATGCATCATTCTTGATTCATATCCTGTTCTCGGAATTTCCCCTTATTTCCCGGTTTTACTTATTTCCTTATGTCCTTTTTTGGGTGTTCCTGTCTTCTAGATTTCCCGTTCTTTGCAGCCTTTGGCATCATTTGTTATTAAAAAAAACTGTCTGTATTTAATCTAAACTTCCTAGTCTTAGTACATTTCACAGTGAGTCACCAGTGCCACCAGATGCCTTGCCGTTATTCTCTTTTCAGGATGCCTAAAATGTGTAAGTTTCATTTTACTCTTCTCATTTTATTATTTTTACTCTACGCACTTACTTTTGTTATGCCTTCTACTTTTTGTAATATATTTAATGCTGTTTTTGTGAGACTTAAGTAATGCTTTTGGATATAGTCTGTAAGCTGTGTCTCTAGATTATTTTTTTTTAGCAAGCTGTTTATGCCCTGCTGTTTATGCACTACATTCCTTAAGTATGACTATTACTATCTTTGTTATTGTCCGGCTACTTAGCTTGTTTAATTCCGGGCAAGTGTGGGTGTTCCTTTTCTTGAAACCTCCCTGCCTCATGTCCATCATCTGTGTTTTCTTCTAGCCCGTCCACGAGGTTCTTTCCCTACTTCCTCTGGGTCATCTGAACTCGCTCTCTATCGTCGCTATCAGCTAACGCACCTGGCCACCGGTATTTCCAAATACCTGGAGCAGCTCTACAGCACACCTTTACCTATTGATCCTCTGTTTCCGATCCAAATCTCTCAAAGGGTTAAAATGGAGTCCGTATCTACACAGACACCTATGTTATTTACCAATTCTCGTTCTACTCAAACTCCAATGTTTCTGGTGATGACCACATCCCAGTCTACTCAGACTGACTGTTGCCCTCATGTGGACGGCTGTCCATGGGACTCTAAAGCTCCCCTGTCTCCCAGTATTTTTCAGGATATGAATGAGTCAACTCTGTCTAATCCTGCCTCTCCCATGGATTATTCCCCAACAAGTCCAGTCATCTCTCCTATCATTATTCCTCTCTCTCCGCCTTCTACTTCGGTTGTTCCCAGCGTGAGGCGGGCTCTCCTTTTTCCAGACTAATCTGTACTGCCCTTTTTCTTGAATAAACATGTTTCTTTTCCCCACACTTGCCTCTTGGTATTTATTTGTGTCATGATACTATAAACTGTTTATTTGCATCTTATTTCTAACGTTCTATAGCATCGTTTTGCTGCATTATGCCTTAAGCTACGTTTTGCATATTATACTGCTGGCAGCTGTTTAACTATGTGCCAAATATGTCCCTTGCCTTCTAAACGTGTCATCACTCCCCCCTCTGAGACTTATGAGTCTCACCTTCCTAGGGCCCCGTCGGGTTTTATGTCATAATACCATAATACTACTCTATAAACCGCTCTCTATTGCTTCGTAGTAATAAGAGAGGTTACTTAACCCTGTCGTGGGTCAGGAGCACAATTATGCCAAATAAACCCAATCCTCATTTAGTCGACTATTCCCAGTGGTTCTTGCCCACGGCTCGCCTACGACAGGTGCACAACCGAAAATGGTGCATCGCCGTACAAACATCAAAACTAATACAAACACTACAACCATTGCACAAAAACAGATCAAAAGAAACAGACATTGCCCCCCACAACCTATCGGTTGGGAAGGAAGCAAGATGAGAAGTGAAAAACGAAAATAAGAAGTAAAAAATCCAAAAGAAAATTCAAACCAATCATAAGTAAAAACACAACTCAAACATCAACTCAAACCAATCATAAGCAAAAACTCAACCCAAATATCAACTCAAACCAATCATAAGTAAAAACCAGACTCAAACATCACTCCCCCAACAACAAGAAGGCCCATAATGTTTGCTCGCATGTGGTGAACCAGGAGTGGGTGAAAAACCCTCGCAGCCAATTGTGAGGGAAATGGCGCGACAGTGTGCCTTGAAGCCACCAGGGGCACCACATGAACACACATAAACAACATTGCGTACTAAAGCGTACTAGCGCCACCACCAATAGTGACCATGAAACAGTCTACAGATCCATCTGGGCAGCGGCAGGCGTAGGCTGCGTCAGTTCCGGAGCTGCGCCCAAATGTCTGAAAGGGCACAGAATCCAGTCAGGGGTGGAGCATCCACCAGTACCTCCGAGTCTGTGTCACACCACTCGTGAAAGAACAGGGGTGGCTTGGAGACCGCTGCAAACCACTCGAGTTTCGCAGGTGTCAGGGCCGTCCATATTGGGTACTCACAAAAGAGGACAGTGCATAGTTGGACGGTGGTCTGCTGCAAGATGTGTTGGGAGAGCAGGAAACCATGATGAGTACATGTGCCGTATGCCTGAGCCACAGTAATAGAGCGGCGAAGTTCGTAGTAATGTACTCTGAGAAGCAATCCTCGATCCAGAGGAAAGTCTGTGCTCCATGACGCATTCACCCAAAGGCCATCGTACGCCATGTTGGTGTGGGACATGACGAGGGCCAAAGGTCGTGTGTCCTCTAGCAGCGTGGTCCACGTAGGGTCCTCTCAAGGTGCAGGGTAGGGGAGCCAGACCCGCGTACCGGGGTCTGACTGGCCAGGTAGGCTCCATAGGCAGTTGGATATGTCGGCCTCCATACACAGACAGACAGGAGCAGGCACTGCAAAGCAGGCATCTGGACACAGCCTCGACCGCATAAGAGTAGATGCCATCAGTCCCTGGATGAAGGGAGATACAGATAGGGAGGTGCCCACGCCGCCGAACACTCGGGGGACTGGCCATGGACCTACACACAACATAAAGACGCACACCAACAGCACAGATAGAGACAGAAAAACACATGCAACAGAGAAACAACAACATGGAAACATATGCAGTCTGGTGAGGGCTTCGATGTGGAGTATAGGAAGGCTAAAAGTCTGTGCGTGCATCACACTTCTCTTCTTCATCCTCATCTAACAGAGGGTACAATTCAGGGCAATCAGTGTCCAGAGTGTGCAATTGCATATATTGTCCGAACAGGGAGTGAACTGTCTTGTCTATAAGTGGGCGAAGAAGCGGGATGCCTCAGCAGGCGACAAAAGCCATGCATGCTAACACTATGAGAATAATCATTCCTATATGCATCAGGCCTGCCAGCCAGTCTCCGGAGAACAGCCATTTGAATCATGCGGTTTCAGGGCCTGCATTGTTGCCGACCATCTGATCCCGTGCTTTCTTCATATGGGTTTGTAATGATTGCAGGAGCCCTGCTGGGCCTGTATGGAGGGGTATCATGGTGCAACAGTCTTTTCCAATCATTTCGCACACACCCTGGTCGGGTCCCCTCATGGTATCTAAGGCAAACCTATTTTGAACCGCCATGAGAGTTGTGGTGTGCAGCTGTTCTGTAAGTAAGCCTAAAGCTGCTATGGTATGATTTATAAAGCGTTGTTGGTTGTACCAAACGTAATTTATCCAGTGCATATTTCTATGCACCTGCACATGGGGCAGGAAGATGTTCCATGCTGTGGATGAGGACTCTAACTGGGCATTATGCTCTTCGGGGACACCAACAGGCTCCCCTTTCCAATCTATGTAAATGTGTGGATCAGGGCCCCAACTAGGGAGCATAGACGAGTTACTGACACAGAAATATCTATCCGTGTTGGAGCTAAGGCCCAATACCTGAGCGGCTGTGTCCATCAGGTCACGCTTTGGTCTGGAATTACGGGACGTGGTAAGTGTCTGCTCTAGGTGTGTGTCATTTAGTTCGAAGATTGTTAAACGTCCTTCCAACACTACGGGGGCACACAAACCGTGCCACAGGCGGGGTAGAATCTGCAGGGCCTTGTTACCACCACAGTACCAGAATATGTCTGCCACTGGCAAGGTTCCAAGCCTAAGGCTGGGTACACGTATCTGGACAATGGACCCTGGTACACAGCCATACTGTGGAGGATCACAGGAGGGTGCCACATTAACTATGGGATGATGGGCCTCTATGATCGCATGGCATGCAGACTTCTCCAGCATCCCAATTTCTAAAGCTCCATGAGAGCGTATACACAGTGGAAACATCTGTCCTGGGCGGACTTGAACATACATGTCAGTGGGAACAGGAGTGGTCTCAGGGCAGAATGTGCAGGAGGAACTCGTTTTACTCATCCACTCAGCACCGTGTGTCCTAGCTGTGGAGCCCAGGAGACACAAAACGGGACACAGGTAAGAAGAGTTGTAATGTGCATTTGCGCACTCTGCAATTCCTCATGTGGGCATGACGTGTAAGGGGCAGCGAGAACGGTCATGACAAACTACACATGTACTGTTGGTGGACACCTGGCGGGCTGTGTCCTGATGCCACTGATGAAATAAGTTCTGTGAGACCGTGTCTGTGCCGGAATCAGAATAGGCACGAGTGCTAACATCCGTTACAAGGTCCTCATAGTCAGAGCCAAACGCTTTAAAAGCCTTGACGTCTCCGGTGTTGCAGTCGCTGTTCCTCGTGCAACTCATCCAGAAGTCTATTCCTGCCTGTCGGAGTTCTAAACCTGGGTGCCATAGAGGAACATATATTCTTGCCTTGTACTCTTTGTCATAGGAGGTGGCTTGCAATGCAGATGCACTGGAGCGGCCGCCATAAACACTATAGTACCATAATGGGTGAATGATCTTGCAGTGTGCTGAGTCCGGGTGCCCTGTTATGACGACGCTGCTAATATTACCCGTGCTTGAGCGTACTTCCCCGGGTCGCCTAATGCGAATTTCTAATGAAAGAGTGTACCATGAGTTTGAATTGTTTTTGGCCCATCCCACATGGTCTGTGGTATCATTTGGGGGAGCAATGCCGGTGTAATCAAAGGAGTACATCATAAAGTATTTATGGTTAGACTTAAACAGTGGCTTCAATGGTGCTGTTGTGTTACCATGGAAAAGGAGACCCACAGCACACTTTAAATGATCCTGCACTACTATCTGGGCCTTGCTCTGATTCAAGTACACCATGGGTCCGTTGTGGACTGCTGTAGGGGTCTGATATACTACTTTACCATTCATAATTGCCTGTCCTGTGCTGCGTCGAAATCTATTAGGTGGGTGGGGTGCAAGCGTGTGGTTATGTCTCTGTGCTGCTGGAGACGGCTGTCCTCATGCAGTCAATATGATCCACATAATTCCTGGTACAACTACTATGACAGCGGCCGCTATCATGATGCACTGGGTTGTCCAGTCCTGGTCTACCCAGGCGTCTTTAATCTTGTGTGAAAAATGCATCGTAGTTAAGGGTGTCGCGCAGCTCATCAAGATCTATTGTTTGGGTTGGTTCCTGGTTAAGGTCAAAAGTCTGCTGCGGGGGATCCTGGCCTGAGTCCTCTGAACTTGGACTTATTCCCAGGTTTTGTCCCTCTTCCAGCAATAACCTCAAATCGATTGAACTTGGCCCTTCCCCAGGGTCCTGTTTGGTTGGTGGGATCTCTGGGGGTCTCTGTTATTAGGGGTTGCATTTCTGACGTAGGATCTGGACTTGGCGTAATTACTATTTGAGGGATTAGTGGGGGGCTCTGGTCAATTACCTCAGGCTCTGTCGGGGGACCAGGAAGTTCTGATTCTGGTGTCTCCCTTGGATCCTCAGAGACCACTGGGGCTGGGTCGCTACTTTGTTGTGGTGTCTCTCGTGTCTCCTCAGTGGGTGCTGGGGAGGACTCACTATCCTGACGTGGTGAGACACGCCGTGTCTGTGAGCATGTTCCTCGTGCGGGCCCTATTCGTGATGAGGGCCCAGGTACATCTGGGTTGTCCTCCTCTGAGTCAGTTTCCGGCTCCTCCTTTTTCTTTTTGGCCTTAGTTGCCTTTTTGGTTGGTTCTATGCCAGGGGCGCGACAGCAATGGTTCAAGTGGTACCAGTACTCCCTACCTTCTACCTTGACTGCAGTGGGTGTGGCTAACACTACTTTGAATGGTCCTTCTCGGCGGGGCTGAGCCCAGTTTTTCCTCTTGAAGACCTTGATGAACACGTAATCACCTGGTTTCACTTGTCGAAGTGCCTCATCGGTCACGTTTTCTCCGTGAATCGCCTGCTGGACCTGTGAATACAGAGTTCTGTGGATTTGGGTTAAGTGTTTGACATAACTTGACATTTCTCTTTCCAGCTTTTCCAATGAGGGTCCCTTGTAGGGAGCCCGTGTGAATGCATTGGCATGGGACGCCCTGTGACCACCTCATGTGGTGTCAAGTGTGTCATGCGATTTGTCTGCATATGCATTTTCATCAGTGCTAGGGGTAGCACCTGAACCCATGTCAAATTTGTGCTTGCGCAAATCTTCCCAATCTTTGCCTTCAATATCCCATTTGCCCTTTCTACCTTTCCCTGTGACTGGGGATGATACACGCACCCCATCCGCTGTCTTATGTTAAATGCTTTGGTTATTGCTTTGATAACATCGTTCGCAAAGTGCAGGCCATTGTCTGAACTCAGTTTGTCTGGTATCCTGAAACGCGGGATCACTTCCCTGCACAAGAACTTTGCCACTGTCTTAGCGTCATTGTTCCTTGTGGCTGTGGCCTCCACCCACCAACTTAAAAGCTCCTCAACAACCAGGATGTAGTGGCATCCCTCTTTCCTGTCTACCATATAAACGAAATCCATCATTAGATGTCGAAACGGGCCTTGTGGCTCAGGAATGTGACCTATTGGGGCCGTGAAATGCTTTCTCACATTTCGTTCTGCACACACTCTCAGTGCCTTGTCTACCATGTTAGACAGATATAGTGACCACCATTCCTTTCGTATGGTATCAATGACCACTCGCCTGTTGCAGTGATCTACATCATGCGCTTCCTTGATCAGCATTGGCAGCAATGCCTATGGGGCTACCCACACTCCATCTACACTTCTCCAAAGCCTAGTGTTTGGCTCCCTAACAGCTCCGTGTTTCTTCCATAGCTCTATCTCCTCTGGGCTTGCTGCCTCTTGGCACTCTCTAAGGCTGTCTACTGACATTCCTTCTGCCTCTCCCATTTCTGCTTCCTCTTCCTCTGACTCGCCTGCCTGCATCATGACTTTTACCGAGCCATCTCCTACTGCTGCTTTTTTGGCTGCTTCGTCAGCAGCTGTGTTACCATTAGTCACCATCGTACCATCAGTTTTGTGAGCTTTGCACTTTACTGTAGCCAGCTTTTCTGGCAGCTGTATTGCAGCAAGCAATTCCGATATTGCTGGACCATGCAGTAGGGTTGAGCCATCTGCTCTTTGGAACCCTCTCTGGGCCCTTATTGGACCAAACACGTGGCATGCTCCATATGCGTATGCTGACTCAGTGTAGATTGTGCATGTCTTCCCTGCCCCTAGTTTGCATGCAGCTGTGAGTGCCTTGATTTCTGCTAACTGGGCTGAGCATGGTTGGGGAACTGTTGTTTCTACGACTGACTCATATTTTCCCGTGTCCCCATTGTACTGCACTACGGCATACCCTGCCTTGCAACCTTCCATCGTGCGATAGCAGGAACCGTCTACAAAGAACACATGTTGTGCCTCTGATAAAGGGTTTGCCATCAAGTCTGAAGGTGCTTTTAGGAATTTCTCAGATTCTTCTGTACAACTGTGTGGAATTCCATCAATTGGAAGAACCATTCTCTCGGCTGGGTTAACTGTGGTACATCAATCGATTGTCAATTCTGGAGCTGAGAGAATGACATCATAGCCTGTGCATTGGTTATTACAAATGCCTGACTAGTTAATATAGCGTGTAAGGCATGTGACGTGTACAAGGTCACTGGGTGTCCCATTGTGATTGAGGATGCCTTTTGGTATGTAAACACTGTGGCTGAAATTGCTCGGTAACATGGAGGCATGCCCTTCTCAACGTTATCGAGTGCGATACTAAAGTATGCAATTGGCTGTTTTCCCACCCCTTGTTGTTCTTGCATTAGTACGGCTGATGCATACCCTTTTCTTTCGGACACATACAGATGAAACAGCTTACTGTAATCTGGACTTGCTAGCACTGGGGCTGATGCAAGTGTGCTCTTCAGAAGCTCGAATGCTGCCTGCCCATCAGAGGTCCAGGTCAGCGGGGCACTTGGTTTAGTTTGGTCTGCGGCTTTTATCATGTCTCTGAGTGGCTGTGCTTTGAGCGCAAAATCGCATATCTACGGTCTGCTAAACCCTGCCATGCCCAGGAATGACAACATTTGTCTATTTTTTCTTGCTTACTTTGTGCCCATTGTTCGCCAATGTTCTCAACACCGTCAACGAGTCAGAGAGGCATTGCTCTTTTGTTTGGCTGCAGATCAATAAGTCATCGACGTACTGCAGCAATCGGCTTTTGATTTGGAGACTACCCAAGTCTCGAGCTAATACCTTTTTAAATATTGACAGACTCTCACAGTATCCTTGAGGCAACCTCGTGTAGGTATACTGCTTGCCCCTGTAAGTAAATGCAAACAAAGTCCATGAGTCAGGGTGCAATGGAACACTAAAAAACGCTGAACACAAGTCGATCACTGTGTACCATATCGTACCTTCGGGAATGTTGGACAGTAAGGTGTGTGGGTCTGGGACCACTGGGGTCTTGGCTATCACTACCTGATTCACTGGTCTTAAATCATGCACCAGTCTCCACTTGTCTGAATTGGGCTTCCTGACCGGAAAAATCGGAGTGTTGCACTGGCTTTTTGTTGGGATTAGGACTCCTGCCTTCACCAACCCTTCAATCGTTGGCCCTATCCCCTCTTCTGCTTGTGGTGACAATGGGTATTGCCGTTGGTATGGTAATTGAATGTTTGGTTTCATTTGAATTTTCACCAACCCTGCTGATTTCACTAGGCCTACATCTGTTTGGTGTCTGGTCCAGAGTTGCTCTGGTATTTCCTCCAATGCCTCTACTACCTTCTGCTCTGTGAGCTCTCGCTCTTCTGTCCTTTGGGACATCTGTACCTGTACTTCTACACTTAGTTGCACTTTGGTTTGTTGGCTTACTAACATGTGTATCGCTATCATCTGTTCCGTTGTCTCTCGTTTCACCCTAAGAAACTTCCTGTCTTTTGATGTGTACATGTTTGGATTTCTGGTGGGCTCCCACACTTGTTCCTGGCTTGCCTCCCTCATCATTGGCCCTAGATCTTTAGATTCAAAGTTTTGCCCGACCATCAGAGAGATATGTGGTGCAGCGTCTGGAACTTGATACCAGTTATCCACTTTGTGTGTGAGTTCCACATGGGCTGCCACTCCTTGCAGCCCCACTATTATGTCCAACACTCTGACATTGAATTTGATGTTGCACTTGGCCTCCTGAACCCCCTTTGTGCAGGTCCTCTGG
Organism: Cranoglanis bouderius; assembly: GCA_023630585.1. NCBI lineage: Eukaryota > Metazoa > Chordata > Actinopteri > Siluriformes > Cranoglanididae > Cranoglanis > Cranoglanis bouderius. Next base: position 35,915,952 of record CM042536.1, read on the forward strand.
AAAAATTTCCTCTTCCTCGGCCCCTGCCTTGTCCCCACCCTCGTGTCTGTTGTGGGTATGGGGCACTCATCTGGTACCCTCCTGTCACTGGTGGGTACTGGTAGGCATTTGATCCCTGTGGTGGATACATTGTCTGCATCTGTGGCTGGTAGACAGCGGGATACATGGCTGGGGCTTGAGGCTGTATTGTGGCTGGCATCTGGGGTCCTCCAGTTGGTGGCTGTACCACCTGAGGTGGGGCGGCTGCCACTATTACTGCCGCTTGTATTGCGGCCCCCTCCTTTTTCTCCTTCTTTCTTTGTTCCTGAGTTTCTTGTTTGTTTCGCACCAGTTCTGCTAGCTGGGCTTTGTGGAGCTAAGCGAGTAGGTTCTCTGCAGCCTTCTGTGCTTCTCGTTCCCTCCGTCGCTACAGTTCCACGTGGTGTATGACGTTGGCCTCAAAGGTTGCCCATGGCATTGTGTTCAATCCCACAATAGTCTCAAGTTGTTCTTGTACCTCTTTTGGGAGGGCCCTCTTGAGCATGAGCCTGAACAGTGTCTGACTTGCCACTGTTTCATCCCAGGGGCCTCCCATTTCCTCTCTCCAGCTATTCTGTAGCTTCAGTATGAATTGGGCTACTCCTTCACTCTCTTCCAGTTTAATCTTTTCCACTTTTCCTGGGTCGGCTTTGGTTGGGTAGTCTTTTCTCAGCTCGTCCCACAACTGGTTCCTCAAGGGTCCGAAAGGATGGTCATCCCAGAGGGGGTTATCTGTCATATTTCCGATCCTGCATCTTGTGAACAGTTCACCCAGTTTGGTCAGTCCCACGGATTGTCTTCTCCTCAGTATTTTTCTGCGTGTGTGCACGTGTCGTGTATACTTACCCTTTATTCCTACACTGTGCCGTCCTGCCCGCCTCATACTATGAGGCTATGCAGCACCCACAATATTCCTCCTACAGCCTGCTCTATCTCACCTAACAGTATCTCCAGAATTATACACACCACTATTACTATAAGTACTTCATCTGACATTTTTTCAAAACACATTCAGTATTCAGTCAGCTCATGCTACATTGTACTCTTTGACACGTTACCGGGGGCCCCCCATCTCTACCAAGCAGACCTGTCTACCCCGACAGTGGTATCTAGAGACACACTTTTCCTTAATCCACCTGCCTGTGCAGTCCCGGTTTTGTGGATTTAGCCCACTAGCCGGTGGTATCCGCAGGAATTTTTTCCTATTACAGTCCTACTCGGACCAACTTACTCATATACCTAACACATAACACCATTTCCAATTAATAACTACGTCTACAAAACCTCTTCTCAGACAACATCCACCTTTTGCTATTTCTCATCCAACTTTCTTCCACCCTTACACCCCGTGGCCAGCAACCCACACCCTCCCCAGGGCCACCCCTCTAAACAGGCCACAGATTAACTATATACAGACTTTGAGTGTAACAGGTGTCTGCTTACCTTTGTTACTGAGGTCGGCCGTCTGTAGCCTGCAGAGTGGTCGGTCCTAGTTCATGTCACGGTTAATGCTAGCTGCTTGCGGGCCCCACATTGGGCACCAACTAATGTCAGAAAAATCAGAGAGGAGTCTCCCTCCGAGCTCCGACATCCAGGGTGGAGTTGAAGTCCTTCACGGCTGTGTTAGTCTTTTCCCATTCTTACTTCTCTTAAACTACTAAATCAAGACTCTTTAGACTTGGATGAGAGAGCGCAAACATTGTTTTAATCCAATCCAAAAGCATACAATCTATTGAGCTCAAGGAGAACAACACTCACAATACAAAACACATTTCTATGTTATTGTAAGTAAGTGCCTATCAGTATCCACTGCATCCTTCAGTGTCCTCTGTGTTCTCAAAAACTTCCCAGAAAATCCCCTCTATTTATTCTGAGGCGCTGTGAAGCGCCTCCTATCTTAATTTGCATATGCCCCGGCGAATTCCCCTTATTTTCTATTATGGCCTTTCTGGCCCCTCCTATTCTAATTTGCATCTTTCGCCGAATTCCCCTTATTTTCCCCTTTTCTGGGAAACTCCTTTTCATGCGTCATTCTTGATTCATATCCTGTTCTCAGAATTTCCCCTTATTTCCCAGTTTTACTTATTTCCTTATGCACTTTTTTGGGTGTTCCTGTCTTCTAGATTTCCCGTTCTTTGCAGCCTTTGGCGTCATTTGTTATTAAAAAAAACTGTCTGTATTTAATCTAAACTTCCTAGTCTTAGCACATTTCGCAGTGAGTCACCATGCCACCAGACACCTTGCCGTTATTCTCTTTTCAGGATGCCTAAAATGTGTAAGTTTCATTTTACTCTTCTCATTTTATTATTTTTACTCTACGCACTTATGCCTTCTACTTTTTGTAATATATTTAATGCTGTTTTTGTGAGACTTAAGTAATGCTTTTGGATATAGTCTGTAAGCTGTGTAGCGTATGACTATGCTCAAACTGATTTCTAAATTAACCCAAACGAAACATAGAAAGTTTCACCACTCAGGTGACCTAGAGTAACCCCGAGAGGCCTCCTTTGATCAGATGCACCTTTGGGATGCAAAAGACTCTTTGGAACCCACACAGGACTTACCCCTGCAATAAAAGAAACCTTTGATGACTGAACGTCTGGGAAACTTCATGATTAGTTCATCAGCAGGGGTCCACCAAAACTCCGACCAAGGACCTGTAAATCTCTAATCTAATCTCTGTTTATGACCACAGATTAGCCTCAAAGTCAGAAAGCCAGAGGAGGAAATGTCCTCCCTAAGGTCACCCTGAGATGACCAAGGACCTGTGGGTCATTAGAAGAACGCCAGCCCCCTCTTCTGGACATACACATGCACACACACACACACACACACACACACACACACACACACACACACACACACACACACACACACACACACACTTACCTTACACACACACAAGCTTACCTTACACACACAATGGAGAAATCTCTCCCCTTTCAATGTAACATGTAATTATATGTAATTATTCGATGTCAAAATAGTGTGATGTTATCTTGTTTATGTATATTGTGTGTAATGTTAATGACTTTAGATAGTTTTAATCTAGCATATCATTTTAAATGTCTGTAACCAGGTTTTATTTGTAATATTCTTTACAAATCCATCGAATTTGGTATGTAGTTAATCGTCTCAAGATACCCGGATTGATTATGCATATCACATTGCAATGGGATACATCATTTCATGTTTTCTCTTAATTTCATTTATAACACGGTATAGACCGGCTCCTCCCTGGACATTTAAATTAGGGTCCGAGACCAGACAAAGAGAGTTCATCCGGACATGCAAACCCAACTTCCTGATTGGCCCATAGCCCAAAGAGGCGTGTGCGTTGGTGTTGTCTTTGAAACAACACCACGCTCACTTCAACTCGAGTTAGAGTTCACTTCTTAGAGTCTTCTCAGTCTCTTTAACTTCACTTCTACACTCCTCCGGTTTCTCTCCCCGAGGCCACGTGCCCCGGGAAGAGGAAGCCAGGCTCTCTCTCCCGGACAAAGGATGCAACCTCTTCACGCCTTTTCAAACAGCACAACGAACCAGCGAACTCTACACGACCTCGCGCAAACTGTCAACCCTGAGGCTATGCAAGTATAGTTAATGACCTATATCTGCGTTTAAGATTGTACCCCTGTGTTACAGGAGAATTAAGTTCGTGCTGGTTCTGAAAAAGGCTAATTAGTTGTGTTTTTGTCTGCTTCCCTTTCTTTCATTACTTTCTCTCTATCCCTTTTCTCTCCCTGTATATAGATGTGTACATATGTATGTTCTGCTTAGAGTTAGTCGTGTGTATCCATAGTTACATCTAGTTATTAAAATCTATTATCCCACGCTTGATTTTCTCTGTTTTTGGTCACGTGATGAGTCAATTAAACGCTGCATAAGATCTCATTACCCACTCTAATCTTTAATAACAAACTTCGTGGGTTAATTCTTCCTGTCCGGAAGGATAAACTCACTCTTTAGAGTTCATAAAACTGATCTAGGCCACATACATAGTCATAATTAATTATAATCCGTTGTAGTTAATTATCTATATGTATATGTGCACCTACATGAATTCCCTTTAATGGCTGATGTATATTTATAACTGGTCACAACACGCGTTGATTAGATATATAGATATATTTCACGCCATTCGAGCTAATTCCTTACATAAATTGGAGAATACATTTAAACGTGTTAAACATCTTTTAATTTGTTACATAAACTGTAACTGGTGGAGAATATTATTTTAACGTTGCAGATTCATCCGAGTTACTACACATTCTGGTAGATAATGCGGGCACGCTTTAAAACTCGTCTCCTTTAAAAAGGTGCATTGAACCCAAGCGTGCGCTTCTGTTTTTGTTTCATGTTTAAAGTTGATCCATTACATTATTCTGGTGGAAAAGAATAATGCAAGTAATGCCTTTTGAATTCATTACAGCTGTGTCTCTATTATTATTTTTTTAGCAAGCTGTTTATGCCCTGCTGTTTATGCACTACATTCCTTAAGTATGACTATTACTATCTTTGTTATTGTCCGGCTACTTAGCTTGTTTAATTCCAGGCAAGCGTGGGTGTTCCTTTTCTTGAAACCTCCCTGCCTCATGTCCATCATCTGTGTTTTCTTCTAGCCCGTCCACGTGGTTCTTTCCCTACTTCCTCTGGGTCATCTGAACTCACTCTCTATCGTCGCTATCAGCTAACGCACCTGGCCACCGGTATTTCCGAATACCTGGAGCAGCTCTACAGCACACCTTTACCTAATGACCAGAGGGTTGTTTCCTGTCCAAATCTCTCAAAGGGTCCGTATCTACACAGACACCTATGTTATTTACCAATTCTTGTTCTACTCAAACTCCAATGTTTCTGTGTTTCTGGTGATGACCACATCCCAGTCTACTCAGACTGACTGTTGCCCTCATGTGGACGGCTGACCATGGGACTCTAAAGCTCACCTGTCTCCCAGTATTTTTCAGGATACAGATGAGTCAACTCTGTCTAATCCTGCCTGTCCCACGGATTATTCCCCGACAAGTCCAGTCGTCCCTCCTATCATTATTCCTCTCTCTCTGCCTTCTACTTCGGTTGTTCCCAGCGCGAGGCGTGCTCTCCTTTTTCCAGACTAATCTGTACTGCCCTTTTTCTTGAATAAACATGTTTCTTTTCCCCACACGTGCCTTTTGGTATTTATTTGTGTCATGATACTATAACTATTTATTTGCATCTTATTTCTAATGTTCTATAGCATCGTTTTGCTGCATTATGCCTTAAGCTACGTTTTGCATATTATACTGCTGGCAGCTGTTTAACTATGTGCCAAATATGTCCCTTGCCTTCTAAACGTGTCATCAATGGCTCAAAGACAAAGAGAAACTTCTTTGCTAGATCCAGGCTGATTCAGAAATCAGTTTGATATGTTCAGACGTTACACTATGATATGTTAGACATGTCTCTGACCTAAAAAACAATAAATATCATTGTTTACAATAACATACATCATGTTATAATAAAGTATGAAAATGTGAAAAAAAATCAAATTTAACATGAAGAAAGTCATCTGTCATAACATGTATTGTAACATTATGGTTTCTCATCAGTCCTCTATATGCATACACGTGTGCGCTTCAGTCACCTTAAGCGCTATACAGCGAATTTCAAGCGTCTGCAAGCAAAGGAAAGGTTTTTCTAAAAAACATATGTTTTCATTTCAGTGATGCTATCTAATATAACAAATTTAACTTCTTTATAACATGATATGTTATATATGTTGTAACGAATCAATCATTACTAGCATTATTCTTTTCCACCAGAATAATGTAATGGATCAACTTTAAACATGAAAAACGAAACAGAAGCGCACGCTTGGATTCAACGCACCATTTTAAAGGAGACGAGTTTTAAAGTGTGCCCGCCTTATCTACCAGAATGTGTAGTAAATTGGATGAATCTGCAACGTTTAAAAATATTCTCCACCATTTACAATTCATGTAATGAATTAAAAGATGTTTAACACATTTAAATGTATTCTCCAAATATATATATATATATATATATATATATATATATATATATATATATATATATATATATATATATATATACACACAATTAGCTTGAATGGCGTGAAATATATCTATATATCTAATCAACGCGTGTTGTGACCAGTTATAAATTTACATCAGCCATGAAAGGGAATTCATGTATGTGCACTTATACCTATAGATAATTAACTACAATGGATTATAATTAATTATGACTATGTATGTGGTCTAGATCAGCTTTTAGGATTAGCTGTAGTCTAGTTTGGAATTATGAACTCTAAAGAGGGAGTTTATACTTCTGGCCAGGAAGGAAAACTCTGTTTCCAGAGCACGTAGCGAGCCTCGCAGCATTTAAGGGACTCATCACGCGACCAAAACAGAGACAATCAAGCGTGGGATAATAGATTTTAATAACTAGATGTAACTATGGATACACACGACTAACTCTAAGCAAAACATACATATGTAAATCTATATACAAGGAAAGAAAAGGTATAGAGAGAAAGTAATGAAATAAAAGGGAATGGCAGACAAAAACACAACTAATTAGCCTTTTTCAAAACCAGCAACGAACTGAAATCTCCTGTAAACAGGGGTACAATCTTAAATGCAGATTATATATCCATTAACTATGCTTGCTTAGCTTCGGCTTGAAAGTTCGCGTGAGGTCGTGTAGAGTTCGCTGGTTCGTCGTGCAGTTTGAAAAGGCATGGGACATGTCCGGGAGAGAGAATTCCTGGCTTCCTCTTCCCATGGGCACGTGGCCCCGGGGGAGAAAAGCCGGAAAGAGTGTCAAGTTGAAGTGAAGAGTTGAAGAAGAGAGTGAAGTGAGACTGAAGAGAGAGAGTTTCAAAGCATGGTGTTGTTTTAAAGACAACACCAACACACATGCCTCTTTGGGCTATGGGCCAATCAGGAAGTTGGATTTGTTGGTGGGATCAACTCTCTTTGTCTGGTCTCAGACCTGTATTTGCATGTCCAGAGAGGAGCCGGTTTAAATCGTATTATGTGTGAAATTAAGAAAAAGCATCAAATAATGTATCCCATTGCAATATGATATGCATAATCAATCAGGGTATCTCTAGACGATTAACCTCATACCAAATTCGATGGACTTGTAAAGAATATTACAAGACAAGTAAAACATGGTTACAGACATTTAAAATAATATCCTAAGTAAAAACTATCTAAAATATAGTTATGTTACCTAAACACACAATATATGCAAACACGAAAACATCACACTATTTGGACATCGAATAATTACATATAATTACGTTTCATTGAAAAAATATTTTCCCATTGTGTGTGCTTTGTGTGTGTGTTTGTGTGTGTGTGTGTCTGAAGCGGGGGGGGGTCGTATCGCATTCCGATGGCATCTGGTGAAGACCGGAGGGGGGTTACAGGAAAGGATTCATAGCCATGAATCGAAGACACAGAGAAACTTCTTTGCTAGATCCAGGCTGATTCAGAAATCAGTAAAGACGTTACAGTCCCGCCTTTCGGACAAGGATGTCCAGGTGTGGACATCGTTGGGCGACAGTCGTCATGGTGATTGGATGACAAGTGGATCAAACTGATCGATCAGCGGGTAGCTAGCTGGTCCTAAATGTCCTCAGCCTTTGCTTCCTCAGGCTGAGGGTCCATCTCGATGTGTGTTTGTGCGCCCTCTAGGGCCAGTTCAGAGACAGGGTAAGTGGGTGGTTTCTTCCACAGCCTTTTCAGCAGCAGTCCTCTGCTTGGCGTAGGCCTTGTGGATTCTGCCTGGTGACACATTGAGTCGGTTCATCTCGCTGACTTGGTTCACTGGTGACTCGGTTCACCTGTCGACTCGGCTCCCTGGCGAGCGAGCAAAAATACAGATTCTAATGAGACAAAAATCTAATAAAACAGGCTTAGATATGAAACGGAATTGCTCACGAAATAAAGTTTAAAATACTGCCCGCAATCTCCACCAAAATATATAACGAATCAATCATTACTAGCATGTGTGAACTTATGAAAAAGCATGAAATAATGTATCCCATTGCAATATGATATGCATAATCAATCAGGGTATCTCTAGACGATTAACCTCATACCAAATTCGATGGACTTGTAAAGCATATTACAAGCAAAACATGGTTACAGACATTTAAAATAATATCCTAAGTTAAAACTATCTAAAATCATTATAGTTATGTTACATAAACACACAATATATGCAAACACGAAAACATCACACTATTTGGACATCGAATAATTACATATAATTACATGTGACATTGAAAAGAGAATCTCCCATTGAGTCTGGAAAGGATTCATGGCTCAAAGACACAGAGAAACTTATTGTCAGATCCAGGTTGATTCAGAAATCAGTTTGATATGTTCAGACGTTACACTATGATATGTTAGACATGTCTCTGACCTAGAATAACACGACATATGATTGTTTACAATAACATATTAAAGTGTGAAAATGTGAAAAAAGCCAAATTTAACATTAAAAAAGTCATCTGTCATCAGATGTTTGTTAACATTATGTTTTCTCATTAGTCCTCTATGTGAATAGACATCTGTGCGCTTCAGGCACCTAAAGCGCTATACAGCAAATTTAAAGCATCTGCAAGGAAAAGTGTTTTTCTAAAAAACATATGTTTTCAATTCAGTGATGCACTCTGATATAACAAATTTCACTTCTTTATAACATATGATACTATGACATGCTAGACATGTCTCTGACATAAAATAACACGAAATATGATTGTTTACAATAACATAGATCATGTCATAATAAAGTGTGAAAATGTGAAAAAAAGTGAAATTTAACATGAAGAAAGTCATCTGTCATCATATGTGTGTTAACATTATGTTTTCTCATCAGTCCTCTATGTGCATACACAAGGGTGCGCTTCAGGCGCTTACAACGCTATAAAGCGAATTTCAAGCGTCTACGAACAAAGGAAACATGTTTTTCTGAAAAACGCATGTTTACACTTAAGTGACGTGCTCTAATATAACATGTTTCACGTCTTTATACCATGATATGATACTATGATATGTTAGACATGTCTCTGACCTAAAATAACATGACATATGCTTGTTTGCAATAACAAACATCATGTCATAATAAAGTGTGAAAATGTGAAAAAAAGTAAAATTTAACATTAAGAAAGTCATCTGTCATCATATGTGTGGTACAGGACTTTCCACACAGGACTTTCCACACAGGACTTTCACCTGCAATAAAAGAAACCTTTCATGACTTAACGGGTGTGAACGTCTGGAAGACTTGACGATTAGCTTCATCAGCAGGAGTCAACAAAAACTCCGACCAAGGGCCTGTAAATCTCTGATCTAATCTCTGTTTACGACCACATAGATTAACATCGGAGCCAACAGGTCTAGCAAGGAAAATGTCCTCCCTTAAGGTCACCCTGAGGTGACCAAAGACCGGTGGGATATTAAAAGAACACCAGCGCCCTCTTCTGGACATACACACACTCACGCACACACAGTGAAAATGTCTCTTGAATGAACATATAATCATATTTCTAGATAGATATATGCATGTGTTGTGTGTCTAGATAATATAACTATAGTGATTTTAGATAGTTTGAGCGAGAAGCTAATTTTAAGTTGCCTGGAACTATGTCTAATGATCCTTCACTGTCCAAGATATCATAATCCTCTTGAAGTTTGGTACCAAAATCATTGTCTTATAATATGCCAATTAATGATGCATACTATAGGAAGATGGGATGTATCATTCTATATTTTTCCATATTTAATCCTAATCCAAACTTAATACAAACCCCCGCCTTGACATGAGACCCGCTCTGGGACAGACCAAGAAAGTTCTCCCGCCAGAACTTTCTCATCTCTCTTTGGATTCGCCAGCAGCTCAGAGAGGCGTGTACGTTGTCCATAAAAGACCGCGACACGCGTTCCTCTATACTTCTTCCTTTTTACTTCTTCTTACTCTTCTCCTTTTTACCCTTCTTCTCTTTACCTACACTTTACCTACTTTACTTCCTTACTTTACTTTCTCCTTTGTCTTCACTTTGACTTCACTGTTTTCTCTCTCTCTCTCTTGCGGTCTTGCTCTCTTCCGCCTTCTTTTTCCGGTACTCCTCCGGACTCTCCTTTGTCTCGTTAAACAACATGGCAATTACCATTTTCTTTCTTCTTTCTACTTTGATGAGACCCAACTCCGTTCACCCCGACTCTACCGACGCGGAAGATTCAGCAAACTCCGCGCTAAATCTACAAACCAAGCACCCTTGTGAACGGCATAAAATTAATAGAAGTATAAATTTTAATTGATCTATAGGGGTGTCCTTTTAAGCCAGTACCCATGTTGAAGGTGAATTTCAATTCATTGCTGATTCTCGAGGTTAAACTGTTGTCTTCTGCCATTCTTTTATTTTCATCATTTTTCCTTTTGTTTCTTTCACTTACCCTGTATATATGTATTATGTGTTTACACCTAGTTGTGTATATCAGTAGTTTTACGTAGTTATTAAAATCCATGGTTATCACGCTGGATCATCTCTGTTTTTACTCATGGCAAGGTTAACTTTTAACGTTGCTCTTCGCTACGTGCTGTATTTCTTTTAACTTAGAATAAACTATGCTTCGTGGCCAGAAGAATAATTTATTCTTTTAGAGTAATACGAAGACTGCCCTGGTAAGTTTGGTGGACAAACAGATCAAGCTGCTTCGCATTTAATTCTAAAGCTAGACTACAGTAATTAATATAACATTCCCTTTCATGGTCGATTTATATCCATAACTAATCAGAACACGCTTCAATTAGAGCTATAGATATATTTCACCCATTTGAGCTAGACTCGCTACACTGATCTCAGTCCTGTATTTGCATGTCCAGGGAGGAGCCGGTTTAAACCGTATTTTGTGTGAAATTAAGAAAAAGCATGAAATAATGTATCCCACTGCAATATGATATGCATAATCAATCAGGGTATCTCTAGACGATTAACCTCATACCAAATTCGATGGACTTGTAAAGAATATTACAAGTAAAACATGGTTACAGACATTTAAAATAATATCCTAAGTAAAAACTATCTAAAATCATTATATTTATGTTACATAAACACACAATATATGCAAACACCAAAACATCACACTATTTGGACATAGAATAGTATATATAATTACATGTTACATTGAAAAGAGAATCTCCCATTGTGTGTGTGTGTGTGTGTGTGTGTGTGTGTGTGTGTGTGTGTGTTTGTGTGTGTGTGTGTGTGTGTGTATGTCTGAAGAGGGGGGGGTCATCGCATTCCGATGGCATCTGGTGAAGACCAGAGGGGGGTTACAGGAAAGGATTCAGGGGTCAAAGACACAGAAAATCTTCTTTGCTAGATCCAGGCTGATTCAGAAATCAGTTTGATACGTTCAGATGTTACACTATGATCTGTTAGACATGTCTCTGACCTCAAATAACACGAAATATGATTGTTTACAATAACATACATCATGTCATAATAAAGTATGAAACGCTGAAAAAAATTTAATATGAAGAATGTCATCTGTCATAACATGTGTGGTGTCATTATGTTTTCTCATCAGTTCTCTATGTGCATACACGTGTGCGCTTCAGACTTGTAAAGAATATTACAAGTAAAACATGGTTACAGATATTTAAAATAATATCCTAAGTTAAAACTATCTAAAATCATTATATTTATGCTACATAAACACACAATATATGCAACCCCCAAAACATCACACTATTTGGACATCGAATAATTACGTTACATTGAAAAGAGAATCTCCCATTGTGTGTGTATGTGCTTTGTGTGTGTGTATGTTTGCGTGTGTGTGTGTGTGTGTGTGTGTGTGTGTGTGTGTGTGTGTGTGTGTGTGTGTCTGAAGAGGGGGGGGTCGTGTCGCATTCCGATGGCATCTGGTGAAGACCAGATGGGGGTTACAGGAAAGGATTCATGGCTCAACGACACAGAGAAACTTCTTTGCTAGATCTAGGCTGATTCTGAAATCAGTTTGATATGTGCAGAGGTTACACTTTGATCTGTTAGACATGTCTCTCACCTAAAATAACTCGAAATATATACTTGTTTACAATAACATTCATCATGTATGAAACGGTGAAAAAAGTCAAATTTAACATGAAGAATGTCATCTGTCATCATATGTGTGGTAACATTATGTTTTCTCATCAGTCCTCTATGTGCATACAGATGAGAGAAGTATGATTGTTTACAATTCCATGCATTATGTCATATTAAAGTGTGAAAAGGTGAAAAAAATAGTGAATATTTAGATGAAGAAAGACATCTGTCATCATATATGTGGTAACATTAGGTTTTCTCATAAGTCCTCTATGTGCGTACACATGACTGCGCTTCAGCCGCTTACAACGCTACTCAGCGAATTTCAAACGTCTACGAGCAAAGGAAACGTGTTTTTCTAAAAACATTTGTTTTCTCTTAAGTGATGCAATCTGATATAACATATTTCACTTCTTTACAACGTGATTTGTTACTATAATATGTTAGACAATGTCTCTGTCCTAAAATAACACAACATATGATTGTTTACAATAACTAACAGCATGGCATAATAAAGTGTGAAAATGTGAAAAAAAATCAAATTTAACATGAAGAAAATCATCTGTCATCATATGTCTTGTAACATTGTGTTTTCTCATCAGTCCTCTATGTGCTGACACTCACAAGGGTGAGCTTCAGGCGCTTAAAGCGCTATACAGCGAATTTCAAGCGTCTACGAGCAACTGAAACGTGTTTTTCTAAAAAACATTTGTTTTCTCTTCAGTGATGCAATCTAATATAACAAATTTCACTTCTTTATAACATGATATGTTACTATCATGTTAGACAATGTCTGTGACTTAAAATAACACGAATATGATTGTTTACCATTCCATGCATCATGTCATAATAAAGTGTGAAAAGGTGATAAATAGTGAAATTTTACATGAAGAAATTAGTCTGTCATCAAATGTGTGGTAACATTATGTTTTCTCGTCAGTCCTCTACGAGCATATACATGGGTGCGCTTCAGGCGTTTACAACGCTATACAGCGAATTTCAAGCGTCTACGAGCAACTGAAACGTGTTTTTCTCTTCAGTGATGCTATCTAATATAACAAATTTCACTTCTTTATAACATATGTCAATAAATATATGTTAGACAATGTTTCTGACTTAAAATAACACGAAGTATGATTGTTTACAATTCCACGCATCATGTCATAATAAAGTGTGAAAAATAGTGAAATTTTACATGAAGAAATTCATCTGTCATCAAATGTTTGGTAACATTATGTTTTCCCGTCAGTCTTCTACGAGCATACACATGGGTGCTATGCAGCGAATTTCAAGCGTCTACGAGCAAAGGAAACGTGTTTTTGGAAGAAAACGCATATTTACACTTAACTGACATGGTCTAATATAACATAATATAATATAACATACTATGATATGTTAGACAATGTCTCTGTCACATCATATGTGTGGTAACATTGTGTTTTCTCATCAGTCCTCTATGTGCGTACACATGGGTGCACCATTTTAAAGGAGACGAGTTTTAAAGCCTTATAACATAATAATTACTACACAGAATGTGTAGTAAATCGGATATATCTGCAATGTTTAAAAATATTCTCCACCAGTTACAATTCATGTAACGAATTAAAAGATGTTTAAATGTATTCTCCAATTTATATAAGGAATTAGCTCGAATGGCGTGAAATATATCTATATATCTAATCAACACGTGTTGTGACCAGTTATAAATATACATCAGCCATGAAAGGGAATTCATGTAGATTCATGTAGATTTTAATAAGTAGATGTAACTATGGATACACACGACTAACTCTAAGCAAAGCATACATACGTTCATCTATATACAAGGAAAGAAAAGATATAGAGAGAAAGTAATATAATAAAAGGGAATGGCAGACAAAAACACAACTAATTAGCCTTTTTCAAAACCAGCAACGAACTTAAATCTCCTGTAAACAGGGGTACAATTGTAACCCAGATATAGATCTATTAATTATACTTGCATGGCTTCGGTATGAAAGTTCGCGCGAGGTCATGTAGAGTTCGCTGGTCCGTCGTGCCGTTTGAAAAGGCGTGGTCCGTGAGGCGGTTGCATCTTTTGCCTGAGAGAGAGAGAGAGAGAGATCCTGGATTCCTCTTCCCGGGGCACATGGCCCTGGGGGAGAGAAGCCGGAAAGAGTGTCAAATTGAAGTGAAGAGTTGAAGAAGAGAGTGAAGTGAGACTGAAGAGAGAGTTTCAAAGCGTGGTGTTGTTTTAAAGACAACACCAACACACACGCTGCTTTGAGCTATGGGCCAGTCAGGAAGTTGGATTTGTTGGCGGGATGAACTGTCTTTGTCTGGTGTAATGTATGACTGTACCCAAACTGATTTCTGAATTAACCCAGACGGAACATAAAAAAGTTTGACCACTCAGGTGACCGAGAGTAACCCCGAGAGGCCTCCTGCGGCCAGATGCCCTTTGGAATGCAAAAGACTCTTTGGAACCCACACAGGACTTTCACCTGCAATAAAAGAAACCTTTCATGACTTACCGGGTGTGACCGTCTGGAAGACTTCACGATTAGGTTCATCAGCAAGGGTCAACCAAAACTCCGACCAAGGGCCTGTAAATCTCTCATCTAATCTCTGTTTACGACCACATAGATTAACATCAGAGCCAACAGGTCTAGCAAGGAAAATGTCCTCCCTAAAGGTCACCCTGAGGTGACCAAAGACCGGTGGGACATTAGAAGAACACTAGCCCCCTCTTCTGGACATACACACACTCACGCACACACAGTGAAAATGTCTCTTGAATTTAACATATAATCATATTTCTAGATAGTTATAATGTATTCATATATGCATGTGCTGTGTGTCTAGATAGTGATTTTAGATAGTTTGAGCGAGAAGCTAATTTTAAGTTGTCTGAAACCATGTCTAATGATCCTTCACTGTCCAAGATATTATAATCCTCTTGAAGTTTTTTTTACCAAAATCATTGTCTCATAATATGTCAATTAATGATGCATACTGATGGAAGATGGGATGTATCATTCTATATTTTTCCATATTTCATCCAAATCCAAACTTAATACAAACCCCGCCTCGACATGCGACCCGCTCTGGGACAGACCAAGAAAGTTCTCCCGCCAGAACTTTCTCATCTCTCTCTGGATTCGCCAGCAGCTCAGAGAGGAATGTACGTTGGCATTGTTCATAAAAGACCGCGACACGCGTTACTTCTTCCTTTTTACTTCTTCTTACTCTTCTTCTTTTTACCCTTCTTCTCTTTACCTACACTTTACCTACTTTACTTCCTTACTTTACTTTCTCCTTTGTCTTTACTTTGACTTCACTTTTCTCTCTCTCTCTCTCTTGCGGTCTTGCTCTCTTCCGCCTTCTTTTTCCGGTACTCTCCTTTGTTTCGTTAAACCAAGTGGCAATTACCGTTTTCTTTCTTCTTTCTACTTTGGCGAGACCCAACTCCGTTGACTCTACCGACGTGGAAGATTCAGCAAACTCATCGCTAAATCTACAAACCAAGGACCCTCGTGAACGGCATAAAATTAATGCAAGTATAAATTTTAATTGATCTATAGGGGTGTCCTTTTAAGCCAGTGCCCCTGTTGAAGGTGAATTACAATTCATTGCTGATTCTCGAGGTTAAACTTTTGTGTGTTCTGCCATTCTGTTATTTTCATCATTTTTCCTTTTGTTTCTTTCACTTACCCTGTATAATATGTATTATTTGTTTATACAAAGTTGTGTATATCAGTAGTTTTACGTAGTTATTAAAATCCATGGTTATCAAGCTGGATTGTCTCTGTTTTTACTCATGTCAAGGTGCACTTTTAACATTGCTCTTCGCTACCTGCTGTATTTCTTTTAACTTAGAATAAACTATGCTTCGTGGCCAGAAGAATAATTTATTCTTTTAGAGTAATACGAAGACTGCCCTGGTAAGTTTGGTGGACAAACAGATCAAGCTGCTTCGCATTTAATTCTAAAGCTAGACTACAGAAATTAATATAACATTCCCGTTCATGGTCAATTTATATCCATAACTAATCAGAACACGCTTCGATTAGAGCTATAGATATATTTCACCCATTTGAGCTAGATTCGCTACAGTATGCACATAGAGGAATGATGAGAAAACATAACAACACAACACGTTATGACAGATGACATTCTTCATGTTAAATTTGACTTTTTTCACCGTTTCATACTTTATTATGACATGATGTATGTTATTGTAAACAATCATATTTTGTGTTATTTGAGGTCAGAGACATGTCTAACAGATCATAGTGTAACGTCTGAACGTATCAAACTGATTTCTGAATCAGCCTGGATCTAGCAAAGAAGTTTCTCTGTGTCTTTGTCTCTTGCTCAATCCTCAGTTCCAGTTCTGGATCCAGTGTGAGGTTGTGGTTCTTGAAGAAGGCCGGGATTTCCAGCTCTGACCAGTACTCTTCGCTCGGGAGGTGGTACAATGCCAGGTCATCGAGGTGGAGGATGGCACCTTTCGGTACTTGAATCCACAGGCTCTAGTTGGGCAGGCTGATACGAGTGGCGGTGTCATGCTGATCGTAGGTCAGGGTGGCCGTACGTGAGGGAGTATTGATCAGCCACCAATTGCCCACAATCTCGGCTTGCGTTTCGATGACTTGTGTGCGCGGCTTGGCCTCGGCAGGGCAGCGGGTGTCGCCCCTCATCAGCTGCAATCCACAGATCCCTTCGGTGTTATCCTAGAGGAAAGGCTTGCTGGGACAGAGATAGTGAATATCTTTCGTCAAAGTACACATGCGTAGGTTTGGGGCCAGATACAGCTGGGTATTGCTGTCATGGTAGGCCACCACATCTGGCGTGCGTATCTTAATGTGGGTGTTGCTTTGCCAAAACCCGACATTGACAACGTCTTTGAGTCTGTAAATGTTGTTCGATTCGATGATGGGTAGATTCAGGAGGAAGG
The DNA here is from genome assembly GCA_023630585.1 of Cranoglanis bouderius. Classification (NCBI taxonomy): domain Eukaryota; kingdom Metazoa; phylum Chordata; class Actinopteri; order Siluriformes; family Cranoglanididae; genus Cranoglanis; species Cranoglanis bouderius. The sequence goes on from CM042536.1 coordinate 35,933,018, forward strand.
CCACTTCACCTTGTTCGGGATCAACATGTAAGGGGATGGCGCTACCCAGAGAGTAAGCGAGATGTGCTTGCAGAGGGTCGGTTGGGCCAGTAGCAGAGGAGGCCAGCACCTATTGCACGAGGCTCAGGGGTACCAGGTACGTTGGAATCCTGCCCATTGCTAAGCTGTCAATGGAGGAGCTCACCGCTCGCAGCATGTCTGTCATGAGGGATGTGACCAGTCACGTTTGAGCAAAATCATTTTGGAAGATTGAAAACCACTGCTTCATTGCGTTCATAGTTTGGTTCAGTAGGACGCTGTGAGTATTGAGAACTTGTGCTTTTTAATGTTTTGCCAATGGTCTGTAGGGTTTGACTTTGGGTTGCGAGCTGCTCTCTAAGCTGTGGAATCTCGGTTTGAATTTCGGCCACGTGTCATCTTACGGTGGCTAGGCTCACTGCATTGACACTAGACATACCGATGTTGAACAGGGTTCCAACAGCAGCGGCGGCTCCGAGTAAAGCTCCCAAGAATCACTTAGTACGGCGGTTGTGTCCACTTAGCTCTGCTTGGGTAACAGTCATTTTCTCCAGTTGGGTGAGCATGTACTTGACATCAGCCTGTGCGTGATTGAGGGCGTTCTCGGTCCATCGGGCGCCTGCCCAGCTGTATTGTGCCACAGTGCGTGGGTAGTGTGCTTGGTAGACGTTGCGAGAGTTGAGTCGGACGTACACTTTCTGGGTGTGGGTCCTGCAGTTGGTGATGAGGAGTCCAGGTTGTTCTCGCAGTACAATGCCTGATGCTGGACCCGGTGTGGCGATTTCTGGTTGCGGTTGCCCTCCGGTTGTCTGGAGGTACAGGATGGTGAGCCACAGCAGCATCCTAGTGTAGGAAAAAGAGGGAGAGAGAAAGAGAAAGGCAGTAGGTAAGCGGTTGATGTCCCTGGTTGGTCAGGGTGCTTTCCTTGCTCTGCAGACTGTGACTGGGTTAGTTTATATTAGCCCCCCCCCCCCCTTTCTTTTCCCTGCCAGCAGCCACATGTCTCTTTATTTGGTTTCGATGGACCCATTTGAAAATCGGGTCTTTCTGTCCCTGCTTTAGTTGGATTCTGTACGCAAATGCGGAGAGTTTGTCCACGATCTCTTGCGAGTCCTGTCCAGTGGGGGAGCAGCTTCTTCGACAGTCGTTTGGAGGCTGTCTGGAGTGGCTGTGCAAAGTTTTAGTACCAGACCTTATCACCCACATTCAGTTCCTGATGTGATGCTTTCCGGTCGTAATATGCTTTCTGGCCTTCAGCGCTCCTTTGCAGCTGTTGTTGGGCGAAAGCAAATGTCGTCCTTAGGTGCCGGTGTAGCTCATCCAGGTATTGGTGTGTGGTGTAGGCTGTGACGAGGTTGGAGTCTCCCAGTTGGTACAGCAGGTGCAGCGGTAGGGTCATTTGCCGCCCAGTCATCAATTCGAAGGGAGACACGCAAGTTGATTCCTGCGGGGTGGCTCTGATGGCCATGAGTACCAGGGGAAGTTTTGCATCCCAGTCCTTTTGGTTGGCAGAGAGGTGTTTCCTCAGCATGCTGACCACAGTCCTATTGGTTCGCTCCACTTGGCCTGAGGACCTGGGGTGGTGGCTGATGTGTAGTTGAGCCTGGACACCCAGGAGCTTCCAAGTCTGCTGCATGATCTCAGCTGTAAAGTGTGTGACCCTGTCGGAGTTGACTCTTAGTGGCAGTCCGAATCTGGAGAAGATATGGTTCATCAGTAGGCATGCCATGGTCTGGGCAGTGTCAAATTTCACTTCCTTATAACATGATATGATAGACAATGTTTCTGACTTAAAATAACACGAAGTATGATTGTTTACAATTCCATGAATCATGTCATAATAAAGTGTCAAAAATAGTGAAATTTTACATGAAGAAATTAATCTGTCATCAAATGTGTGGTAACATTATGTTTTACATAAGTCCTCTATGTGCATACACATGTGTGCGCTTCAGGCGCTAAAGATATGATAGACAATGTTTCTGACTTAAAATCACACGAAGTATGATTGTTTACAATTCCATACATCATGTCATGATAAAATGTGAAAAGCTTAAATAATAGTGAAAAATTTACATGAAGAATGTCATCTGTCATCATATATGTGATAACACTAGGTTTTCTCTTCAGTCCTCTATATGAATACACATGAGTGCGCTTCAGGCGCTTAAAACGCTATACAGCGCATTTCAAGCGTCTACGAGCAACGGAAATGTGTTTTTCTAAAAAACATTTGTTTTCTCTTCAGTGATGCTATCTAATATAACAAATTTCACTTCTTTATAACATGATATGATACTTTGATATGTTAGACAATGTTTCTGACTTAAAATACCATGAAGTATGATTGTTTACAATTCCATGCTTCATGCCACAATAAACTGTGAAAAGGTGAAATTTTACATGAAGAAATTAATCTGTCATCAAATGTGTGATGACATTATGCTTTCTCATAAGTCCTGTATGTGCATACACGTGTGCGCTTCAGGCGCTTAAAACGCTACACAGCGCATTTCAAGCGTCTATGAGCAAGGGAAACGTGTTTTTCTAAAAAAAAAATAGTTTTCTCTTCAGTGATGCAATCTAACATAACAAATTTCACTTCTTTATATCATGAAAAGATACTATGATATTTTAGACATGTGTCTGACTTAAAATAAAACGAAGTATGATTGTTTACAATTCCATGCATCATGTTATGATAAATTGTGAAAAGGTTAAAAAATAGGGAAACTTTACATGAAGAAATTAATCATGTAATACGTCTGGATTAGCATTGTTCGTTTATTAATCATGTAATACGTGATGTAATGTGTGGTAACATTATGTTTTCTCATAAGTCCAATTGTGCATACACATGGGTGCGCTTTAGGCGCTTAAAACGCTATACAGCGCATTTCAAGCGTCTATGAGCAAGGGAAACGTGTTTTTCTATAAATAAAATTAGTTTTCTCTTCAGTCATGCAATCTAATATAACATAAATTTCACTTCTTTATAACATGATAAGATACAATGATATGGTAGACATGTCTCTGACTTAAAATAACACGAAGTATGATTGTTTACAATTCAATGCATCATGTCATGATATAGTGTGAAAAGGTTAAAAAATAGTGAAATATTTACATGAAGAAAGTCATCTGTCATCATATATGTGATAACATTAGGTTTTCTCTTCAGTCCTCTATATGAATAGACATGAGTGCGCGTCAAGCGCTTAAAACGCTATACAGCGAATTTCAAGCGTCTACGAGCAAGGGAAACGTGTTTTTCTAAAAAAATATTTATTTTCTCTTCAGTGATGCTATCTAATATAACAAATTTCACTTCTTTATAACATGATAAGATACAATGATATGTTAGACATGTCGCTGACTTAAAATAACACTAAGTGTGATTGTTTACAATTCCATGCATCATGTCATAATAAAGTGTCAAAAGTAGTGAAATTTTACATGAAGAAATTAATCTGTCATCAAATGTTTGGTAACATTATATTTTCTCATCACTTCTCTATTTGTGTATACAGGAGTGCGCTTTTGGCTATTACAACGCTTCTCAGCGAATTTCAAACGTCTACGAGCAAAGGAAACGTGTTTTTCTAAAAACATTTGTTTTCTCTTAAGTGATGCAATCTGATATAACATATTTCACTTCTTTACAACGTGATTTGTTACTATGATATGTTAGACAATGTCTCTGTCCTAAAACACAACATATGATTGTTTACAATAACTAACAGCATGGCATAATAAAGTGTGAAAATGTGAAAAAAAAATCAAATTTAACATGAAGAAAATCAACGGTCATCATATGTATTGTAACATTGTGTTTTCTCATCAGTCCTCTATGTGCATACACATGGGTGCGCTTCAGGCGCTTAAAACGCTATACAGCGCATTTTAAGCGACTATGAGCAAAGGAAACGTGTTTTGCTAAAAAAAAAAATAGTTTTCTCTTCAGTTATGCAATCTAACATAACAAATTTCACTCTTTATATCATGAAAAGATACTATGATATTTTAGACATGTGTCTGACTTAAAATAACACGAAGTATGATTGTTTACAATTCCATGCATCATGTCATGACAACATGTGAAAAGGTTGAAAAATAGTGAAAAATTTACATGAAGAAAGTCATCTGTCATCATATATGTGATAACATTAGGTTTTCTCTTCAGTCCTCTATATAAATACACGAGGGCGCTTAAAACGCTATACAGCGACTTTCAAGCGTCTACGACCAACGGAAACGTGTTTTTCTAAAAAAAAAAATAGTTTTAACTTCAGTGATGCAATCTAACATAACAAATTTCACTTCCTTATAACATGATAAGATACTATGATATGTTAGACATATCTCTGACTTAAAATAACACGAAGTATGAATATTTACAATTCCATGCTTCATGTCATAAAAAAGTGTGAAAAGGTGAAAAATAGTGGAATTATACAAGAAGAAATTAGGTCATCAAATGCGTGGTAACTATGTTTTCTCATAAGTCCTCTTGTGCATAAACATGGGTATATACAGAGAATTTCAAGCGTCTACGAACAACGGAAACGTGTTTTTCTAAAAAAAACATTTTTTTCTCTTCAGTCACGCTATCTAATATAACAAATTTCACTCCTTTATAACATGATATGTTACTTTGATATGTTATTCAATGTTTCTGACTTAAAATAACACGAAGTATGATTGTTTACAATTCCATGCTTCATGTCATAATAAACTGTGAAAAGGTGAAAATTTACACGAAGAAATTAATCTGTCATCAAATGTGTGGTAACATTATGTTTTCTCATAAGTCCTCTATGTGCATACACGTGTGCGCTTCAGGCGCTTAAAATGCTATACAGCGCATTTCAAGCGTCTATGAGCAAGGGAAACGTGTTTTTCTAAAAAGAAAATAGTTTTCTCTTCAGTAATGCAATCTAACATAACAAATTTCACTTCTTTATATCATGAAAACATACTATGATATTTTAGACGTGTCTGACTTAAAATAAAACGAAGTATGATTGTTTACAATTCCATGCATCATGTCATGATAAAGTGAGAAAAGGTTAAAAAATAGTGAAAAATTTACATGAAGAAAGTCATCTGTCATCATATATGTGATAACATTAGGTTTTCTCTTCAGTCCTCTATATGAATATACATGAGTGCGCTTCAGGCGCTTAAAACGCTATACAGCGAATTTCAAGCGTCTACGAGCAACGGACACGTGTTTTTCTAAATAAAAAAATAGTTTTCTCTTCAGTGATGCTATCTAATATAACAAATTTCACTTCTTTATAACATGATATGATACTTTGATATGTTATTCAATGTTTCTGACTTAAAATAACACGAAGTATGATTGTTTACAATTCCATGCATCATGTCATAATAAAGTGTCAAAAGTAGTGAAATTTTACATGAAGAAATTAATCTGTCATCAAATGTGTGGTAACATTATGTTTTCTCATAAGTCCTCTATGTGCTTACACGTGGGCGCTTCAGGCGCTAAAAACGCTACACAGCGCATTTCAAGCGTCTATAAGCAAGGGAAACGTGTTTTTCTATAAATAAAATTAGTTTTCTCTTCAGTGATGCAATCTAATATAACATATTTCACTTCTTTATAACATGATAAGATACAATGTTATATTAGACATGTCTCTGACTTAAAATAACACTAAGTGTGATTGTTTACAATTCCATGCATCATGTCATAATAAAGTGTCAAAAGTAGTGAAATTTTACATGAAGAAATTAATCTGTCATCAAATGTTTGGTAACATTATGTTTTCTCATCACTTCTCTATGTGCGTATACAGGAGTGCGCTTCAGGCGCTTACAACGCTTCTCAGCGAATTTCAAACGTCTACGAGCAAAGCAAACGTGTTTATCTAAAAACATTTGTTTTCTCTTGTGATGCAATCTGATATAACATATTTCACTTCTTTATGAAGTGATATGTTAAAATGATATGTTAGACAATGTCTCTGTCCTAAAATAACACAACTTATGATTGTTAACAATAACTAACAGCATCGCATAATAAAGTGTGAAAATGTGAAAAAAAATCAAATTTAACATGAAGAAAATCAACTGTCATCATATGTTATTCGTATTGTAACATTGTGTTATACATATGTTATACATGTGTTATAACAATGTGTTATACATATGTTATACGTATTGTAACATTGTGTTTTCTCATCAGTCCTCTATGTGCATACACATGGGTGCGCTTCAGGCTCTTAAAACGCTATACAGCGCATTTTAAGCGACTATGAGCAAAGGAAACGTGTTTTTGAACAAAAACGCATACGTACACTTAACTGACATGCTCTAATATAACAAATTTCACTTCTTTATAACAAGATAAGATACTATGATATGTTAGACATGTCTCTGACTTAAAATAACACGAAGTATGATTGTTTACAATTCCATGCATCATGTCATAATAAAGTGTCAAAAGTAGTGAAATTTTACATGAAGAAATTAATCTGTCATCAAATGTGTGGTAACATTATGTTTTCTCATAAGTCCTCTTGTGCATACACATGGGTGCGCTTCAGGCGCTAAAGATATGATAGACAATGTCTCTGACTTAAAATAACACGAAGTATGATTGTTTACAATTCCATGCATCACGTCATAATAAAGTGTGAAATTTTGAAAAGTAGGTAAATTTTACATGAAGAAATTAATCTGTCATCAAATGTGTGGTAAGATTATGTTTTCCTCATCAGTCCTCTATGTGAATACACATGAGTGCGCTTCAGGCGCTTAAAACGCTATACAGCGAATTTCAAGCGATAAGGAGCAACGGAAACGTGTTTTTCTAAAAAAACGTTTTCTCTTCAGTGATGCTATCTAATATAACAAATTTCACTTCTTTATAACATGATATGTAACTATGATAGGATAGACAATGTTTCTGACTTAAAATAACACTGTGTGATTGTTTACAATTCCATGCATCATGTCATAATAAAGTGTCAAAAGTAGTGAAATTTTTACATGAAGAAATTAATCTGTCATCAAATGTTTGGTAACATTATGTTTTCTCATCACTTCTCTATGTGCGTATAAAGGAGTAGTAGACAATGTTTTTGACTTAAAATAACACGAAGTATGATTGTTTACAATTCCATGCATCATGTCTTAATAAAGTGTGAAAAGGTGAAAAATAGGGAAATTTTACATGAAGAAATTAATCTGTCATCAAATGTGTGGTAAGATTAAGTTTTCTCATTAATCCTCTATGTGCATACACATGGGTGCACTCCAGGCTCTTTAAACGCTATACAGCGAATTTGAACCATCTACGAGCAACGGAAACGTGTTTTTCTAAAAAACATTTGTTTTCTCTTCAGTGATGCAATCTAATATAACATATTTCACTTCTTTATAACATGATATGTTACTATGACAATGTTTCTGACTTAAAATAACACGAACTATTATTGTTTACAATTCCATGCATTGTCATAATAAAGTGTGAAAAGCTGAAAAATAGTCAAATTTTACATGAAGAAAGACATCTGTCATCAAATGGTGAAAAATAGTGAAATTTTATAAGAAGAAATTAATCTGCCATCAAATGTGTGGTAACATTGTTTTCTCGTCAGTCTTCTACGAGCATATACATCGGTGCGCTTCAGGCGCTTACAATGCTATGCAGAGAATATCAAGCGTCTACGAGCAAAGAAAACGTGTTTTTGGAAGAAAACGCATATTTACACTTAACTAACATGCTCTAATATAACAAATTTCACTTCTTTATAACGTGATATGTTACTATGATATGTTAGACAATGTCTCTGTCCTAAAATAACACAACATATGATTGTTTACAATAACTAACAGCATGGCATAATAAAGTGTGAAAATGTGAAAAAAATCAAATTTAACATGAAGAAAATCATCTGTCATCATATGTCTTGTAACATTGTGTTTTCTCATCAGTCCTCTATGTCCATATACAAGGGTGAGCTTCAGGCGCTTAAAACGCTATACAGCGAATTTCAAGTATCTACGAACAACGGAAACGTGTTTTTCTAAAAAAAAAACATATGTTTTCACGTCTGTGATGCAATCTAATATAACAAATTTCACTTCTTTATAACATGATATGTTACTATGATATGTTAGACAATGTCTGTGACTTAAAATAACACGAAGTATGATTGTTTACAATTCCATGCATCATGTCATAATAAAGTGTGAAAAGGTGAATATTAGTGAAATTTTACATGAAATTAATGTCATCAAATGTTTGTTAACATTATGTTTTCTCATCAGTCCTCTATGTGCATACAGATGAGAGAAGTATGATTGTTTACAATTCCATGCATTATGTCATAATTAAGTGTGAAAAGGTGAAAAATAGTGAAATTTTACAAGAAGAAATTAATCTGTCATCAAATGTGTGGTAACATTATGTTTTCTCATAAGTCCTCTATGTGCATACACGTGTGCGCTTCAGGCGCTTAAAATGCTATACAGCGCATTTCAAGCGTCTATGAGCAAGGGAAACGTGTTTTTCTAAAAAAACATTTGTTTTCTCTTGTGATGCAATCTAATATAACATATTTCACTTCTTTACAACGTGTTTTGTTACTATAATATATTAGACAATGTTTCTGAGTTAAAATAACAAGAAGTATGATTGTTTAAATTTCCATGCATCATGTCATAATAAAGTGTGAAAAATAGTGAAATTTTACATGAAGAAATTCATCTGTCATCAAATGTGTGGTAACATTATGTTTTCCCGTCAGTCTTCTACGAGCATACACATGGGTGCTATGCAGCGAATTTCAAGCGTCTACGAGCAAAGGAAACGTGTTTTTGGAAGAAAACGCATATTTACACTTAACTGACATGGTCTAATATAACATAATATAATATAACATACTATGATATGTTAGAAAATGTCTCTGTCACATCATATGTGTGGTAACATTGTGTTTTCTCATCAGTCCTCTATGTGCGTACACATGGGTGCACCATTTTAAAGGAGACGAGTTTTAAAGCCTTATAACATAATAATTACTACACAGAATGTGTAGTAAATCGGATATATCTGCAATATTTAAAAATATTCTCCACCAGTTACAATTCATGTAACGAATTAAAAGATGTTTAAATGTATTCTCCAATTTATATAAGGAATTAGCTCGAATGGCGTGAAATATATCTAATCAACACTTGTTGTGACCAGTTATAAATATACATCAGCCATGAAAGGGAATTCATGTATGTGCACATATACATGATAATTAACTCTAAAGATAATTAACTACAACGGCTTATAAATAATTATGACTATGTATGTGGTCTAGATCAGCTTTTAGGACTAGCTGTAGTCTAGTTTGGAATTATGAACTCTAAGGAGGGAGTTTATCCTTCTGTCCAGGAAAGAAATCTCCATTTCCAGAGCGTGTAGAGAGTCTCGCAGCGTTTAAGGGACTCAACACGTGACCAAAACAGAGACAATCAAGCGTGGGATAATAGATTTTAATAACTAGATGTAACTATGGATACACACGACTTTCTCTAAGCAAAACAATACATATGTACATCTATATACAAGGAAAGAAAAGGTATAGAGAGAAAGTAATTAAATAAAAGGGAATGGCAGACATAAACACAACAAATTAGCCTTTTTCAAACCCAGCAACGAACTTAAATCTCCTGTAAACAGGGGTACAATCTTAAACACAGATTATAGATCCATTAACTATACTTGCATGGCTTCGGTATGAAAGTTTGCCGGAGGTCGTGTAGAGTTTTCTGGTTTGTCGTGCCGTTTGAAAACGCGTGGGCCATGAGGGGGTTGCATCTTTTGTCCCTGGAAACATGATCCCGGGGGAGAGAAACCGGAATGAGTGTCAAATTGAAGTGAAGAGTTGAAGAAGAGAGTGAAGTGAGACTGAAGAGAGAGAGAGAGTTTCAAAGCGTGGTGTTGTTTTAAAGACAACACCAACACACACGCCTCACTGGGTTATGGGCCAATCAACGTTCGATTTGTTGGCGGGATGAACTGTCGTTGTCTGGTCTCAGACCTGGATTTGCATGTCGAGGGAGGAGCTGGTTTAAACCGTATTATGTGTGAAATTAAGAAGAAGCATGAAATAATGTATCCCATTTCAATATGATATGCATAATCAAACAGAGTATCTCTAGACGATTAACCTCATACCAAATTCTATGGACTTGTAAAGAATATTACAAGTAAAACATGGTTACAGACATTTAAAATAATATCCTAAGTTAAAACTATCTAAAATCATTATAGTTATGTTACATAAAAACACAATACATGCACTCACGAAAACATGACACTCTTTGGACATCGTATAATTACATATAATTACATGTTACATTGAAAAGAGATTCTCCCATTGTGTGTGTGTGTGTGTGTGTGTGTGTGTGTGTGTGTGTGTGGGTGTGTGTGTGTATGTGTGTGTTTGTGTCTGAAGAGGGGGGCGAGGGGTCTTGTCGCATTCCGATGGCATCTGGTGAAGCCCGGAGCGGGGTTACAGGAAAGGATTACATGCCCTGCTGCCTCTGCGCGTTGGTGATCACATCTGGCTGCGCCTCCACCGTGGCGCCATCTACGGAAGCAGCTGGAAGTACAGCACCTTTTCAGGCTTCCTGCTCTACCCGGATTAAGTTTTCTAGAAACTCTCATACTGATGTATAAACGTACATCAAAGTGCTGAGAACTATTGACAAATTACTGGCTTTAAGTGACTAGTTTGATAATGAGATGCTCCAACCAGCACTTAGTCCCAAAAGCAGAGAGAGTTTACAGCGGTAAACTCAGTGGAGGTCAAACTGTGGGGTTCATCTTATATCTGGATTGTGGCATTTCTGGTTCAAATCTTGTGTAAAGCCTTTCTGTCCTCAGGAAAGTTTCAGTATCACCAGCGACATATTTGTCATGTAGTCCTTTAGAGTGATTATGTGGATCCCCAGCCCAGATGTGGATCACCCACTATCAAATCTGCAGTGTTGAAATTCACTCATACAGCGTTCATTTGTGTGCAACTCCATTTCTATAAACACTGCTCAGCGCCTATCGATTTACTGTCAACCACGAGGCCATTCGGGTGCTGAAAGATTGTTGGGAGCAACCAGAATTGGTCTCTGTACTCAGCATTACTGCACTGTGATCCAGACCTTCTTGCATTGTGTACCGCTTTAGGAACTGATGAATAACTGTCAGTGGTAGCTCAGTGGTTAAGATGCTGAACCTCAGATTGGAAGGTTGTTCAGTTCGGATACCAGCACTGCCAAGCTGGGCCTTTGAGCGATGAGTTTGCTGAATCTTCCGCGTCGGTAGAGTCAACGGAGTTGGGTCTCGCCAAAGTAGAAAGAAGAAAGAAAACGGTAATTGCCACTTGGTTTAACGAAACAAAGGAGAGTCCGGTCGAGTACCGGAAAAAGGAGGCGGAAGAGAGCAAGTCCGTGAGCGAGAGAGAGAGAGAGAGAGAGAGAGAGAGAGATAGAGAGAGAGAGAGAAAAGTGAAGTCAACGTAAAGACAAAGGAGAAAGTAAAGTAAGGAAGTAAAGTAGGTAAAGTGTAGGTAAAGAGAAGAAGGGTAAAAAGAAGAAGAGTAAGAAGAAGAAAAAAGGAAGAAGTATAGAGGAACGCGTGTCGCGGTCTTTTATGGACAATGCCAATGTGATACATTATTTCATGCTTTTTCTTAATTTCACACATAATACGGTTTACCTCCCTGGACATGCAAATCCAGGTCTGAGACCAGTGTAGCGAGTCTAGCTCAAATGGGTGAAATATATCTATAGCTCTAATCAAAGCGTGTTCTGATTAGTTATGGATATAAATCGACCATGAAAGGGAATGTTATATTAATTACTGTAACCTAGCTTTAGAATTAAATGCAAAGCAGCTTGATCTGTTTGTCCGCCAAACTTACCAGGGCAGTCTTCGTATTACTCTAAAAGAATAAATTATTCTTCTGGCCACGAAGTATAGTTTATTCTAAGTTAACAGAAATACATCGCGTAGCGAGGAGCAACGTTAAAAGTGAACCTTGTCATAAGTAAAAACAGACGATCCAGCGTGATAACCATGGATTTTAATAACTACGTAAAAACTACTGATATACACAACTAGCTACAAACAAATAATACATATATACACGGTAAGTGAAAGAAACAGAAGGAAAAGTAATGAAAGTAACAATGGCAGAACACAGTTTAACCTCGAGAATCAGCAAATGAATTCGAATTCACCTTTTCAACAAAAGTGGCTCTGACTTAAAGGACACCTCTATAGATCAATTGGAATTATACTTGCGTTAATTTCATGCCGTTCGCGAGGGTCCTTGGTTCGTAGATTTAGCGAGGAGTTTGCTGGTTCTTCCGCGTCGGTAGAGTAGGGGTGAACGGAGTTGGGTCTCGCCCAAGAATGACGAATATGGTAATTGCCACGTGGACAAAGGAGAGTCCGGAGGAATGCCGGAAACGGAAGGCGGAGGCGGCAAGGTGAAAAGCAGGAAGAGGGTAAGAAAGAGCAAGCGAGCGTAGAGGGACGCGTGTCGCAGTCTTTTATGGACAATGCCAATGTACACGCCTCTCTGAGCTGCTGGCGAATCCAGAGAGAGATGAGAAAGTTCTGGGGGAAAACTTCCTTGGTCTGTCCCAGAGCGGGTCGCATGTCAGGGCTGGGTTTATGTTAAGTTTGGATTAATATGGTATTTGATAAAACATGGAAAAGTATAGAATGATACATCCTATCGTCTTGTAGTATGTATCATTAATTGGCATATTATGAGACGATTTTGGTACCAAACTTCAAGGAGATTATGATATCTTGGACAGTGTAGGATCATTAGACATAGTTACAGACAACTTAAAAATGAGCTTTTCGCTCAAACTATATAAAATCGCTACAACTAGGTTATCTAGACACACAACACATGCATATACGAATACATTATAACTATCTAGAGATATGATTACAGGTTACATTCAATAGACATGTTCACTGTGGGTGTGCATGAGTGTGTGCATGTCCAGAAGAGGGGGCTGGCGTTCTTCTAAAGTAACAACGATCCTTTGGTCACCTCAGGGTGACCTTCTAGGGAGGAGGTTTTCTTTGCAAGGCCGGGTGGCTCCGATGTTAATCTCTGAGATCGTAAACTGAGATTAAATCGAAGATTTATGGGCCCTGGGTCGGGGAAATGGTGGATCCCTGTTGACGAACTAATCCTGAAGTTTCCCAGACATTCAGTCATCAAAGGTTTCTTTTATTGCGGGGGTAGGTCCTGTGTGGGTTCCCAAAGAGTCTCTTGCATTCCAAAGGTGCATCTGGTCAAAGGAGGCCTCTCGGGTTATTCTGGGTCACCTAAGGGAGTGAAACTTTATATGTTTCACTTGGGTTAATTTAGAAATCAGTTTGGGCACCGTGATACGTTACAGCTCCCCCTCTTTCGGACAATGATGGCCCTGCGAGGACATCGTTGGGCGACAGTCGTCATGGTGATCGGGTGGTGAGTGTATCAAACTGGTTTATTGACGGGGGTTCCTAATTGTCCTCCGGTTTTTGATCTCCTGGTTGGGGATCCATCTCGATGAGGTTGGGTGTAGCCACGGTTTGGGTTTCCTCTCCCCGTGGTCTCCGTTTGAAGCCTCGAGGAAGGGTGGCCACGCATCTGCTCATGGATTCTCGTGTTGCGTTGATCTGTTTTGACAGGGCGAAGGCCAGGCCTAGCGTCAGAGCGTAGCCTATGGCCGTAGAGAGGCAGAGTGCCGTGTCGGCGGCTGTCCAGGCTTGAACCACTGTTGAACTGGTCGGGCTGGGCGAACGGGATAGCGCTTGGAGGGTCGCCTCGAGGGGAGTGAAGTCGATTAACTCTTGCTCAATCCTCAGTTCCAGTTCTGGATCCAGTGTGAGGTTGTGGTTCTTGAAGAAGGCCGGGATTTCCAGCTCTGACCAGTACTCTTCGCTCGGGAGGTGGTACAATGCCAGGTCATCGAGGTGGAGGATGGCACCTTTCGGTACTTGAATCCACAGGCTCTAGTTGGGCAGGCTGATACAGGTGGCGGTGTCATGCTGATCGTAGGTCAGGGTGGCCATATGTGAGGGAGTATTGATCAGCCACCGAGTGCCCACAATCTCGGCTTGCGTTTCGATGACTTGGGTGCGCGGCTTGGCCTCGGCGGGGCAGCGGGTGTCGCCCCTCATCGGCTGCAATCCACAGATCCCTTCGGTGTTATCCCTGAGGAAAGGCTTGCTGGGACAGAGATAGTGAATATCTTTCGTCAAAGTACACATGCGTAGGTTTGGGGCCAGATACAGCTGGGTATTGCTGTCATGGTAGGCCACCACATCTGGCGTGTGTATCTTAATGTGGGTGTTGCTTTGCCAAAACCCGACATTGACAACGTCTTTGAGTTTGTAAATGTTGTTCGATTCGATGATGGGTAGATTCAGGAGGAAGGCCACTTCACCTTGTTCGGGACCAACGTGTAAGGGGATGGCGCTACCCAGAGAGTAAGTGAGATGTGCTTGCAGAGGGTCGGTTGGGCCAGTAGCAGAGGAGGCCAGCACCTATTGCACGAGGCTCAGGGGTACCAGGTACGTTGGAATCCTGCCCATTGCTAAGCTGTCAATGGAGGAGCTCACCTCTCGCAGCATGTCTGTCATGAGGGATGTGACCAGTTGCGTTTGAGCAAAATCATTTTGGAAGATTGAAAACAACTGCTTCATTGAGTTCATAGTTTGGTTCAGTAGGACGCTGTGAGTATTGAGAACAACCACAGTGCCTTTTAATGTTTTGCCAATGGTCTGTAGGGTTTGACTTTGGGTTGCGAGCTGCTCTCTAAGCTGTGGAATCTCAGTTTGAATTTCGGCCACGTGTCGTCTTACGGTGGCTAGGCTCACTGCATTGACACTAGACATACCGATGTTGAACAGGGTTCCAACAGCAGTGGCGGCTCCGAGTAAAGCTCCCAAGAACCGCATAGTACGGCGGTTGTGTCCACTTAGCTCTGCTTGGGTAACAGTCATTTTCTCCAGCTGGGTGAGCATGTACTTGACATCAGCCTCTGCATGATTGAGGGCGTTCTCGGTCCATCGGGCGCCTGCCCAGCTGTATTGTGCCACGGTGCATGGGTAGTGTGCTTGGTAGACGTTGCGAGAGTTGAGTCGGACATACACTTTCTGGGTGTGGGTCCTGCAGTTGGTGATGTCCAGGTTGTTCTCGCAGTACAATGCCTGATGCTGGACCCGGTGTGGCGATTTCTGGTTGCGGTTGTCCTCCGGTTGTCTGGAGGTACAGGATGGTGAGCCACAGCAGCATCCTAGTGTAGGAAAAAGAGGGAGAGAGAAAGAGAAAGGCAGTAGGTAAGCGGTTGATGTCCCTGGTTGGTCAGGGTGCTTTCCTTGCTCTGCAGACTGTGACTGGGTTAGTTTATATTAGCCCCCCCCCTTTCTTTTCCCTGCCAGCAGCCACATGTCCCTTTATTTGGTTTCGATGGACCCATTTGAAAATCGGGTCTTTCTGTGCCTGCTTTAGTTGGATTCTGTACGCGACTGCGGAGAGTTTGTCCACGATCTCGTGCGGTCCTGTCCAGTGGGGGAGCAGCTTCTTCGACAGTCGTTTGGAGGCTGTCTGGAGTGGCTGTGCAAAGTTGTAGTACCAGACCTTATCACCCACATTCAGTTCCTGATGTGATGCTTTCCGGTCGTAATATGCTTTCTGGCCTTCAGCGCTCCTTTGCAGCTGTTGTTGGGCGAAAGCAAATGTCGTCCTTAGGTGCCGGTGTAGGCTGTGACGAGGTTGGAGTCTCCCTGTTGGTACAGCAGGTGCAGCAGTAGGGTCATTTGCCGCCCAGTCATCAATTCGAAGGGAGACACGCAAGTTGATTCCTGGTGGCTCTGATGGCCATGAGTACCAGGGGAAGTTTTTCATCCCAGTCCATTTGGTTGGCAGACACGTATTTCCTCAGCATGCTGACCACAGTCCTATTGGTTCGCTCCACTTGGCCTGAGGACCTGGGGTGGTGGCTGATGTGTAGTTGAGCCTGTACACCCAGGAGCTTCCAAGTCTGCTGCATGATCTCAGCTGTAAAGTGTGTGCCCCTGTCGGAGTTGACTCTTAGTGGCAGTCCGAATCTGGAGAAGATATGGTTCATCAGTAGGTATGCCGTGGTCTGGGCAGTGTCGTTGGGTGCTGGAAGACACTCTACCCACTTGGTGAATTGGCATACTACTGTGAGGAAGTACTTGTTGCCCCTTGTTGACCTGGGCAGAGGTCCCACCCAGTCTATTTGGAGGTCTGACCATGGGAACGTGACTCCTCTGCGTTGCAGTGGGGCTCTGTGGTTTGGGTTTGCTGGTTCGAATTGGCAGCAAACCAGGCACCCTCTGACGTACTCTGCCACTTCTTGCTGCATACCGGGCCAGTATGCCACTTGCCACGCTTGCGTAAGTGGCTCTGGTGCCGTGATGTCCAGCACATGGTGTGTCGTGGGCATACATTAACATGACCCCCCTTTGGCCCTGTGGCACCACGAGCCTTGGCGCTGTGAGGTCATCAGGGACATACCACAGAATGTTGTCTGTCACACGTAGCATTTCTTTGATCTCATGCAGCCGTCTGAGGGAAGGGGCAGCAGTGAGGTCAGATGGTGTGATCGGGTGGTTGGAGGGGTCAGAGAGGTGGTGTAGCATAGCTTGGATGGAGGTGTCTGAGGCTTGAAGATCAGCTATGTCATTGTTAGAGATTTGTGGTGCCAGCGAAAGTGGCTGCGAGGCTTGTGGTGTTGCAGGAAGGGTTCGCTTGCTGCAGGTTATTGCTGCCACATTCAAGATGGGTGGCTGAGCTGGAGGTGACCATAGGTCTCCATGTAGTGCACCCATTTTGGCAAGGGCATCCGTTTGGTCATTCAGGTCTTTATCCAGGCCTGGTTGTTTTGAGTGTCCTTTCACCTTTTTCCAATAGATGATCATGTCATGTGTTTTTGTGATGTCCTCGCACGCTTGGAACAGGTGTTGGTGTTTGACCGGCTTGTTGTTTGCCGTCTTGAACCCATTTTGTTTCCAGCCCCGAAAGATGGCATGTGAAACTGAGCCTTGCATAGTTAGAGTCTGTGCAGATGAGGATGTTATGGACTGCAGCGATCTGGAGGGTTATCAGGATGGCTGCTACCTCAGCATGTTGTGATGACTGAGGGCCCAACTGGAAATGTTGCGGTGGACAGGGGTGGTTGTTTAGCCATAGCACTCCTGCGCCGGCTTTTAAGGTGCCTTCGTGGTTGTAGGAACACCCGTCGACGTAGGCAGTAGTCATCCCCTGGCACACCTTCTCCTCAAAGTACCTGTGACAGGTTGGTTGTTGTTACTGGGGTCCCTCTGTGTCCAGTGTTGCAGCAGGTGTGTCATCAGAGCAGTTTTGACATGCAGCCAAGCCGTTGCCCAGCGCAGACTTGTGATTCTGGGCGTATCATGCCCCTGGAGGGCCATCAACCACATGGCTATGCGTGAATTAGTGACCACGCCATCTCGGATGCGTTGGCTGTTGAGAAACATTACAGGCTGGTGGCAAGTTTCTATCATGACCTTTTGTGCTCCGATGTAGTTGGAGAAGCGTTGTATGGCCCATACAGTGCAGAGCAGCGCCTTTTCACAGTCCGAGTATTTAGTTTCCGGTGGAAGGAGTGTCTTGCTGGCATATGCAACCACTCTTTTGTCCTGGTCATGCTTTTGGTAAAGACCCGCACTGAGACAGTGGTTGGAGAATCCAGCTTCCAAATAAAACTCTTTTTGTGGATCAGGGTAAGCCAGGCATGGAGCTGTGCACAAATGACCTTTAAGTTCTTTCATGGCGTTCGCTTGAGCCTCTGTCCAGGCGAATGGGCAGTCCTTTTTGAGAAGCGTAGTTAATGGTCGTGCAATGTCTGCGTAGTTCTCGATGAACTGTCGTGAGTAGTTGCACACGCCCAGAAAACTCTGCAGCTCTGTGACATTAGTGGGAGGCTTGATGTTCTGGATGGCCTGGATGCGGCTGGTCTGAGGTTCAATGCCCCGTGATCCGATGAGTAGGCCCACATAGTTGACTTTGGTTCGGCACCACTGTCCTTTGTGGAGGGCGATCTTGGCACCGGCAGTGGTTAGTTGGTCCAGTACATAGTCTATTTCTCTCAGGTGATCCGTTACCGTTGTGCTTTTCATGAGAACATCGTCTACGTAGATGAGGTTGCCTCTCATTCTGGCGTCCGGGCATGCTTTGTTCAAGAAGATGTTGAACTCCACTGGTGAGTTGGCGTGGTGAGGGCACCTTGTGAATTTATACTGTCGGTTGCCAAAGGTAAAGGCCAGCTTGTGTTGGTCGTCTGGATGTACAGGTATAGTCCAGAATCCTGAGGCCACGTCAAATGTAGAGAAAATGGTGGCTCCCTGTATTCTAGGTATTTCCTGCTCCAGCTGGGTCATGGGCCATCGTGACAGTGGCACCTGCTGGTTCAGCTTCCTGTAGTCAATGGTGGGTCGCCACTTCCCGTTTGGCTTGAGAACGGGCCAGCTGGGAGCAGAATAGGTGCTGTTGCATGGGCGGATGACACCTTTCTCAGTTTCTTCTGTTTTTCGTGGCTGATCAGCGGGAGTCTGTGTTGTTGGCTCAGTCGGAGGCCCTCTAGAGAGGTTGGTTTCAGGCCTGGCTCTTAGTCATAAGGGGTCTGGCTTGTCTCTCTCATTAAATTTTCGAGCTTTATTTCGGATGATCTCCTTAAGCATTCTCAGGATCTCTGCAGACTCAGACGTAGCCGTGTCGTCCTGTTTTAGTGAAGGTTCGGACTTAGGCTTGTCTGGGTTAGGTTCCCGGGCCGATGAGGGTCGGCTGTTTCTAGGCCATCGGCGGGGTTCCCATGTGACTCTGCCCTTTGGGTGGTTAGCTGGACGTGGCTGGTCCCGGAATTTTTCAGGGCGCCCAGTCTGGAGTTTGGGATGCGCACCACCTCGGTTGTAGTGCTCTCTGCTGGAAAAGGGTCGGTTACTGTAGTGTGTTTGTGCCCCCTCTAGGGCCAGTTCTGAGCAGTGATCGGAGACAGGGTAAGTAGTTGGGTTTTTTCACAGGTTTTTCGGAGGCAGCCTTCTGCTTGGTGTAGGCCTTGTGGGCCAGGTCCTGCAGCCGTTGAGTGGACATGCTGTGCGGGCAGGCATCTTCTAGGTGATGGTTCACTGTAGGATGCAGATTTTGGAGGAACAGAGTCCTGAAGTTGATGTCCTCCTCCATTCCTGGCTCGTTCCGTGCCCCGAAGTAGGCCCGCCGGAGTCTGTGGTAATAGGCCTGTGGGGTTTCGAGCCGACTCTGTTTTAAGTCCATAGCTGCAATAATCCCTTGATCTGATTCAGGGTCAGAGTACTCCTTAATCAGCGCCTGTCGTAGTTCTTGGTAATCCGATCTGACAGTCTCTGGTTGTCGATCTAAGAAGCTCCGCACATCACGAATGGACGTAATCCTGATCAAGTATAATCTGTCCCACATGGTCACATTGTTTAAAGTCTGTAAAAGGAAGTCTATGTCTTGTAGATAGGCATGAATGTCGTGGTCTCCTGCCGGGTTTGGAGTGAACGTAGGAACGTTCCTGGCCAGCTTGTCCAGTTCTTTGTGAGCTATGCCTTGACTGGGGGCAAGAATGCTCTGGAAAGGCTTCCACCCCCTTGGGGCTGACGGGGGTTCTTGATGGTCGCTTGGTGACTTCTTGAGCAGTGGGCTTTCACTCCCCTTTCAAGCTAGGAGCTCGTGGTCGGGAGGCCTCGGCTCACTGGTCGTGGGAAACTCCGTGGTGAGTGTTTCCCTTATCTGGTCACTCTGGAATGAGTAGGAATATTTCAATTCTCGGCGAACAGTGTCAAGTTCATCTTTGAGAGAGTCTTTTTCATGTACTAAGGTCTCGATTTCAGTTCGGGCCATCAGCAGGTGGTTCTCGCATGCCTTGAGCTTAGCGTTCCTTTCCTCCAGTTCTCTCCCTGCTTTGGTCAGGAGAGTGTCACCTTGTTGGATTTTGTTTTTCAGTTCATCCCAGTTTTTTCTCTCCAGCCGCTCTCTTTGCTCTGTTTCTGCTTGAAAGTCTTGCAGGGCTTTTTGGAGTTTCTCCACTTCCTCTTGTAGCTCGGAATCCGTGCTGCGCTGGTCCACGGTCTCGGGGGATGGCTGAACCAGGTTAGTTTGAACGAGGGCCTGGCTGGCCCGGGCCTCTTCGACTTGAAACTGGAGCGTCGTTACAGTTTGCTCCAGGTCACTGTTGCACTTCTCGCTGCGCCATGCCTGGATGAGGAGGTTGTGAGCTAGGCTTCCGATGATCTTGGCCCAGTCCTTGTAGCTGTAGGTCTGGGTGGGATCATGCGCCATCAGCCTGTCTACTTCCTCGTCCAGCTGCTCTTTGCTTAAGTGCTGCCGGTCGGTAGCTGCTTCGGGCAGGAACGTAGTCGTCATGGTAGTCAGCCAGGTCTCAAGGTTGTACCAATGGCCAATGGGCAGTGGGGCTGCTTGCTCGGGACATGGCAACTGTTGACGAGAGAAGAACAACACAGACATCAATGCAAGTCCACGCAAATTAGCTAGTCGCAATCATACTTAATTAGGTATGCGTGAGTCTCAATTTGGCTAACTGGTACAGCCAGTTAGTGGTATGTAGGCCGGACACTTATTGTCTTTGGCGGTAAGTGGCCGGGAAGGGCCAAATGGTCTGGGTACGCGCCAGATCTGAATTAGAAGATTTGGACAGGCGGTAGCCTAGTGGGTCATCTAATGACACTGGCTGCCTGGGTCATACAATCTAGGGTTTTAGCTTTTTCCTTGCTGGTGAGCTTGAAGAGACAAGTCATAACCAAACAACAGCTAAGTAGAACAAATAAAATTGAACTAATTAATGGAAAACAAAGAGAAGGGGGTAAGGAGAAAGCCTTCTCTATCTGTGGAAGTCCTATGAATAGGCAGATGCCAATGGCTACCACAACAGTTAGAATTCAAATCTTACTTCGTCTTGGTTTTAGTTCACACTAAGGGAGCATGCACAGTAAGGAATTCTTTAAGTGGAAGAGTGTTATCAATTGTTAGAGACGAAAAAGGGAATCAAAATATAAGTAAAATGACAAAATGAAAGAAGAGAGGGGTGAAGAAAAAAATTGAAAAATGAGTGAATAAAAATGAACAATAAACAAAAATTAAAAATAAAAATGAGAAAAAGAGGGGAAAAAAACAATAATAATAATAATTAAAATGAAACTAATAGCGCCAATAAAGAAAAATAAAGTGGTGAGAGAAATAAATTGTAAAACAGCCAATAAAACAAAAGGGTAATAAAACAAACAAGCCGAAAAGAAAGAGAAAAATTGAGAACACTAATCCGGCTAGAGTAGGATAGCTAGAAAGGACAGAGAGGCTAAGACAAGGAACAGTGAATGCAGAATTTATTATTTTTTTTATTAAACAAAATACGTCCACAAACAATTAATTCAATTCAATATCCATACATCATCAAAATGCCTTTTTTTTTTTTTTTCCAACAAATTCAAAACCAATCCTGAAAAATAAGAAACAATACAAAACAGTGCCCAAACTTAACCCAAACATCTTCACACAAAATTAACATTTATCCCCAATAACTTTGTCAAATCATAACAAAAGAAAAGCATTTTCACAAATAATAATACCCATCAATACCGAACAAAAAAAAATAAAAATAAAAATGAGAAAAAGAGGGGAAAAAAAACAATAATAATAATAATTAAAATGAAACTAATAGCGCCAATAAAGAAAAATAAAGTGGTGAGAGAAATAAATTGTAAAACAGCCAATAAAACAAAAGAGTAATAAAACAAACAAGCCGAAAAGAAAGAGAAAAATTGAGAACACTAATCCGGCTAGAGTAGGATAGCTAGAAAGGACAGAGAGGCTGAGACAAGGAACAGTGAATGCAGAAATGAGAATAGCATAGGCCTAACAGAGAAGGCCCACAAGGTGGCGGCAGTGGGCCACACAATAGTGAGTAAAAAGGGGGGTGTTGGTTTTACCGCGGTTAGCCCTCAAGCTGGCGGCCATCTGGTGTTCAGTCAGGGGTACTGCAACCTGCCCTAACTCAGACGTGAAATGAAATCAGCGCGCGTTTCCTAGGGGACAGCTTTAATGGCGATTTCATGTGTTATCACGAGAATGGAGAAATTTTGAGATCTCAGGGATCCTTATGCACAAGAAATGTGGGCAGGATTTCTTCGCTGCCATGCACATAAAATCACAACGGGATTTCTTCGCCGTTGTTTGAATTTACACTTGATCAGAGTGTCGGGCTCTTCATTTATATATCAATCACCATTTGAGGCTGATTTCTACATGCAGTGCGTCTTACGGTTAGCTACGCCGGTTTAGCTCTGCCAGAAGAGACTTATTGCTGTCGAATTAACATTGGTTCAACGCAATGCATCGAGTCTAGCAATATAATAAGGCCTTCTAGAAAGATAAGAGGAACATTGCTCAAATCAATCTTTACTGCGCTGGAAGAAGGTTTCTTCGTTCTTACCAGGCGATTACACAATTAAAAATGTGCTGTGTTGCGATTTCATCATCTTCAGACACAAGTTTAATGTTATGAACTGCAGTTTTAACTTTAAGCACTTAACCGTGGCTAAATTTGTCAGACAAATATATAGCGCTGTTAACGTGCTGAACTGAAAATCAGCTTAGAGCCTTTCAGTTATCAGCGGAGTGAGCTCGGGACGCTCGCTCGCTGAGCGCGCGAAATACGGATTTAAGAATGGAACGAACAAAGTCGCGCCGGATTCGAAACGCATTCACTCATGAACCAAGGTTTTTAAAACGTACCCGCACAGTCTCCACCATTATATGTAGCGAATCTAGCTCAAATGGGTGAAATATATCTATAGCTCTAATCGAAGCGTGTTCTGATTAAGTATGGATATGAATCGAACATGAAAGGGAATGTTATATTAATTACTGTAACCTAGCTTTAGAATTAAATGCGAAGCAGCTTGATCTGTTTGTCCACCAAACTTACCAGGGCAGTCTTCGTATTACTCTAAAATAATAAATTATTCTTCTGGCCACGAAGCATAGTTAACAGAAATACATCGCATAGCGAGGAGCAATGTTAAAAGTGAACTTTGTCATAAGTAAAAACAGACGATCCAGCGTGATAACCATGGATTTTAATAACTACGTAAAAACTACTGATATACACAACTAGGTACAAACAAATAATACATATATACAGGGTAAGTGAAAGAAACAGAAGGAAAAGTAATGAAAGTAACAATGGCAGAACACAGTTTAACCTCGAGAATCAGCAAATGAATTCGAATTCACCTTTTCAACAAAAGTGGCTCTGACTTAAAGGACACCTCTATAGATCAATTGGAATTATACTTGCGTTAATTTTATGCCGTTCGCGAGGGTCCTTGGTTCGTAGATTTAGCGAGGAGTTTGCTGGTTCTTCCGCGTCGGTAGAGTAGGGGTGAACGGAGTTGGGTCTCGCCCAAGAATGAAGAATATGGTAATTGCCACGTGGTTTAACGAGACAAAGGAGAGTCCGGAGGAATGCTGGAAACGGAAGGCGGAGGCGGCAAGGTGAAAAGCAGGAAGAGGGTAAGAAAGAGCAAGCGAGCGTAGAGGGACGCGTGTCGCAGTCTTTTATGGACAATGCCAATGTACACGCCTCTCTGAGCTGCTGGCGAATCCAGAGAGAGATGAGAAAGTTCTGGGGGAAAACTTCCTTGGTCTGTCCCAGAGCGGGTCGCATGTCAGGGCGGGGTTTATGTTAAGTTTGGATTAATATGGTATTTGATAAAACATGGAAAAGTATAGAATGATACATCCTATCGTCTTGTAGTATGTATGATTAATTGGCATATTATGAGACGATTACGAGATGATTTTGGTACCAAACTTCAAGGAGATTATGATATCTTGGACAGTGTAGGATCATTAGACATAGTTACAGACAACTTAAAAATTAGCTTTTCGCTCAAACTATATAAAATCGCTACAACTAGGTTATCTAGACACACAACACATGCATATACGAATACATTATAACTATCTAGAGATATGATTACAGGTTACATTCAAGAGACATGTTCACTGTGGGTGTGCGTGAGTGTGTGCATGTCCAGAAGAGGGGGCTGGCGTTCTTCTAAAGTCACAACGGTCCTTTGGTCACCTCAGGGTGACCTTCTAGGGAGGAGGTTTTCTTTGCTAGACCGGTTGGCTCCGATGTTAATCTCTGAGATCGTAAACTGAGATTAAATCGAAGATTTATGGGCCCTGGGTCGGGGAAATGGTGGATCCCTGTTGACGAACTAATCCTGAAGTTTCCCAGACATACAGTCATCAAAGGTTTCTTTTATTGCGGGGGTAGGTCCTGTGTGGGTTCCCAAAGAGTCTCTTGCATTCCAAAGGTGCATCTGGTCAAAGGAGGCCTCTCGGGTTATTCTGGGTCACCTAAGGGAGTGAAACTTTATATGTTTCACTTGGGTTAATTTAGAAATCAGTTTGGGCACCGTGATACGTTACAATACACGTGTGCTCTTCAGGCACCTAATGCGCTATACACACATAATGCGCTATGCGCACGCTTGGATTCAACGCACCATTTTAAAAGAGACGAGATTTCAAACGTGCCCGCGTATCCACCAAAATATGTAACGAATCAGTCATTATTAGCATTATTATTATTCTTATTCTTTTCCACTAAAATAATGTAATGGATCAACTTTAAACGTGAAAAACGAAACAGAAGCGCACGCTTGGATTCAACGCACCATTTTAAAGGAGACGAGTTTTAAAGCGTGTCCGCCTTATCTACCAGAATGTGTAGTAAATTGGATGAATCTGCAATGTTTAAAAATATTCTCCACCAGATACAATTCATGTAACGAATTAAAAGATGTTTAAATGTATTCTCCAAATATATATATACAATTAGCTTGAATGGCGTGAAATATATCTATATATTTAATCAACGCGTGTTGTGACCAGTTATAAATATACATCAGCCATGAAAGGGAATTCATGTATGTGCACTTATACCTATAGATAAATAACTACAACAGATTATAATTAATTATGACTATGTATATAGTCTAGATCAGCTTTTAGGATTAGCTGTAGTCCAGTTTGGAATTATGAACTCTAAAGAGGGAGTTTATCCTTCTGGCCAGGATGGAAAACTCCATTTCCAGAGCACGTAGCGAGACTCGCAGCATTTAAGGGACTCTTCACATGACCAAAACAGAGACAATCAAGCGTGGGATAATAGATTTTAATAAGTAGTTGTAACTATGGATACACACGACTAACTCTAAGCAAAACATGCATACGTACATCTATATACAAGGAAAGAAAAGGTATAGAGAGAAAGTAATATAATAAAAGGGAATGGCAGACAAAAACACAACTAATTAGCCTTTTTCAAAACCAGCAACGAACTTAAATCTCCTGTAAACAGGGGTACAATCTTAAACCCAGATATAGATCCATTAATTATACTTGCATGGCTTCGGTATGAAAGTTCGCGCGAGGTCGTGTAGAGTTCGCTGTTCTGTCGTGCCGTTTGAAAAGGCGTGGTCCGTGAGGCGGTTGCATCTTTTGCCTGGGAGAGAGAGAGCGATCCTGGATTCCTCTTCGGGCCTGGGGGAGAGAAGCCGGAAAGAGTGTCAAGTTGAAGTGAAGAGTTGAAGAAGAGAGAGAAGTGAGACTGAAGAGAGAGAGTTTCAAAGCGTGGTGTTGTTTCAAAGACAACACCAACACACATGCCTCTTTGGGCTATGGGCCAATCAGGAAGTTGGATTTGTTGGCGGGATGAACTCTCTTGTCTGGTGTAACGTATGACGGTGCCCAAACTGATTTCTGAATTAACCCAGACGGAACATAAAAAAGTTTCACCACTCAGGTGACCGAGAGTAACCCCGAGAGGCCTCCTGTGGCCAGGTGCCCTTTGGAATGCAAAAGACTCTTTGGAACCCACACAGGACTTTCACCTGCAATAAAAGAAACCTTTCATGACTTAACCGGTGTGAACGTCTGGAATACTTCACGATTAGGTTCATCAGCAGGGGTCAAACAAAACTCCACCCAAGGGCCTGTAAATCTCCGATCTAAACTCCTTTTACGACCACATAGATTAACATCGGAGCCAACAGGTCTAGCAAGGCAAACGTCCTCCCTAAAGGTAACGCTGAGGTGACCAAAGACCAGTGGGACATTAGAAGCACACCAGCCCCCTCTTCTGGACATACACACATGCACGCACACACAGTGAAAATGTCTCTTGAATGTAACATATAATCATAGATTGTTTTCATATATGGACATGTTGTGTGTCTAAATAACCTAACTATAGTGATTTTAGATAGTTTGAGCGAGAAGCTAATTTTAAGTTGCCTGAAGCCAGGTCTAATGATCCTTCACTGTCCAAGATATCATAATCCTCTTGAAGTTTGGTACCAAAATCATTGCCTCGTAATATGCCAATTAATGATGCATACTATAAGAAGATGGGATGTATCATTCTATATTTTTCCATATTTCATCCTAATCCACACTTAATACAAACCACGCCTTGACATGCGACCCGCTAAGGGACAGACCAAGAAAGTTCTCCCACCAGAACTTTCTCATCTCTCTCTGGATTCACCAGCAGCGCAGAGAGGCATGTACATTGGCATTGTCCATAAAAGACCAAGACACGCATTCCTCTATACTTCTTCCTTTTTCTTCTTCTCTCTTCTTCTTTTCACCCTTCTTCTCTTTACCTACACTTTACCTATTTTACTTCCTTACTATACTTCCTCCTTTGTCTTTACTTTGACTTCACTGTTTTCTCTCTCTCTCTCTCTCTCTCTCTCTCTCTCTCTCTCTCTCTCTCTCTCTCTCTCGCGGACTTGCTCTCTTCTGCCTCCTTTTTCCGGTACTCCTCCGGACTCTCCTTTGTCTCGTTAAACCGTTGTCTTTCTTCTTTTTACTTTGGCGAGACCCAACTCCGTTCACCCCGACTCTACCGACGCGGAAGATTCAGCAAACTCCTCGCTAAATCTACAAACCAAGCACCCTCGTGAATGGCATAAAATTAATAGAAGTATAAATTTTAATTGATCTATAGGGGTGTCCTTTTAAGCCAGTGCCCCTGTTGAAGGTGAATTTCAATTCATTGCTGATTCTTGAGTTTAAACTGTTGTGTTCTGCCATTCTTTTATTTTCACCATTTTTCCTTTTGTTTCTTTCACTTACCCTGTATATATGTATTATTTGTTTATTCCTAGTTGCGTATATCAGTAGTTTTTCATAGTTCTTTAAATCCATGGTTATCAAACTGGATCGTCTCTGTTTTTACTCATGGCAAGGTTCACTTTTAACCTTCGCTACGCGCTGTATTTCTTTTAACTTAGAATGAACTATGCTTCGTGGCCAGAAGAATAATTTATTCTTTTAGAGTAATACTAAGACTGAACTGGTAAGTTTGGTGGACAAACAGATCAAGCTGCTTTGCATTTAATTCTAAAGCTAGACTACAGAAATTAATATAACATTCCCTTTCATGGTCGATTTATATCCATATCTAATCAGAACACGCTTCGATTAGAGCTATAGATATATTTCATCCATTTGAGCTAGACTCACTACACTGGTCTCAGACCTGGATTTGCATGTCCAGGGAAGAGCCGGTTTAAACCGTATTATGAGTGAAATTAAGTAAAAGCATGAAATAATGTATCCATTCCAATATGATATGCATAATCAATCAGGGTATCTCTAGACGTTTAACCTCATACCACATTCGATGGACTTGTAAAGAATATTACAAGTAAAACATGGTTACAGATATTTAAAA
The DNA here is from genome assembly GCA_023630585.1 of Cranoglanis bouderius. NCBI lineage: Eukaryota > Metazoa > Chordata > Actinopteri > Siluriformes > Cranoglanididae > Cranoglanis > Cranoglanis bouderius. The sequence goes on from CM042536.1 coordinate 35,960,921, forward strand.
TAATATCCTAAGTTAAAACTATCTAAAATCATTATATTTATGTTACATAAACACACAATATATGCACACACCAAAACATCACACTATTTGGGCATTGTAACGAATACAAAAGGGTATTATTATGCATTATTCTTTTCCACCAGAATAATGAAATGGAACAACTTTAAACATGAAAAACGAAACATAAGCGCACGCGTGGATTCAACGCACCTTTTTAAAGGAGACGAGTTTTAAAGCTTGCCCGCATTATCTACCAGAATGTGTAGTAACTCGGATGAATCTGCAACGTTTAAAAATATTCTCCACCAGTTACAATTCATGTAACAAATTAAAAAGATGTTTAACACGTTTAAATGTATTTTCCAATTTATCTAAGGAATTAGCGCAAATGGCATGAAGTATATTTATATATCTAATCAACGCGTGTTGTGACCAGTTATAAATATACATCAGCCATGAAAGGGAATTCATGTAGGTGCACATATACATATAGATAATTAACTATGACGGATTATAATTAATTATGACTATGTATGTGGCCTAGATCGGCTTTATGAACTCTAAAGAGGGAGTTTATCCTTTTGGCCAGGAAGAATTTCTGGTTCGCTGGTTCGTTGTTGTTTGAAAAGGCGTGAGCCCGGAGGTAGTTGCATCTTGTGTCCGGAGAGAGAGAGATCCTGGCTTCCTCTTCCCAGGGCACGTGGCCCCGGGGGGGAGAAACCGGAAGGAGTGTAGAAAAGAGGAGTGAGAAGTAAAGTCCAACTCTGAAGTCTAACTCTCTGTTGAAGTGAGGCGTGGTGTTGTTTTAAAAACAACATCAATGCACACGCCTCTTTGGGCTATGGACCAATCATGAAGTTGGGTTTGCATGTCCGGATGACTCTCTTTGTCTGGTCTCCGACCCTAATTTAAATGTCCAGGAAGGGGCTGGTCTATAAATGAAATTAAGAGAAAAAACATGAATTGCAAGGTGATATGCATAATCAATCTGGGTATCTCGTGACGATTAACTACATACCAAATTCGATGGATTTGTAAAGAATATTACAAATAAAACCTGGTTACAGAAATTTAAAATGATATGCTAGATTACAACTATCTAAAGTCATTAAGGTTAGTTAAACACACAATATATGTTAAAAAAATAACATCACACTATTTAGACATGGAATAATTACATATAATTACACGTTACATTGAAGAGAGAGAGATTTTCTCCATTGTACATGTAAGGTAAGCATGGGCGTGTGTGTGTGTGTGTGTGTGTGTGTGTGTGTGTGTGTGTGTGTGTGTGTGTGTGTGTGTGTGTGTGTGTGTGTGTGTGTGTGTGTGTGTGTGTGTGTGTGTCCCCAGAAGAGGGGGCTGGTGTTCTTCTAATGACCCAAAGGTCATCTCAGGGTGTCCTTTGGGAGGACGATTTCTCCTCTCGCCTGCTGATTCTGAGGCTAAAGCTATATGGTCATAAACCGAGATTAGATTAGAGATTTACAGACCCTTGGTCGGAGTTTTGGTGGACCCCTGCTGCTGAACTAATCATGAAGTTTCCCAGATGTTAAGTCATCAAAGGTTTCTTTTATTGCAGGGGTAAGTCCTGTGTGGGTTCCAAAGAGTCTTTTGCATTCCAAAGGGCATCTGGCCGCAGGAGGCCTCTCAGGGTTATTCTTGGTCGTCTGAGTGGTGAAACTTTCTATGTTTCGTTTGGGTTAATTTAGAAATCAGTTTGAGCATAGTCATATGCTACAGACCCCCCTTGTCAGACAAGGGTATCCAGGTGTGGACATTGTTGGGTGACAGTCGTCAGGGTGATCGGATGATCGGAGCGTGGTGTTGTTTTAAATACAACACCAACACACACGCCTCTTTGGGCTATGGGCCAACAATGGATTTGTTGGCGGGATGAACTCTCTTTGTCTGGTGTAACGTATGATGGTGCCCAAACTGATTTCTGAATTAACCCAGACGGAACATGAAAAATTTTCACCACTCAGGTGACGGAGAGTAACCCCGAGAGGTCTCCTGCGGCCAGATGCCCTTTGGAATGCAAAAGACTCTTTGGAACCCACACAGGACTTTCACCTGCAATAAAAGAAACCTTTCATGACTTAACGGGTGTGAATGTCTGGAAGACTTCATGATTAGGTTCATCAACAAGGGTCAACCAAAACTCCGACCAAGGGCCTGTAAATCTCTGAGCTAATCTCTGTTTACGACCACATAGATTAACATCAGAGCCAACAGGTCTAGCAAGGAAAACGTCCTCCCTAAAGGTCACCCTGAAGTGACCAAAGTCCGTTGGGTCATTAGAAGAGTTAGTTCTTTAGTTGTCTGAAACCATGTCTAATGATCCTTCACTGTCCAAGATATAATCATATTGATGCTTGGTACCAAAATCATTGTCTCGTAATATGCCAATTAATGATGCATACTATAGGAAGATGGGATGTATCGTTCTATATTTTTCCATAATATTTTTTCATATTTTTTCATCCTAATCCAAACTTAATACAAACCCAGCCTTGACATGCGACCCGCTCTGGGACAGACCAAGAAAGGTCTCCCGCCAGAACTTTCTCATCTCTCTCTGGATTCGCCAGCAGCTCAGAGAGGCGTGTACGTTGGCATTGTACATAAAAGACCGCGACACGCTGTCCTCTATACTGCTTCCTTTTTACCTCTTACTCTTCTTCTTTTTACCCTTCTTCTCTTTACCGACACTTTACCTACTTCCTTACTTTACTTTCTCCTTTGTCTTTCCTTTGACTTGATTGCTCTCTCTCTCTCTCTCTCTCTCTCTCTCTCTCTCTCTCTTTCTCTCTCTCGCGGACTTGCTCTCTTCCGCCTCCTTTTTCCGGTACTCCTCCGGACTCTCCTTTGTCTCGTTAAAGCACGTGGCAATTACCGTTTTCTTTCTTCTTTCTACTTTGGCGAGACCCAACTCCGTTCACCCCGACTCTACCGATGCAGAAGATTCAGCAAACTCCTCACTAAATCCACAAACCAAGAACCCTTGTGAACGGCATAAAATTAACAGAAGTAAAAATTTTAATTGACCTATAGGGGTGTCCTTTTAAGCCAGTGCCCCTGTTGAAGGTGAATTTCAGTTCATTGCTGATTCTCGAGGTTATACTGTGTTCTGCCATTGTTACTTTCATTACTTTTCCTTCTGTTTCATTCACTTACCCTGTATATATATGTATTATTTGTTTGTACCTAGTTGTGTATATCAGTAGTTTTCCATAGTTATTAAAATCCATGGTTATCAAACTGGATCGTCTCTGTTTTTACTCATGGGAAGGTGCACTTTTAACGTTGCTTTTCGCTACGTGCTGTATTTCTTTTAACTTAGAATAAACTATGCTTCGTGGCCAGAAGAATAATTTGTTCTTTTAGAGTAATACGAAGACTGCCCTGGTAAGTTTGGTGGACAAACAGATCAAGCTGCTTCGCATTTAATTCTAAAGCTAGACTACAGTAATTAATATAACATTCCCTTTCATGGTCGATTTATATCCATAACTAATCAGAACACGCTTTGATTAGAGCTATAGATATATTTCACCCATTTGAGCTAGACTCACTACACTGATCTCAGACCTGGATTTGCATGTCCAGAGAGGAGCCGGTTTAAATCGTATTATGTGTGAAATTAAGAAAAAGCATGAAATAATGTATTCCATTGCAATATGAGATGCATAATCAATCAGGGTATCTCTAGACGATTAACCTCATAGCAAATTCGATGGACTTGTAAAGAATATTACAAGTAAAACATGGTTACAGATATTTAAAATAATATCCTAAGTTAAAACTATCTAAAATCATTATATTTATGCTACATAAACACACAATATATGCAAACCCCAAAACATCACACTATTTGGACATCGAATAATTACGTTACATTGAAAAGAGAATCTCCCATTGTGTGTGTATGTGCTTTGTGTGTGTGTGTGTATGTTTGTGTGTGTGTGTGTGTGTGTGTGTGTGTGTGTGTGTGTGTGTGTGTGTGTGTGTGTGTGTTTGTGTGTGTGTGAAGAGGGGGAGTCGTGTCGCATTCCGATGGCATCTGGTGAAGACCAGATGGGGGTTACAGGAAAGGATTCATGGTTCAACGACACAGAGAAACTTCTTTGCTAGATCTAGGCTGATTCTGAAATCAGTTTGATACGTGTAGACGTTACACCTTGATCTGTTAGACATTGTCTCTCACCTAAAATAACTCGAAATATATACTTGTTTACAATAACATTCATCATGTATCAAACGGTGAAAAAAGTCAAATTTAACATGAAGAATGTCATCTGTCATCATATGTGTGGTAACATTATGTTTTCTCATCAGTTTTCTATGTGTATACACATGTGTGCGCCTCAGGCACCTAAAGCGCTAAACAGTGATTTTAAAGCGTCTGCGAGCAATGGAAACGTGTTTTTCTAAAAAAAAAAACCCATATGTTTTCACTTTAGTGATGCAATCTAATATAACAAATACACATGGGTGCACTTCAGGCTCTTTAAACGCTATACAGCGAATTTCAACCATCTATGAGCAACGGAAACGTGTTTTTCTAAAAAACATGTTTTCATGTCAGTGATGGACTCTAATATAACAAATTTCACTTCTTTATAATATGATATGTTACTATGATATAACGTGTCTGACCTAATATAAAGCAACTTATTGTTTAACTTATTATAAACAACTTGTTTACAATAACAAACATCGTCATAATAAAGTTTTAAAATGTGAAAAAAGAGTCAAAATTAAAATGATGAAAGTCATGCCATCATATGTGTTGTAACATTATGTTTTCTCCTCTGTCATCTATATACATTTGGACGCTTCAGGCGCTTAAAACGCTATACAGCGAATTTCAAGCGTCCTCAAGCAACGGACACGTATTTTACTAAAAAAAATATTTCACTTCTGTGATGCAATCTAATATAACAAATTTCACTTCTTTATAACATGATATGTTACTATGACAATGTCTCTGACTTAAAAATAACACGAAGTTTGATTGTTTACAATTCCATGCTTCATGTCATAATAAAGTGTGAAAAGCTGAAAAATAGTGAATTTTTACATGAAGAATGCATCATATGTGTGGTAATATTAGGTTTTCTCATCAGTCCTCTATGTGCATACACATGGGTGCGCTTCAGGCTCTTAAAACGCTATACAGCGAATTTCAACCGTCTACTAGCAACGGAAAAGTGTTTTTCTAAAAAACATTTGTTTTCTCTTCAGTGATGCAATCTAATATAACATATTTCACATCTTTATAACATGATATGTTACTATGACAATGTTTCTGACTTATATATATATATATATTTATATACTTAAATAACACGAACTATTATTGTTTACAATTCCATGCATTGTCGTAATAAAGTGTGAAAAGCTGAAAAATAGTCAAATTTTACATGAAGAAAGACATCTGTCATCAAATAGTGAAAAATAGTGAAATTTTATAAGAAGAAATTAATCTGCCATCAAATGTGTGGTAACATTGTTTTCTCGTCAGTCTTCTACGAGCATATACATCGGTGCGCTTCAGGGGCTGACAATGCTATGCAGAGAATTTCAAGCGTCTACGAGCTCAGAAAATGTGTTTTTGGAAGAAAACGCATATTTACACTTAACTAACATGCTCTAATATAACAAATTTCACTTCTTTATAACGTGATATGTTACTATGATATGTTAGACAATGTCTCTGCCCTAAAATAACACAACATATGATTGTTTACAATAACTAACAGAATGGCATAATAAAGTGTGAAAATGTGAAAAAAATCAAATTTAACATGAAGAAAATCATCTGTCATCATATGTCTTGTAACATTGTGTTTTCTCATCAGTCCTCTATGTCCATATACAAGGGTGAGCTTCAGGCGCTTAAAACGCTATACAGCGAATTTCAAGTATCTACGAACAACGGAAACGTGTTTTTCTAAAAAAAAACATATGTTTTCACTTCTGTGATGCAATCTAATATAACAAATTTCACTTCTTTATAACAGCATAAGATACTATGATATGTTAGATATGTCTCTGACTTAAAATAACACGAAGTATGATTGTTTACAATTCCATGCATCATCTCCTAATAAAGTGTCAAAAGTAGTGAAATTTTACATGAAGAAATTAATGTCATCAAATGTGTGGTAAAGTTATGTTTTCTCATAAGTCCTCCTTGTGCATACACGTGTGCGCTTTAGGCGCTAAAGATATGATAGACAATGTTTCTGACTTAAAATCACACGAAGTATGATTGTTTACATTTCCATGCATCATGTCATAATAAACTGTGAAAATTTACATGAAGAAAGTCATCTGTCATCATATGTGATAACATTAGGTTTTCTCTTCAGTCCTCTATATGAATACACATGAGAGCGCTTCAGGCGCTTAAAACGCTATACAGCGAATTTCAAGCGTCTACGAGCAACGGAAACGTGTTTTTCTAAAAAACATTTGTTTTCTCTTCAGTGATGCTATCTAATATAACAAATTTCACTTCTTTATAACATGATATGATACTTTGATATGTTAGAAAATGTTTCTGACTTAAAATAACACGAAGTATGATTGTTTACAATTCCATGCATCCATACATCATAAAGTGTCAAAAGTAGTGAAATTTTACATGAAGAAATTAATCTGTCATCAAATGTTTGGTAACATTATGTTTTCTCCTCACTTCTCTATTTGTGTATACAGGAGTGCGCTTTTGGCTATTACAACGCTTCTCAGCGAATTTCAAACGTCTAGGAGCAAAGGAAACGTGTTTTTCTAAAAATATTTGTTTTCTCTTGTGATGCAATCTGATATAACATTTCACTTCTTTATAACGTGATATGTTACTATGATATGTTAGACAATGTCTCTGTCCTGAAATAACACAACTTATGATTGTTTACAATAACTAACAGCATGGCTTAATAAAGTGTGAAAATGTGAAAAAAAAATCAAATTTAACATGAAGAAAATCAACTCTCATCATGTGTATTGTAACATTGTGTTTTCTCATCAGTCCTCTATGTGCACACATGGGTGCGCTTCAGGCGCTTAAAACGCTATACAGCGCATTTTAAGCGACTATGAGCAAAGGAAACGTGTTTTTGAAAAAAAAACGCATACTTACACTTAACTTAACATGCTCTAATATAACATATTTCACTTCTTTCTAACATGATAAGATACTATGATATGTTAGACATGTGTCTGACTTAACACGAAGTATGATTTTTTACAATTCCATGCATCATGTCATAATAAAGTGTCAAAAGTAGTGAAATTTTACATGAAGAAATTAATCTGTCATCAAATGTGTGGTAACATTATGTTTTCTCATAAGTCCTCTTTGTGCATACACATGTGTGCGCTTCAGGCGCTAAAGATATGATAGACAATGTTTCTGACTTAAAATCACACGAAGTATGATTGTTTAAAATTCCATGCTTCATGTCATAATAAAGTGTGAAAGGTGAAAAATAGTGAAATTATACAAGAATAAATTAATCTGTCATCAAATGTGTGGTAACATTATATTTTCTCATGAGTCCTCTTGTGCCTACACATGGGTGCGCGTCAGGCGCTAAAGATATGATAGACAATGTTTCTGACTTAAAAATCACACGAAGTATGATTGTTTACAATTCCATGCATCATGTCATGACAAAGTGTGAAAAGGTTGAAAAATAGTGAAAAATTTACATGAAGAAAGTCATCTGTCATCATATGTGTGATAACATTAGGTTTTCTCGTCAGTCCTCTATATGAATACACGAGTGCGCTTAAGGCGCTTAAAACGCTATACAGCGACTTTCAAGCGTCTACGACCAACGGAAACGTGTTTTTCTAACAAAAAAAAATAGTTTTCTCTTCAGTGATGCAATCTAACATAACAAATTTCACTTCCTTATCACATGATAAGATACTTTGATATGTTAGACATATCTCTGAATTAAAATAACACGAAGTATGAATATTTACAATTCCATGCTTCATGTCATAAAAAAGTGTGAAAAGGTGAAAAATAGTGGAATTATACAAGAAGATAATTCTTGATAATTCTGTCATCAAATGTGTGATAACATTATGTTTTCTCATAAGTCCTCTTGTGCATACACATGGGTGCGCTTCAGGCGCTTACAACGCTATGCAGTGAACATCAAGCGTCTAAGAGCAAAGGAAACGTGTTTTTCTAAAAAACATTTGTTTTCTCTTGTGATGCAATCTAATATAACATATTTCACTTCTTTATAACGATATGTTTCCATGATAAAAATAATCATAATCATGTCTCTGACATACAATAACACCACGTATGATTGTTTACAATTCCATGTATCATGTCATAATAAAGTGTCAAAAGTAGTGAAATTTTACATGAAGAAATTAATCTGTCATCAAATGTGTGGTAACATTATGTTTTCTAATAAGTCCTCTATGTGCATACACATGGGTGCGCTTTAGGGGCTTAAAACTCTATACAGCGAATTTCAAGCGTCTACGAACAACGGAAACGTGTTTTTCTAAAAAAAACATTTTTTTCTCTTCAGTGACGCTATCTAATATAACAAATTTCACTTCTTTATAACATGATATGTTACTATGATATGTTAGACAATGTCTTTGACTTAAAATAACACGAAGTATGATTGTTTACAATTCCATGCATCATGTCATAATAAAGTGTGAAAAGGTGAAAAATAGTGAAATTTTACAAAAAGAAATTAATCTGTCATCAAATGTGTGGTAACATTATGTTTTCTCATAAGTCCTCCTTGTGCATACACATGTGTGCGCTTCAGGCGCTAAAGATATGATAGACAATGTTTCTGACTTAAAATCACACTAAGTATGATTGTTTACATTTCCATGCATCATGTCATAATAAACTGTGAAAAGGTGAAAATTTACATGAAGAAAGTCATCTGTCATCATATGTGATAACATTAGGTTTTCTATTCAGTCCTCTATATGAATACACATGAGTGCGCTTCAGGCGCTTAAAACGCTATACAGCGAATTTCAAGCGTCTACGAGCAACGGAAATGTGTTTTTCTAAAAAACATTTGTTTTCTCTTCAGTGATGCTATCTAATATAACAAATTTCACTTCTTTATAGTATGATATGATACTTTGATATGTTATTCAATGTTTCTGACTTAAAATAACACGAAGTATGATTGTTTACAATTCCATGCTTCATGTCATAATAAACTGTGAAAAGGTGAAAATTTACACGAAGAAATTAATCTGTCATCAAATGTGTGGTAACATTATGTTTTCTCATAAGTCCTCTATGTGCGTACACGTGTGCGCTTCAAGCGCTTAAAACGCTACACAGCGAATTTCAAGCGTCTACGAGCAACGGAAATGTGTTTTTCTAAAAAGAAAATAGTTTTCTCTTCAGTAATGCAATCTAACATAACAAATTTCACTTCTTTATATCATGAAAAGATACTATGATATTTTAGACATGTGTCTGACTTAGAATAACACGAAGTATGATTGTTTACAATTCCATGCATCATGTCATGATAAAGTGAGAAAAGGTTAAAAAATAGTGAAAAATTTACATGAAGAAAGTCATCTGTCATCATATACGTGATAACATTAGGTTTTCTCTTCAGTCCTCTATATGAATATACATGAGTGCGCTTCAGGCGCTTAAAACGCTATACAGCGAATTTCAAGCGTCTACGAGCAACGGACACGTGTTTTTCTAAATAAAAAAATAGTTTTCTCTTCAGTGATGCAATCTAACATAACAAATTTCACTTCCTTATAACATGATATGATAGACAATGTTTCTGACTTAAAATAACACGAAGTATGATTGTTTACAATTCCATGCATCATGTCATAATAAAGTGTCCAAATTAGTGAAATTTTACACGAAGAAATTAATCTGTCATCAAATGTTTGGTAACATTATGTTTTCTCATAAGTCCTCTATGTGCGTACACGTGGGCGGTTCAGGCGCTAAAAACGCTACACAGCGCATTTCAAGCGTCTATGAGCAAGGGTAACGTGTTTTTCTAAAAACAAAATAGTTTTCTCTTCAGTGATGCAATCTAACATAACAAATTTCACTTCTTTATATCATGATAAGATACTATGATATTTTAGACATGTGTCTGACTTAAAATAACACGATGTATGATTGTTTACAATTCCATGCTTCATGTCATAATAAAGTGTGAAAGGTGAAAAATAGTGGCATTATACAAGGAATAAATTAATCTGTCATCAAATGTGTGGTAACATTGTATTTTCTCATAAGTCCTCTTGTGCATGCACATGGGTGCGCTTCAGGCGCTAAAGATATGATAGACAATGTTTCTGACTTAAAATCACACGAAGGATGATTGTTTACAATTCCATGCATCATGTCATAATAAACTGTGAAAAGGTGAAAATTTACATGAAGAAATTAATCTGTCATCAAATGTGTGGTAACATTATGTTTTCTCATAAGTCCTCTATGTGCGTACACGTGGGCGCTTCAGGCGCTAAAAACGCTACACAGCGCATTTCAAGCGTCTATGAGCAAGGGAAACGTGTTTTTCTATAAATAAAATTAGTTTTCTCTTCAGTGATGCAATCTAATATAACAAATTTCACTTCTTTATAACATGATATGTTACTATGATATGATAGAAATTGTTTCTGACTTAAAATAACACTAAGTGTGATTGTTTACAATTCCATGCATCATGTCATAATAAAGTGTCAAAAGTAGTGAAATTTTACATGAAGAAATTAATCTGTCATCAAATGTTTGGTAACGTTATGTTTTCTCATCACTTCTCTATATGCGTATACATGAGTGCGCTTCAGGCGCTTACAACGCTTCTCAGCGAATTTCAAACGTCTACGAGCAAAGCAAACGTGTTTATCTAAAAACATTTGTTTTCTCTTAAGTTATGCAATCTGATATAACATATTTCACTTCTTTATGAAGTGATATGTTAAAATGATATGCTAGACAATGTCTCTGTCCTAAAATAACACAACTTATGATTGTTAACAATAACTAACAGCATCGCATAATAAAGTGTGAAAATGTGAAAAAAAAATCAAATTTAACATGAAGAAAATCAACTGTCATCACATGTTATTCGTATTGTAACATTGTGTTATACATATGTTATACATGTGTTATAACATTGTGTTATACATATGTTATACGTATTGTAACATTGTGTTTTCTCATCAGTCCTCTATGTGCATACACATGGCTGCGCATCAGGCTCTTAAAACGCTATACAGCGCATTTTAAGCGACTATGAGCAAAGGAAACGTGTTTTTGAACAAAAACACATACGTACACTTAACTGACATGCTCTAATATAACAAATTTCACTTCTTTATAACAAGATAAGATACTATGATATGTTAGACATGTCTCTGACTTAAAATAACACGAAGTATGATTGTTTACAATTCCATGCATCACGTCATAATAAAGTGTCAAAAGTAGGTAAATTTTACATGAAGAAATTAATCTGTCATCAAATGTGTGGTAAGATTATGTTTTCCTCATCAGTCCTCTATGTGAATACACATGAGTGCGCTTCAGGCGCTTAAAACGCTATACAGCGAATTTCAAGCGATAAGGAGCAACGGAAACGTGTTTTTCTAAAAAAACGTTTTCTCTTCAGTGATGCTATCTAATATAACAAATTTCACTTCTTTATAACATGATATGTAACTATTATATGATAGACAATGTTTCTGACTTAAAAATAACACTAAGTGTGATTGTTTACAATTCCATGCATCATGTCATAATAAAGTGTCAAAAGTAGTGAAATTTTTACATGAAGAAATTAATCTGCCATCAAATGTGTGGTAACATTGTTTTCTCGTCAGTCTTCTACGAGCATATACATCGGTGCGCTTCAGGCGCTTACAATGCTATGCAGAGAATTTCAAGCGTCTACGAGCAAAGAAAACGTGTTTTTGGAAGAAAACGCATATTTACACTTAACTAACATGCTCTAATATAACAAATTTCACTTCTTTATAACGTGATATGTTACTATGATATGTTAGACAATGTCTCTGTCCTAAAATAACACAACATATGATTGTTTACAATAACTAACAGCATGGCATAATAAAGTGTGAAAATGTGAAAAAAATCAAATTTAACATGAAGAAAATCATCTGTCATCATATGTCTTGTAACATTGTGTTTTCTCATCAGTCCTCTATGTCCATATACAAGGGTGAGCTTCAGGCGCTTAAAACGCTATACAGCGAATTTCAAGTATCTACGAACAACGGAAACGTGTTTTTCTAAAAAAAACATATGTTTTCACGTCTGTGATGCAATCTAATATAACAAATTTCACTTCTTTATAACATGATATGTTACTATGATATGTTAGACAATGTCTGTGACTTAAAATAACACGAAGTATGATTGTTTAAACTTCCATGCATCATGTCATAATAAAGTGTGAAAAATAGTGAAATTTTACATGAAGAAATTCATCTGTCATCAAATGTTTGGTAACATTATGTTTTCCCGTCAGTCTTCTACGAGCATACACATGGGTGCTATGCAGCGAATTTCAAGCGTCTACGAGCAAAGGAAACGTGTTTTTGGAAGAAAACGCATATTTACACTTAACTGACATGGTCTAATATAACATAATATAATATAACATACTATGATATGTTAGAAAATGTCTCTGTCACATCATATGTGTGGTAACATTGTGTTTTCTCATCAGTCCTCTATGTGCGTACACATGGGTGCACCATTTTAAAGGAGACGAGTTTTAAAGCCTTATAACATAATAATTACTACACAGAATGTGTAGTAAATCGGATATATCTGCAATATTTAAAAATATTCTCCACCAGTTACAATTCATGTAACGAATTAAAAGATGTTTAAATGTATTCTCCAATTTATATAAGGAATTAGCTCGAATGGCGTGAAATATATCTAATCAACACTTGTTGTGACCAGTTATAAATATACATCAGCCATGAAAGGGAATTCATGTATGTGCACATATACATGATAATTAACTCTAAAGATAATTAACTACAACGGCTTATAAATAATTATGACTATGTATGTGGTCTAGATCAGCTTTTAGGACTAGCTGTAGTCTAGTTTGGAATTATGAACTCTAAGGAGGGAGTTTATCCTTCTGTCCAGGAAAGAAATCTCCATTTCCAGAGCGTGTAGAGAGGCTCGCAGCGTTTAAGGGACTCAACACGTGACCAAAACAGAGACAATCAAGCGTGGGATAATAGATTTTAATAACTAGATGTAACTATGGATACACACGACTTTCTCTAAGCAACACAATACATATGTACATCTATATACAAGGAAAGAAAAGGTATAGAGAGAAAGTAATTAAATAAAAGGGAATGGCAGACATAAACACAACAAATTAGCCTTTTTCAAACCCAGCAACGAACTTAAATCTCCTGTAAACAGGGGTACAATCTTAAACACAGATTATAGATCCATTAACTATACTTGCATGGCTTCGGTATGAAAGTTTGCCGGAGGTCGTGTAGAGTTTTCTGGTTTGTCGTGCCGTTTGAAAACGCGTGGGCCGTGAGGGGGTTGCATCTTTTGTCCCTGGAAACATGATCCCGGGGGAGAGAAACCGGAATGAGTGTCAAATTGAAGTGAAGAGTTGAAGAAGAGAGTGAAGTGAGACTGAAGAGAGAGAGAGAGTTTCAAAGCGTGGTGTTGTTTTAAAGACAACACCAACACACACGCCTCACTGGGCTATGGGCCAATCAACGTTCGATTTGTTGGCGGGATGAACTGTCGTTGTCTGGTCTCAGACCTGGATTTGCATGTCGAGGGAGGAGCTGGTTTAAACCGTATTATGTGTGAAATTAAGAAGAAGCATGAAATAATGTATCCCATTTCAATATGATATGCAAACAGAGTATTCAAACAGAGTAGCTCTAGACGATTAACCTCATACCAAATTCTATGGACTTGTAAAGAATATTACAAGTAAAACATGGTTACAGACATTTAAAATAATATCCTAAGTTAAAACTATCTAAAATCATTATAGTTATGTTACATAAAAACACAATACATGCACTCACGAAAACATGACACTCTTTGGACATCGTATAATTACATATAATTACATGTTACATTGAAAAGAGATTCGCCCATTGTGTGTGTGTGTGTGTGTGTGTGTGTGTGTGTGTGTGTGTGTGTGTGTGTGTGTGTGTGTGTGTGTGTGTGTGTGTGTGTGTGTGTGGGTGTGTGTGTATGTGTGTGTTTGTGTCTGAAGAGGGGGGCGAGGGGTCTTGTCGCATTCCGATGGCATCTGGTGAAGCCCGGAGCGGGGTTACAGGAAAGGATTACATGCCCTGCTGCCTCTGCGCGTTGGTGATCACATCTGGCTGCGCCTCCACCGCGGCGCCATCTACGGAAGCAGCTGGAAGTACAGCACCTTTTCAGGCTTCCTGCTCTACCCGGATTAAGTTTTCTAGAAACTCTCATACATCATAAACGTACATCAAAGTGCTGAGAACTATTGACAAATTACTGGCTTTAAGTGACTAGTTTGATAATGAGATGCTCCAACCAGCACTTAGTCCCAAAAGCAGAGAGAGTTTACAGTGGTAAACTCAGTGGAGGTCAAACTGTGGGGTTCATCTTATATCTGGATTGTGGCGTTTCTGGTTCAAATCTTGTGTAAAGCCTTTCTGTCCTCAGGAAAGTTTCAGTATCACCAGCGACATATTTGTCATGTAGTCCTTTAGAGTGATTATGTGGATCCCCAGCCCAGATGTGGATCACCCACTATCAAATCTGCAGTGTTGAAATTCACTCATACAGCGTTCATTTGTGTGCAACTCCATTTCTATAAACACTGCTCAGCGCCTATCGATTTACTGTCAACCACGGGGCCATTCGGGTGCTGAAAGATTGTTGGGGAGCAACCAGAATTGGTCTCTGTACTCAGCATTACTGCACTGTGATCCAGACCTTCTTGCATTGTGTACCGCTTTAGGAACTGATGAATAACTGTCAGTGGTAGCTCAGTGGTTAAGATGCTGAACCTCAGATTGGAAGGTTGTTCAGTTCGGATACCAGCACTGCCAAGCTGGGCCTTTGAGCGATGAGTTTGCTGAATCTTCCGCGTCGGTAGAGTCAACGGAGTTGGGTCTCGCCAAAGTAGAAAGAAGAAAGAAAACGGTAATTGCCACTTGGTTTAACGAAACAAAGGAGAGTCCGGTCGAGTACCGGAAAAAGGAGGCGGAAGAGAGCAAGTCCGCGAGCGAGAGAGAGAGAGAGAGAGAGAGAGAGAGAGAGAGAGAGAGAGAGATAGAGAGAGAGAGAGAAAAGTGAAGTCAACGTAAAGACAAAGGAGAAAGTAAAGTAAGGAAGTAAAGTAGGTAAAGTGTAGGTAAAGAGAAGAAGGGTAAAAAGAAGAAGAGTAAGAAGAAGAAAAAAGGAAGAAGTATAGAGGAACGCGTGTCGCGGTCTTTTATGGACAATGCCAATGTGATACATTATTTCATGCTTTTTCTTAATTTCACACATAATACGGTTTACCTCCCTGGACATGCAAATCCAGGTCTGAGACTAGTGTAGCGAGTCTAGCTCAAATGGGTGAAATATATCTATAGCTCTAATCAAAGCGTGTTCTGATTAGTTATGGATATAAATCGACCATGAAAGGGAATGTTATATTAATTACTGTAACCTAGCTTTAGAATTAAATGCAAAGCAGCTTGATCTGTTTGTCCGCCAAACTTACCAGGGCAGTCTTCGTATTACTCTAAAAGAATAAATTATTCTTCTGGCCACGAAGTATAGTTTATTCTAAGTTAACAGAAATACATCGCGTAGCGAGGAGCAACGTTAAAAGTGAACCTTGTCATAAGTAAAAACAGACGATCCAGCGTGATAACCATGGATTTTAATAACTACGTAAAAACTACTGATATACACAACTAGCTACAAACAAATAATACATATATACACGGTAAGTGAAAGAAACAGAAGGAAAAGTAATGAAAGTAACAATGGCAGAACACAGTTTAACCTCGAGAATCAGCAAATGAATTCGAATTCACCTTTTCAACAAAAGTGGCTCTGACTTAAAGGACACCTCTATAGATCAATTGGAATTATACTTGCGTTAATTTTATGCCGTTCGCGAGGGTCCTTGGTTCGTAGATTTAGCGAGGAGTTTGCTGGTTCTTCCGCGTCGGTAGAGTAGGGGTGAACGGAGTTGGGTCTCGCCCAAGAATGACGAATATGGTAATTGCCACGTGGACAAAGGAGAGTCCGGAGGAATGCCGGAAACGGAAGGCGGAGGCGGCAAGGTGAAAAGCAGGAAGAGGGTAAGAAAGAGCAAGCGAGCGTAGAGGGACGCGTGTCGCAGTCTTTTATGGACAATGCCAATGTACACGCCTCTCTGAGCTGCTGGCGAATCCAGAGAGAGATGAGAAAGTTCTGGGGGAAAACTTCCTTGGTGTGTCCCAGAGCGGGTCGCATGTCAGGGCTGGGTTTATGTTAAGTTTGGATTAATATGGTATTTGATAAAGCATGGAAAAGTATAGAATGATACATCCTATCGTCTTCTAGTATGTATCATTAATTGGCATATTATGAGACAATGATTTTGGTACCAAACTTCAAGGAGATTATGATATCTTGGACAGTGTAGGATCATTAGACATAGTTACAGACAACTTAAAAATGAGCTTTTCGCTCAAACTATATAAAATCGCTACAACTAGGTTATCTAGACACACAACACATGCATATACGAATACATTATAACTATCTAGAGATATGATTACAGGTTACATTCAAGAGACGTGTTCACTGTGGGTGTGCGTGAGTGTGTGCATGTCCAGAAGAGGGGGCTGGCATTCTTCTAAAGTCACAACGATCCTTTGGTCACCTCAGGGTGACCTTCTAGGGAGGAGGTTTTCTTTGCAAGGCCGGGTGGCTCCGATGTTAATCTCTGAGATCGTAAACTGAGATTAAATCGAAGATTTATGGGCCCTGGGTCGGGGAAATGGTGGATCCCTGTTGACGAACTAATCCTGAAGTTTCCCAGACATTCAGTCATCAAAGGTTTCTTTTATTGCGGGGGTAGGTCCTGTGTGGGTTCCCAAAGAGTCTCTTGCATTCCAAAGGTGCATCTGGTCAAAGGAGGCCTCTCGGGTTATTCTGGGTCACCTAAGGGAGTGAAACTTTATATGTTTCACTTGGGTTAATTTAGGACAATGATGGCCCTGCGAGGACATCGTTGGGCGACAGTCGTCATGGTGATCGGGTGGCGAGTGTATCAAACTGGTTGATTGACGGGGGTTCCTAATTGTCCTCCGGTTTTTGATCTCCTGGTTGGGGATCCATCTCGATGAGGTTGGGTGTAGCCACGGTTTGGGTTTCCTCTCCCCGTGGTCTCCGTTTGAAGCCTCGAGGAAGGGTGGCCACGCATCTGCTCATGGATTCTCGTGTTGCGTTGATCTGTTTTGACAGGGCGAAGGCCAGGCCTAGCGTCAGAGCGTAGCCTATGGCCGTAGAGAGGCAGAGTGCCGTGTCGGCGGCTGTCCAGGCTTGAACCACTGTTGAACTGGTCGGGCTGGGCGAACGGGATAGCGCTTGGAGGGTCGCCTCGAGGGGAGTGAAGTCGATTAACTCTTGCTCAATCCTCAGTTCCAGTTCTGGATCCAGTGTGAGGTTGTGGTTCTTGAAGAAGGCCGGGATTTCCAGCTCTGACCAGTACTCTTCGCTCGGGAGGTGGTACAATGCCAGGTCATCGAGGTGGAGGATGGCACCTTTCGGTACTTGAATCCACAGGCTCTAGTTGGGCAGGCTGATACAGGTGGCGGTGTCATGCTGATCGTAGGTCAGGGTGGCCGTATGTGAGGGAGTATTGATCAGCCACCGAGTGCCCACAATCTCGGCTTGCGTTTCGATGACTTGGGTGCGCGGCTTGGCCTCGGCGGGGCAGCGGGTGTCGCCCCTCATCGGCTGCAATCCACAGATCCCTTCGGTGTTATCCCTGAGGAAAGGCTTGCTGGGACAGAGATAGTGAATATCTTTCGTCAAAGTACACATGCGTAGGTTTGGGGCCAGATACAGCTGGGTATTGCTGTCATGGTAGGCCACCACATCTGGCGTGTGTATCTTAATGTGGGTGTTGCTTTGCCAAAACCCGACATTGACAACGTCTTTGAGTTTGTAAATGTTGTTCGATTCGATGATGGGTAGATTCAGGAGGAAGGCCACTTCACCTTGTTCGGGACCAACGTGTAAGGGGATGGCGCTACCCAGAGAGTAAGTGAGATGTGCTTGCAGAGGGTCGGTTGGGCCAGTAGCAGAGGAGGCCAGCACCTATTGCACGAGGCTCAGGGGTACCAGGTACGTTGGAATCCTGCCCATTGCTAAGCTGTCAATGGAGGAGCTCACCTCTCGCAGCATGTCTGTCATGAGGGATGTGACCAGTTGCGTTTGAGCAAAATCATTTTGGAAGATTGAAAACAACTGCTTCATTGAGTTCATAGTTTGGTTCAGTAGGACGCTGTGAGTATTGAGAACAACCACAGTGCCTTTTAATGTTTTGCCAATGGTCTGTAGGGTTTGACTTTGGGTTGCGAGCTGCTCTCTAAGCTGTGGAATCTCAGTTTGAATTTCGGCCACGTGTCGTCTTACGGTGGCTAGGCTCACTGCATTGACACTAGACATACCGATGTTGAACAGGGTTCCAACAGCAGTGGCGGCTCCGAGTAAAGCTCCCAAGAACCGCATAGTACGGCGGTTGTGTCCACTTAGCTCTGCTTGGGTAACAGTCATTTTCTCCAGCTGGGTGAGCATGTACTTGACATCAGCCTCTGCATGATTGAGGGCGTTCTCGGTCCATCGGGCGCCTGCCCAGCTGTATTGTGCCACGGTGCATGGGTAGTGTGCTTGGTAGACGTTGCGAGAGTTGAGTCGGACATACACTTTCTGGGTGTGGGTCCTGCAGTTGGTGATGAGGAGTCCAGGTTGTTCTCGCAGTACAATGCCTGATGCTGGACCCGGTGTGGCGATTTCTGGTTGCGGTTGTCCTCCGGTTGTCTGGAGGTACAGGATGGTGAGCCACAGCAGCATCCTAGTGTAGGAAAAAGAGGGAGAGAGAAAGAGAAAGGCAGTAGGTAAGCGGTTGATGTCCCTGGTTGGTCAGGGTGCTTTCCTTGCTCTGCAGACTGTGACTGGGTTAGTTTATATTAGCCCCCCCCTTTCTTTTCCCTGCCAGCAGCCACATGTCTCTTTATTTGGTTTCGATGGACCCATTTGAAAATCGGGTCTTTCTGTGCCTGCTTTAGTTGGATTCTGTACGCGACTGCGGAGAGTTTGTCCACGATCTCGTGCGGTCCTGTCCAGTGGGGGAGCAGCTTCTTCGACAGTCGTTTGGAGGCTGTCTGGAGTGGCTGTGCAAAGTTGTAGTACCAGACCTTATCACCCACATTCAGTTCCTGATGTGATGCTTTCCGGTCGTAATATGCTTTCTGGCCTTCAGCGCTCCTTTGCAGCTGTTGTTGGGCGAAAGCAAATGTCGTCCTTAGGTGCCGGTGTAGCTCATCCAGGTATTGGTGTGTGGTGTAGGCTGTGACGAGGTTGGAGTCTCCCGGTTGGTACAGCAGGTGCAGCAGTAGGGTCATTTGCCGCCCAGTCATCAATTCGAAGGGAGACACGCAAGTTGATTCCTGCGGGGTGGCTCTGAAGGCCATGAGTACCAGGGGAAGTTTTTCATCCCAGTCCATTTGGTTGGCAGACACGTATTTCCTCAGCATGCTGACCACAGTCCTATTGGTTCGCTCCACTTGGCCTGAGGACCTGGGGTGGTGGCTGATGTGTAGTTGAGCCTGTACACCCAGGAGCTTCCAAGTCTGCTGCATGATCTCAGCTGTAAAGTGTGTGCCCCTGTCGGAGTTGACTCTTAGTGGCAGTCCGAATCTGGAGAAGATATGGTTCATCAGTAGGTATGCCGTGGTCTGGGCAGTGTCGTTGGGTGCTGGAAGACACTCTACCCACTTGGTGAATTGGCATACTACTGTGAGGAAGTACTTGTTGCCCCTTGTTGACCTGGGCAGAGGTCCCACCCAGTCTATTTGGAGGTCTGACCATGGGAACGTGACTCCTCTGCGTTGCAGTGGGGCTCTGTGGTTTGGGTTTGCTGGTTCGAATTGGCAGCAAACCAGGCACCCTCTGACGTACTCTGCCACGTCTTGCTGCACACCGGGCCAGTATGCCACTTGCTTCAGTGTGTCGTAAGTGGCTCTGGTGCCGTGATGTCCAGCACATGGTGTGTCGTGGGCATACATTAACATGACCCCCCTTTGGCCCTGTGGCACCACGAGCCTTGGCGCTGTGAGGTCATCAGGGACATACCACAGAATGTTGTCTGTCACACGCAGCATTTCTTTGATCTCATGCAGCCGTCTGAGGGAAGGGGCAGCAGTGAGGTCAGATGGTGTGATCGGGTGGTTGGAGGGGTCAGAGAGGTGGTGTAGCATAGCTTGGATGGAGGTGTCTGAGGCTTGAAGATCAGCTATGTCATTGTTAGAGATTTGTGGTGCCAGCGAAAGTGGCTGCGAGGCTTGTGGTGTTGCAGGAAGGGTTCGCTTGCTGCAGGTTATTGCTGCCACATTCAAGATGGGTGGCTGAGCTGGAGGTGACCATAGGTCTCCATGTAGTGCACCCATTTTGGCAAGGGCATCCGTTTGGTCATTCAGGTCTTTATCCAGGCCTGGTTGTTTTGAGTGTCCTTTCACCTTTTTCCAAAAGATGATCATGTCATGTGTTTTTGTGATGTCCTCGCACGCTTGGAACAGGAGTTGGTGTTTGACCGGCTTGTTGTTTGCCGTCTTGAACCCGTTTTGTTTCCAGCCCCGAAAGATGGCATGTGAAACTGAGCCTTGCATAGTTAGAGTCTGTGCAGATGAGGATGTTATGGACTGCAGCGATCTGGAGGGTTATCAGGATGGCTGCTACCTCAGCATGTTGTGATGACTGAGGGCCCAACTGGAAATGTTGCGGTGGACAGGGGTGGTTGTTTAGCCATAGCACTCCTGCGCTGGCTTTTAAGGTGCCTTCGTGGTTGTAGGAACACCCGTCGACGTAGGCAGTAGTCATCCCCTGGCACACCTTCTCCTCAAAGTACCTGTGACAGGTTGGTTGTTGTTGCTGGGGTCCCTCTGTGTCCAGTGTTGCAGCAGGTGTGTCATCAGAGCAGTTTTGACATGCAGCCAAGCCGTTGCCCAGCGCAGACTTGTGATTCTGGGCGTATCATGCCCCTGGAGGGCCATCAACCACATGGCTATGCGTGAATTAGTGACCACGCCATCTCGGATGCGTTGGCTGTTGAGAAACATTACAGGCTGGTGGCAAGTTTCTATCATGACCTTTTGTGCTCCGATGTAGTTGGAGAAGCGTTGTATGGCCCATACAGTGCAGAGCAGCACCTTTTCACAGTCCGAGTATTTAGTTTCCGGTGGAAGCAGTGTCTTGCTGGCATATGCAACCACTCTTTTGTCCTGGTCATGCTTTTGGTAAAGACCCGCACTGAGACAGTGGTTGGAGAAGCCAGCTTCCAAATAAAACTCTTTTTGTGGATCAGGGTAAGCCAGGCATGGAGCTGTGCACAAATGACCTTTAAGTTCTTTCATGGCGTTCGCTTGAGCCTCTGTCCAGGCGAATGGGCAGTCCTTTTTGAGAAGCGTAGTTAATGGTCGTGCAATGTCTGCGTAGTTCTCGATGAACTGTCGTGAGTAGTTGCACACGCCCAGAAAACTCTGCAGCTCTGTGGCACCTGCTGGTTCAGCTTCCTGTAGTCAATGGTGGGTCGCCACTTCCCGTTTGGCTTGAGAACGGGCCAGCTGGGAGCAGAATAGGTGCTGTTGCATGGGCGGATGACACCTTTCTCAGTTTCTTCTGTTTTTCGTGGCTGATCAGCGGGAGTCTGTGTTGTTGGCTCAGTCGGAGGCCCTCTAGAGAGGTTGGTTTCAGGCCTGGCTCTTAGTCATAAGGGGTCTGGCTTGTCTCTCATTAAATTTTCGAGCTTTATTTCGGATGATCTCCTTAAGCATTCTCAGGATCTCTGCAGACTCAGACGTAGCCGTGTCGTCCTGTTTTAGTGAAGGTTCGGACTTAGGCTTGTCTGGGTTAGGTTCCCGGGCCGATGAGGGTCGGCTGTTTCTAGGCCATCGGCGGGGTTCCCATGTGACTCTGCCCTTTGGGTGGTTAGCTGGACGTGGCTGGTCCCGGAATTTTTCAGGGCGCCCAGTCTGGAGTTTGGGACGCGCACCACCTCGGTTGTAGTGCTCTCTGCTGGAAAAGGGTCGGTTACTGTAGTGTGTTTGTGCCCCCTCTAGGGCCAGTTCTGAGCAGTGATCGGAGACAGGGTAAGTAGTTGGGTTTTTTCACAGGTTTTTCGGAGGCAGCCTTCTGCTTGGTGTAGGCCTTGTGGGCCAGGTCCTGCAGCCGTTGAGTGGACATGCTGTGCGGGCAGGCATCTTCTAGGTGATGGTTCACTGTAGGATGCAGATTTTGGAGGAACAGAGTCCTGAAGTTGATGTCCTCCTCCATTCCTGGCTCGTTCCGTGCCCCGAAGTAGGCCCGCCGGAGTCTGTGGTAATAGGCCTGTGGGGTTTCGAGCCGACTCTGTTTTAAGTCCATAGCTGCAATAATCCCTTGATCTGATTCAGGGTCAGAGTACTCCTTAATCAGCGCCTGTCGTAGTTCTTGGTAATCCGATCTGACAGTCTCTGGTTGTCGATCTAAGAAGCTCCGCACATCACGAATGGACGTAATCCTGATCAAGTATAATCTGTCCCACATGGTCACATTGTTTAAAGTCTGTAAAAGGAAGTCTATGTCTTGTAGATAGGCATGAATGTCGTGGTCTCCTGCCGGGTTTGGAGTGAACGTAGGAACGTTCCTGGCCAGCTTGTCCAGTTCTTTGTGAGCTATGCCTTGACTGGGGGCAAGAATGCTCTGGAAAGGCTTCCACCCCCTTGTGGCTGACGGGGGTTCTTGATGGTCGCTTGGTGACTTCTTGAGCAGTGGGCTTTCACTCCCCTTTCGAGCTAGGAGCTCGTGGTCGGGAGGCCTCGGCTCACTGGTCGTGGGAAACTCCGTGGTGAGTGTTTCCCTTATCTGGTCACTCTGGAATGAGTAGGAATATTTCAATTCTCGGCGAACAGTGTCAAGTTCATCTTTGAGAGAGTCTTTTTCATGTACTAAGGTCTCGATTTCAGTTCGGGCCATCAGCAGGTGGTTCTCGCATGCCTTGAGCTTAGCGTTCCTTTCCTCCAGTTCTCTCCCTGCTTTGGTCAGGAGAGTGTCACCTTGTTGGATTTTGTTTTTCAGTTCATCCCTGTTTTTTCTCTCCAGCCGCTCTCTTTGCTCTGTTTCTGCTTGAAAGTCTTGCAGGGCTTTTTGGAGTTTCTCCACTTCCTCTTGTAGCTCGGAATCCGTGCTGCGCTGGTCCACGGTCTCGGGGGATGGCTGAACCAGGATAGTTTGAACGAGGGCCTGGCTGGCCCGGGCCTCTTCGACTTGAAACTGGAGCGTCGTTACAGTTTGCTCCAGGTCACTGCTGCACTTCTCGCTGCGCCATGCCTAGATGAGGAGGTTGTGAGCTAGGCTTCCGATGATCTTGGCCCAGTCCTTGTAGCTGTAGGTCTGGGTGGGATCATGCGCCATCAGCCTGTCTACTTCCTCGTCCAGCTGCTCTTTGCTTAAGTGCTGCCGGTCGGTAGCTGCTTCGGGCAGGAACGTAGTCATCATGGTAGTCAGCCAGGTCTCAAGGTTGTACCAATGGCCAATGGGCAGTGGGGCTGCTTGCTCGGGACATGGCAACTGTTGACGAGAGAAGAACAACACAGACGTCAATGCAAGTCCACGCAAATTAGCTAGTCGCAATAATACTTAATTAGGTATGCGGTGAGTCTCAATTTGGCTAACTGGTACAGCCAGTTAGTGGTATGTAGGCCGGACACTTATTGTCTTTGGCGGTAAGTGGCCGGGAAGGGCCAAATGGTCTGGGTACGCGCCAGATCTGAATTAGAAGATTTGGACAGGCGGTAGCCTAGTGGGTCATCTAATGACACTGGCTGCCTGGGTCATACAATCTAGGGTTTTAGCTTTTTCCTTGCTGGTGAGCTTGAAGAGACAAGTCATAACCAAACAACAGCTAAGTAGAACAAATAAAATTGAACTAATTAATGGAAAACAAAGAGAAGGGGGTAAGGAGAAAGCCTTCTCTATCTGTGGAAGTCCTATGAATAGGCAGATGCCAATGGCTACCACAACAGTTAGAATTCAAATCTTACTTCGTCTTGGTTTTAGTTCACACTAAGGGAGCATGCACAGTAAGGAATTCTTTAAGTGGAAGAGACGAAAAAGG
This sequence comes from Cranoglanis bouderius, assembly GCA_023630585.1. Taxonomy (NCBI): domain Eukaryota; kingdom Metazoa; phylum Chordata; class Actinopteri; order Siluriformes; family Cranoglanididae; genus Cranoglanis; species Cranoglanis bouderius. The sequence goes on from CM042536.1 coordinate 35,985,367, forward strand.
GAATCAAAATATAAGTAAAATGACAAAATGAAAGAAGAGAGGGGAGAAGAAAAAAATTGAAAAATGAGTGAATAAAAATGAACAATAAACAAAAATTAAAAATAAAAATGAGAAAAAGAGGGGAAAAAAACAATAATAATAATAATTAAAATGAAACTAATAGCGCCAATAAAGAAAAATAAAGTGGTGAGAGAAATAAATTGTAAAACAGCCAATAAAACAAAAGGGTAATAAAACAAACACGCCGAAAAGAAAGAGAAAAATTGAGAACACTAATCCGGCTAGAGTAGGATAGCTACTTTCTAGCTTTCTAGCTCTCAAAGACAGAGAGGCTAAGACAAGGAACAGTGAATGCAGAATTTATTTTTTTTTTTATTAAACAAAATATGTCCACAAACAATTAATTCAATTCAATATCCATACATCATCAAAATGCCTTTTTTTTTCTTTTTTTTTTCAACAAATTCAAAATCAATCCTGAAAAATAAGAAACAATACAAAACAGTGCCCAAACTTAACCCAAACATCTTTACACAAAATTAACATTTATCCCCAATAACTTTGTCAAATCATAACAAAAGAAAAGCATTTTCACAAATAATAATACCCATCAATACCGAACAAAAAAAAATAAAAATAAAAATGAGAAAAAGAGGGGGAAAAAAAACAATAATAATAATAATTAAAATGAAACTAATAGCGCCAATAAAGAAAAATAAAGTGGTGAGAGAAATAAATTGTAAAACAGGCAATAAAACAAAAGAGTAATAAAACAAACAAGCCGAAAAGAAAGAGAAAAATTGAGAACACTAATCCGGCTAGAGTAGGATAGCTAGAAAGGACAGAGAGGCTGAGACAAGGAACAGTGAATGCAGAAATGAGAATAGCATAGGCCTAACAGAGAAGGCCCACAAGGTGGCGGCAGTGGGCCACACAATAGTGAGTAAAAAGGGGGGTGTTGGTTTTACCGCGGTTAGCCCTCAAGCTGGCGGCCCTCTGGTGTTCAGTCAGAGGTACTGCAACCTGCCCTAACTCAGACGTGAAATGAAATCAGCGCGCGTTTCCTAGGGGACGGCTTTAATGGCAATTTCATGTGTTATCGCGAGAATGGAGAAATTTTGAGATCTCAGGGATCCTTATGCACAAGAAATGTGGGCAGGATTTCTTCGCTGCCATGCACATAAAATCACAACGGGATTTCTTCGCCGTTGTTTGAATTTACACTTGATCAGAGTGTCGGGCTCTTCATTTATATATCAATCACCGTTTGAGGCTGATTTCTATATGCAGTGCGTCTTACGGTTAGCTACGCCGGTTTAGCTCTGCCAGAAGAGACTTATTGCTGTCGAATTAACATTGGTTCAACGCAATGCATCGAGTCTAGCAATATAATAAGGCCTTCTAGAAAGATAAGAGGAACATTGCTCAAATCAATCTTTACTGCGCTGGAAGAAGGTTTCTTCGTTCTTACCAGGCGATTACACAATTAAAAATGTGCTGTGTTGCGATTTCATCGTCTTCAGACACAAGTTTAATGTTATGAACTGCAGTTTTAACTTTAAGCACTTAACCGTGGCTAAATTTGTCAGACAAATATATAGCGCTGTTAACGTGCTGAACTGAAAATCAGCTTAGAGCCTTTCAGTTATCAGCGGAGTGAGCTCGGGACGCTCGCTCGCTGAGCGCGCGAAATACGGATTTAAGAATGGAACGAACAAAGTCGCGCCGGATTCGAAACGCATTCACTCATGAACCAAGGTTTTTAAAACGTACCCGCACAATCTCCACCATTATATGTAGCGAATCTAGCTCAAATGGGTGAAATATATCTATAGCTCTAATCGAAGCGTGTTCTGATTAAGTATGGATATGATTCGAACATGAAAGGGAATGTTATATTAATTACTGTAACCTAGCTTTAGAATTAAATGCGAAGCAGCTTGATCTGTTTGTCCACCAAACTTACCAGGGCAGTCTTCGTATTACTCTAAAATAATAAATTATTCTTCTGGCCACGAAGCATAGTTAACAGAAATACATCGCATAGCGAGGAGCAATGTTAAAAGTGAACTTTGTCATAAGTAAAAACAGACGATCCAGCGTGATAACCATGGATTTTAATAACTACGTAAAAACTACTGATATACACAACTAGGTACAAACAAATAATACATATATACAGGGTAAGTGAAAGAAACAGAAGGAAAAGTAATGAAAGTAACAATGGCAGAACACAGTTTAACCTCGAGAATCAGCAAATGAATTCGAATTCACCTTTTCAACAAAAGTGGCTCTGACTTAAAGGACACCTCTATAGATCAATTGGAATTATACTTGCGTTAATTTCATGCTGTTCGCGAGGGTCCTTGGTTCGTAGATTTAGCGAGGAGTTTGCTGGTTCTTCCGCGTCGGTAGAGTAGGGGTGAACGGAGTTGGGTCTCGCCCAAGAATGAAGAATATGGTAATTGCCACGTGGTTTAACGAGACAAAGGAGAGTCCGGAGGAATGCTGGAAACGGAAGGCGGAGGCGGCAAGGTGAAAAGCAGGAAGAGGGTAAGAAAGAGCAAGCGAGCGTAGAGGGACGCGTGTCGCAGTCTTTTATGGACAATGCCAATGTACACGCCTCTCTGAGCTGCTGGCGAATCCAGAGAGAGATGAGAAAGTTCTGGGGGAAAACTTCCTTGGTCTGTCCCAGAGCGGGTCGCATGTCAGGGCGGGGTTTATGTTAAGTTTGGATTAATATGGTATTTGATAAAACATGGAAAAGTATAGAATGATACATCCTATCGTCTTGTAGTATGTATGATTAATTGGCATATTATGAGACGATTACGAGATGATTTTGGTACCAAACTTCAAGGAGATTATGATATCTTGGACAGTGTAGGATCATTAGACATAGTTGCAGACAACTTAAAAATGAGCTTTTCGCTCAAACTATATAAAAATCGCTACAACTAGGTTATCTAGACACACAACACATGCATATACAAATACATTATAACTATCTAGAGATATGATTACAGGTTACATTCAAGAGACATGTTCACTGTGGGTGTGCGTGAGTGTGTGCATGTCCAGAAGAGGGGGCTGGCGTTCTTCTAAAGTCACAACGGTCCTTTGGTCACCTCAGGGTGACCTTCTAGGGAGGAGGTTTTCTTTGCTAGACCGGTTGGCTCCGATGTTAATCTCTGAGATCGTAAACTGAGATTAAATCGAAGATTTATGGGCCCTGGGTCGGGGAAATGGTGGATCCCTGTTGACGAACTAATCCTGAAGTTTCCCAGACATTCAGTCATCAAAGGTTTCTTTTATTGCGGGGGTAGGTCCTGTGTGGGTTCCCAAAGAGTCTCTTGCATTCCAAAGGTGCATCTGGTCAAAGGAGGCCTCTCGGGTTATTCTGGGTCACCTAAGGGAGTGAAACTTTATATGTTTCACTTGGGTTAATTTAGAAATCAGTTTGGGCACCGTGATACGTTACAATACACGTGTGCTCTTCAGGCACCTAATGCGCTATACACACATAATGCGCTATGCGCACGCTTGGATTCAACGCACCATTTTAAAGGAGACGAGATTTCAAACGTGCCCGCGTATCCACCAAAATATGTAACGAATCAGTCATTATTAGCATTATTATTATTCTTATTCTTTTCCACTAAAATAATGTAATGGATCAACTTTAAACGTGAAACACGAAACAGAAGCGCACGCTTGGATTCAACGCACCATTTTAAAGGAGACGAGATATAAAGCGTGTCCGCCTTATCTACCAGAATGTGTAGTAAATTGGATGAATCTGCAATGTTTAAAAATATTCTCCACCAGATACAATTCATGTAACGAATTAAAAGATGTTTAAATGTATTCTCCAAATATATATATACAATTAGCTTGAATGGCGTGAAATATATCTATATATTTAATCAACGCGTGTTGTGACCAGTTATAAATATACATCAGCCATGAAAGGGAATTCATGTATGTGCACTTATACCTATAGATAAATAACTACAACAGATTATAATTAATTATGACTATGTATATAGTCTAGATCAGCTTTTAGGATTAGCTGTAGTCCAGTTTGGAATTATGAACTCTAAAGAGGGAGTTTATCCTTCTGGCCAGGATGGACAACTCCATTTCCAGAGCACGTAGCGAGACTCGCAGCATTTAAGGGACTCTTCACATGACCAAAACAGAGACAATCAAGCGTGGGATAATAGATTTTAATAAGTAGTTGTAACTATGGATACACACGACTAACTCTAAGCAAAACATACATACGTACATCTATATACAAGGAAAGAAAAGGTATAGAGAGAAAGTAATATAATAAAAGGGAATGGCAGACAAAAACACAACTAATTAGCCTTTTTCAAAACCAGCAACGAACTTAAATCTCCTGTAAACAGGGGTACAATCTTAAACCCAGATATAGATCCATTAATTATACTTGCATGGCTTCGGTATGAAAGTTCGCGCGAGGTCGTGTAGAGTTCGCTGTTCTGTCGTGCCGTTTGAAAAGGCGTGGTCCGTGAGGCGGTTGCATCTTTTGCCTGGGAGAGAGAGAGCGATCCTGGATTCCTCTTCGGGCCTGGGGGAGAGAAGCCGGAAAGAGTGTCAAGTTGAAGTGAAGAGTTGAAGAAGAGAGAGAAGTGAGACTGAAGAGAGAGAGTTTCAAAGCGTGGTGTTGTTTCAAAGACAACACCAACACACATGCCTCTTTGGGCTATGGGCCAATCAGGAAGTTGGATTTGTTGGCGGGATGAACTCTCTTGTCTGGTGTAACGTATGACGGTGCCCAAACTGATTTCTGAATTAACCCAGACGGAACATAAAAAAGTTTCACCACTCAGGTGACCGAGAGTAACCCCGAGAGGCCTCCTGTGGCCAGGTGCCCTTTGGAATGCAAAAGACTCTTTGGAACCCACACAGGACTTTCACCTGCAATAAAAGAAACCTTTCATGACTTAACGGGTGTGAAAGTCTGGAATACTTCACGATTAGGTTCATCAGCAGGGGTCAAACAAAACTCCACCCAAGGGCCTGTAAATCTCCGATCTAAATTCCTTTTACGACCACATAGATTAACATCGGAGCCAACAGGTCTAGCAAGGCAAACGTCCTCCCTAAAGGTAACGCTGAGGTGACCAAAGACCAGTGGGACATTAGAAGCACACCAGCCCCCTCTTCTGGACATACACACATGCACGCACACACAGTGAAAATGTCTCTTGAATGTAACATATAATCATAAATTGTTTTCATATATGGACATGTTGTGTGTCTAAATAACCTAACTATAGTGATTTTAGATAGTTTGAGCGAGAAGCTAATTTTAAGTTGCCTGAAGCCAGGTCTAATGATCCTTCACTGTCCAAGATATCATAATCCTCTTGAAGTTTGGTACCAAAATCATTGCCTCGTAATATGCCAATTAATGATGCATACTATAAGAAGATGGGATGTATCATTCTATATTTTTCCATATTTCATCCTAATCCAAACTTAATACAAACCACGCCTTGACATGCGACCCGCTAAGGGACAGACCAAGAAAGTTCTCCCACCAGAACTTTCTCATCTCTCTCTGGATTCACCAGCAGCGCAGAGAGGCATGTACATTGGCATTGTCCATAAAAGACCAAGACACGCATTCCTCTATACTTCTTCCTTTTTCTTCTTCTCTCTTCTTCTTTTCACCCTTCTTCTCTTTACCTACACTTTACCTACTTTACTTCCTTACTATACTTCCTCCTTTGTCTTTACTTTGACTTCACTGTTTTCTCTCTCTCTCTCTCTCTCTCTCTCTCTCTCTCTCTCTCTCTCTCTCTCTCTCGCGGACTTGCTCTCTTCTGCCTCCTTTTTCCGGTACTCCTCCGGACTCTCCTTTGTCTCGTTAAACCATTGTCTTTCTTCTTTTTACTTTGGCGAGACCCAACTCCGTTCACCCCGACTCTACCGACGCGGAAGATTCAGCAAACTCCTCGCTAAATCTACAAACCAAGCACCCTCGTGAATGGCATAAAATTAATAGAAGTATAAATTTTAATTGATCTATAGGGGTGTCCTTTTAAGCCAGTGCCCCTGTTGAAAGTGAATTTCAATTCATTGCTGATTCTTGAGTTTAAACTGTTGTGTTCTGCCATTCTTTTATTTTCATCATTTTTCCTTTTGTTTCTTTCACTTACCCTGTATATATGTATTATTTGTTTATTCCTAGTTGCGTATATCAGTAGTTTTTCATAGTTCTTTAAATCCATGGTTATCAAACTGGATCGTCTCTGTTTTTACTCATGGCAAGGTTCACTTTTAACCTTCGCTACGCGCTGTATTTCTTTTAACTTAGAATGAACTATGCTTCGTGGCCAGAAGAATAATTTATTCTTTTAGAGTAATACTAAGACTGAACTGGTAAGTTTGGTGGACAAACAGATCAAGCTGCTTTGCATTTAATTCTAAAGCTAGACTACAGAAATTAATATAACATTCCCTTTCATGGTCGATTTATATCCATATCTAATCAGAACACGCTTCGATCAGAGCTATAGATATATTTCATCCATTTGAGCTAGACTCACTACACTGGTCTCAGACCTGGATTTGCATGTCCATGGAAGAGCCGGTTTAAACCGTATTATGAGTGAAATTAAGTAAAAGCATGAAATAATGTATCCATTCCAATATGATATGCATAATCAATCAGGGTATCTCTAGACGTTTAACCTCATACCACATTCGATGGACTTGTAAAGAATATTACAAGTAAAACATGGTTACAGATATTTAAAATAATATCCTAAGTTAAAACTATCTAAAATCATTATATTTATGTTACATAAACACACAATATATGCACACACCAAAACATCACACTATTTGGGCATTGTAACGAATACAAAAGGGTATTATTATGCATTATTCTTTTCCACCAGAATAATGAAATGGCACAACTTTAAACATGAAAAACGAAACATAAGCGCACGCGTGGATTCAACGCACCTTTTTAAAGGAGACGAGTTTTAAAGCTTGCCCGCATTATCTACCAGAATGTGTAGTAACTCGGATGAATCTGCAACGTTTAAAAATATTCTCCACCAGTTACAATTCATGTAACAAATTAAAAAGATGTTTAACACGTTTAAATGTATTTTCCAATTTATGTAAGGAATTAGCGCAAATGGCGTGAAGTATATTTATATATCTAATCAACGCGTGTTGTGACCAGTTATAAATATACATCAGCCATGAAAGGGAATTCATGTAGGTGCACATATACATATAGATAATTAACTACGACGGATTATAATTAATTATGACTATGTATGTGGCCTAGATCGGCTTTATGAACTCTAAAGAGGGAGTTTATCCTTTTGGCCAGGAAGAATTAACTCACAGAGTTTGTTATTAAAGATTAGAGTGGGTAATCGAGATCTTATGCAGCGTTTAAAGGACTCATCACGTGACCAAAAACAGAGAAAATCAAGCGTGGGATAATAGATTTTAATAGCTAGGTGTAACTATGGATACACAAGACTAACTCTAAGCAGAACATACATATATACACATCTATATACAGGGAGAGAAAAGGGATAGAGAGATAGTAATGAAAGAAAGGGGAGCAGACAAAAACACAACTAATTAGCCTTTTTCAGAATCAGAACGAACTTAATTCTCCTGAAACACAGGGGTCCAATCTTAAACGCAGATTATAGGTCATTAACTGTACTTGCATGGCCTCAAGGTTGAGAGTTTGCGTGAGGTCGTGTAGAGTTCGCTGGTTCGTTGTTGTTTGAAAAGGCGTGAGCCCGGAGGTAGTTGCATCTTGTGTCCGGAGAGAGAGAGATCCTGGCTTCCTCTTCCCAGGGCACGTGGCCCCGGGGGAGAGAAACCGGAAGGAGTGTAGAAAAGAGGAGTGAGAAGTAAAGTCCAACTCTGAAGTCTAACTCTCTGTTGAAGTGAGGCGTGGTGTTGTTTTAAAAACAACACCAATGCACACGCCTCTTTGGGCTATGGACCAATCATGAAGTTGGGTTTGCATGTCCGGATGACTCTCTTTGTCTGGTCTCCGACCCTAATTTAAATGTCCAGGAAGGGGCTGGTCTATAAATGAAATTAAGAGAAAAAACATGAATTGCAATGTGATATGCATAATCAATCCGGGTATCTCGAGACGATTAACTACATACCAAATTCGATGGATTTGTAAAGAATATTACAAATAAAACCTGGTTACAGAAATTTAAAATGATATGCTATATTACAACTATCTAAAGTCATTAAGGTTAGTTAAACACACAATATATGTTAAAAAAATAACATCACACTATTTAGACATGGAATAATTACATATAATTACACGTTACATTGAAGAGAGAGAGATTTTCTCCATTGTACGTGTAAGGTAAGCATGGGCGTGTGTGTGTGTGTGTGTGTGTGTGTGTGTGTGTGTGTGTGTGTGTCCAGAAGAGGGGGCTGGTGTTCTTCTAATGACCCAAAGGTCATCTCAGGGTGACCTTTGGGAGGACGTTTTCTCCTCTGGCCTGCTGATTCTGAGGCTAAATCTATATGGTCATAAACCGAGATTAGATTAGAGATTTACAGGCCCTTGGTCGGAGTTTTGGTGGACCCCTGCTGCTGAACTAATCATGAAGTTTCCCAGATGTTAAGTCATCAAAGGTTTCTTTTATTGCAGGGGTAAGTCCTGTGTGGGTTCCAAAGAGTCTTTTGCATTCCAAAGGGCATCTGGCCGCAGGAGGCCTCTCAGGGTTATTCTTGGTCGTCTGAGTGGTGAAACTTTCTATGTTTCGTTTGGGTTAATTTAGAAATCAGTTTGAGCATAGTCATATGCTACAGACCCCCCTTGTCAGACAAGGGTGTCCAGGTGTGGACATTGTTGGGTGACAGTCGTCAGGGTGATCGGATGATCGGAGCGTGGTGTTGTTTTAAATACAACACCAACACACGCCTCTTTGGGCTATGGGCCAACAATGGATTTGTTGGCGGGATGAACTCTCTTTGTCTGGTGTAACGTATGATGGTGCCCAAACTGATTTCTGAATTAACCCAGACGGAACATGAAAAATTTTCACCACTCAGGTGACGGAGAGTAACCCCGAGAGGTCTCCTGCGGCCAGATGCCCTTTGGAATGCAAAAAACTCTTTGGAACCCACACAGGACTTTCACCTGCAATAAAAGAAACCTTTCATGACTTAACGGGTGTGAATGTCTGGAAGACTTCATGATTAGGTTCATCAACAAGGGTCAACCAAAACTCCGACCAAGGGCCTGTAAATCTCTGAGCTAATCTCTGTTTACGACCACATAGATTAACATCAGAGCCAACAGGTCTAGCAAAGAAAACGTCCTCCCTAAAGGTCAACCTGAAGTGACCAAAGTCCGTTGGGTCATTAGAAGAATTAGTTCTTTAGTTGTCTGAAACCATGTCTAATGATCCTTCACTGTCCAAGATATTTATTGATGCTTGGTACCAAAATCATTGTCTCGTAATATGCCAATTAATGATGGCATATTACGATGCCATCTCGATGTATCTACGATACATCCCATCTCTATAGGAAGATGGGATGTATCGTTCTATATTTTTCCATGATATTTTTTCATATTTTTTCATCCTAATCCAAACTTAATACAAACCCCGCCTTGACATGTGACCCGCTCTGGGACAGACCAAGAAAGTTCTCCCGCCAGAACTTTCTCATCTCTCTCTGGATTCGCCAGCAGCTCAGAGAGGCGTGTACGTTGGCATTGTCCATAAAAGACCGCGACACGCTTTCCTTTATACTTCTTCCTTTTTACTTCTTACTCTTCTTCTTTTTACCCTTCTTCTCCTTTACCTACACTTTACCTACTTCCTTACTTTACTTTCTCCTTTGTCTTTCCTTTGACTTCATTGTTCTCTCTCTCTCTCTCTCTCTCTCTCTTTCTCTCTCTCGCGGACTTGCTCTCTTCCGCCTCCTTTTTCCGGTACTCCTCCGGACTCTCCTTTGTCTCGTTAAAGCACGTGGCAATTACCGTTTTCTTTCTTCTTTCTACTTTGGCGAGACCCAACTCCGTTCACCCCGACTCTACCGATGCAGAAGATTCAGCAAACTCCTCGCTAAATCTACAAACCAAGAACCCTTGTGAACGGCATAAAATTAACAGAAGTAAAAATTTTAATTGACCTATAGGGGTGTCCTTTTAAGCCAGTGCCCCTGTTGAAGGTGAATTTCAGTTCATTGCTGATTCTCGAGGTTAAACTGTGTTCTGCCATTGTTACTTTCATTACTTTTCCTACTGTTTCTTTCACTTACCCTGTATATATGTATTATTTGTTTGTACCTAGTTGTGTATATCAGTAGTTTTCCATAGTTATTAAAATAAATGGTTATCAAACTGGATCGTCTCTGTTTTTACTCATGAGAAGGTGCACTTTTAACGTTGCTTTTCGCTACGTGCTGTATTTCTTTTAACTTAGAATAAACTATGCTTCGTGGCCAGAAGAATAATTTGTTCTTTTAGAGTAATACGAAGACTGCCCTGGTAAGTTTGGTGGACAAACAGATCAAGCTGCTTCGCATTTAATTCTAAAGCTAGACTACAGTAATTAATATAACATTCCCATTCATGGTCGATTTATATCCATAACTAATCAGAACACGCTTTGATTAGAGCTATAGATATATTTCACCCATTTGAGCTAGACTCACTACACTGATCTCAGACTTGGATTTGCATGTCCAGAGAGGAGCCGGTTTAAATCGTATTATGTGTGAAATTAAGAAAAAGCATGAAATAATGTATTCCATTGCAATATGAGATGCATAATCAATCAGGGTATCTCTAGACGATTAACCTCATAGCAAATTCGATGGACTTGTAAAGAATATTACAAGTAAAACATGGTTACAGATATTTAAAATAATATCCTAAGTTAAAACTATCTAAAATCATTATATTTATGCTACATAAACACACAATATATGCAAACCCCAAAACATCACACTATTTGGACATCGAATAATTACGTTACATTGAAAAGAGAATCTCCCATTGTGTGTGTATGTGCTTTGTGTGTGTGTGTGTGTGTGTGTGTGTGTGTGTGTGTGTGTGTGTGTGTGTGTGTGTGTGTGTGTGTGTGTGTGTGAAGAGGGGGAGTCGTGTCGCATTCCGATGGCATCTGGTGAAGACCAGATGGGGGTTACAGGAAAGGATTCATGGTTCAACGACACAGAGAAACTTCTTTGCTAGATCTAGGCTGATTCTGAAATCAGTTTGATACGTGTAGACGTTACACCTTGATCTGTTAGACATTGTCTCTCACCTAAAATAACTCGAAATATATACTTGTTTACAATAACATTCATCATGTATGAAACGGTGAAAAAAGTCAAATTTAACATGAAGAATGTCATCTGTCATCATATGTGTGGTAACATTATGTTTTCTCATCAGTTTTCTATGTGTATACACATGTGTGCGCCTCAGGCACCTAAAGCGCTAAACAGTGATTTGAAAGCGTCTGCGAGCAATGGAAACGTGTTTTTCTAAAAAAAAAAACCCATATGTTTTCACTTTAGTGATGCAATCTAATATAACAAATACACATGGGTGCACTTCAGGCTCTTTAAACGCTATACAGCGAATTTCAACCATCTATGAGCAACGGAAACGTGTTTTTCTAAAAAACATGTTTTCATGTCAGTGATGGAATCTAATATAACAAATTTCACTTCTTTATAATATGATATGTTACTATGATATAACGTGTCATAATAAGTTAATAAGTTAAACTTATTGTTTAACTTATTATAAAGAACTTGTTTACAATAACAAACATCGTCATAATAAAGTTTTAAAATGTGAAAAAAGAGTCAAAATTAAAATGATGAAAGTCATGCCATCATATGTGTGGTAACATTATGTTTTCTCCTCTGTCATCTATATACATTTGGACGCTTCAGGCGCTTAAAACGCTATACAACGAATTTCAAGCGTCCTCAAGCAACGGAAACGTATTTTACTAAAAAAAATATTTCACTTCTGTGATGCAATCTAATATAACAAATTTCACTTCTTTATAACATGATATGTTACTATGACAATGTCTCTGACTTAAAAATAACACGAAGTTTGATTGTTTACAATTCCATGCTTCATGTCATAATAAAGTGTGAAAAGCTGAAAAATAGTGAATTTTTACATGAAGAAAGTCATCATATGTGTGGTAACATTAGGTTTTCTCATCAGTCCTCTATGTGCATACACATGGGTGCGCTTCAGGCTCTTAAAACGCTATACAGCGAATTTCAACCGTCTACTAGCAACGGAAAAGTGTTTTTCTAAAAAACATTTGTTTTCTCTTCAGTGATGCAATCTAATATAACATATTTCACATCTTTATAACATGATTTGTTTTCTCTTCAGTGATGCTATCTAATATAACAAATTTCACTTCCTTATAACATGATATGATCGACAATGTTTCTGACTTAAAATAACACGAAGTATGATTGTTTACAATTCCGTGCATCATGTCATAATAAACTGTGAAAAGGTGAAAATTTACATGAAGAAATTAATCTGTCATCAAATGTGTGGTAACATTATGTTTTCTCATAAGTCCTCTATGTGCGTACACGTGGGCGCTTTGGCGCTAAAAACGCTACACAGCGCATTTCAAGCGTCTGTGAGCAAGGGTAACGTGTTTTTCTAAAAACAAAATAGTTTTCTCTTCAGTGATGCAATCTAACATAACAAATTTCACTTCTTTATATCATGATAAGATACTATGATATTTTAGACATGTGTCTGACTTAAAATAACACGATGTATGATTGTTTACAATTCCATGCTTCATGTCATAATAAAGTGTGAAAGGTGAAAAATAGTGGCATTATACAAGGAATAAATTAATCTGTCATCAAATGTGTGGTAACATTGTATTTTCTCATAAGTCCTCTTGTGCATGCACATGGGTGCGCTTCAGTCGCTAAAGATATGATAGACAATGTTTCTGACTTAAAATCACACGAAGGATGATTGTTTACAATTCCATGCATCATGTCATAATAAAGTGTCAAAAGTAGTGAAATTTTTACATGAAGAAATTAATCTGTCATCAAATGTTTGGTAACATTATGTTTTCTCATCACTTCTCTATGTGCGTACAAAGGAGTGCACTCCAGGCTCTTTAAACGCTATACAGCGAATTTCAACCATCTACGAGCAACGGAAACGTGTTTTTCTAAAAAACATTTGTTTTCTCTTCAGTGATGCAATCTAATATAACATATTTCACTTCTTTATAACATGATATGTTACTATGACAATGTTTCTGACCTAAAATAACACGAACTGTTATTGTTTACAATTCCATGCATCATGTCATAATAAACTGTGAAAAGGTGAAATTTTACATGAAGAAATTAATCTGTCATCAAATGTGTGGTAACATTATGTTTTCTCATAAGTCCTCTATGTGCGTACACGTGGGCGCTTCAGGCGCTAAAAACGCTACACAGCGCATTTCAAGCGTCTATGAGCAAGGGAAACGTGTTTTTCTATAAATAAAATTAGTTTTCTCTTCAGTGATGCAATCTAATATAACATATTTCACTTCTTTATAACATGATAAGATACAATGTTATATTAGACATGTCTCTGACTTAAAATAACACGAAGTATGATAGTTTATAATTCCATGCATCGCGTCATAATAAAGTGTGAAATGGTGAAAAATAGGGAAATTTTACATGAAGAAATTAATCTGTCATCAAATGTGTGGTAAGATTATGTTTTCCTCATCAGTCCTCTATGTGAATATACATGAGTGTGCTTCAGGCGCTTAAAACGCTATACAGCGACTTTCAAGCGTCTACGACCAACGGAAACGTGTTTTTCTAAAAAAAAAAAAATAGTTTTCTCTTCAGTAATGCAATCTAACATAACAAATTTCACTTCCTTATAACATGATAAGATACTTTGATATGTTAGACATATCTCTGAATTAAAATAACACGAAGAATGAATATTTACAATTCCATGCTTCATGTCATAAAAAAGTGTGAAAAGGTGAAAAATAGTGGAATTATACAAGAAGATAATTCTTGATAATTCTGTCATCAAATGTGTGATAACATTATGTTTTCTCATAAGTCCTCTTGTGCATGCACATGGGTGCGCTTCAGGCGCTAAAGATATGATAGACAATGTTTCTGACTTAAAATCACACGAAGGATGATTGTTTACAATTCCATGCATCATGTCATAATAAAGTGCGAAAAGGTGATAAATAGCGAAATTTTACATGAAGAAATTAGTCTGTCATCAAATGTGTGTTAACATTATGTTTTCTCGTCAGTCCTCTACGAGCATATACATGGGTGCGCTTCAGGCGCTTACAACGCTATGCTGTGAACATCAAGCGTCTAAGAGCAAAGGAAACGTGTTTTTCTAAAAAACATTTGTTTTCTCTTGTGATGCAATCTAATATAACATATTTCACTTCTTTATAACGATATGTTTCCATGATAAAAATAATCATAATCATGTCTCTGACATACAATAACACCACGTATGATTGTTTACAATTCCATGCATCATGTCATAATAAACTGTGAAAAGGTGAAAATTTACATGAAGAAATTAATCTGACATCAAATGTGTGGTAACATTATGTTTTCTCATAAGTCCTCTATGTGCGTACACGTGGGCGCTTCAGGCGCTAAAAACGCTACACAGCGCATTTCAAGCGTCTGTGAGCAAGGGAAACGTGTTTTTCTATAAATAAAATTAGTTTTCTCTTCAGTGATGCAATCTAACATAACAAATTTCACTTCTTTATATCATGATAAGATACTATGATATTTTAGACATGTGTCTGACTTAAAATAACACGATGTATGATTGTTTACAATTCCATGCTTCATGTCATAATAAAGTGTGAAAGGTGAAAAATAGTGGCATTATACAAGGAATAAATTAATCTGTCATCAAATGTGTGGTAACATTGTATTTTCTCATAAGTCCTCTTGTGCATGCACATGGGTGCGCTTCAGTCGCTAAAGATATGATAGACAATGTTTCTGACTTAAAATCACACGAAGGATGATTGTTTACAATTCCATGCATCATGTCATAATAAAGTGTCAAAAGTAGTGAAATTTTTACATGAAGAAATTAATCTGTCATCAAATGTTTGGTAACATTATGTTTTCTCATCACTTCTCTATGTGCGTACAAAGGAGTGCACTCCAGGCTCTTTAAACGCTATACAGCGAATTTCAACCATCTACGAGCAACGGAAACGTGTTTTTCTAAAAAACATTTGTTTTCTCTTCAGTGATGCAATCTAATATAACATATTTCACTTCTTTATAACATGATATGTTACTATGACAATGTTTCTGACCTAAAATAACACGAACTGTTATTGTTTACAATTCCATGCATCATGTCATAATAAACTGTGAAAAGGTGAAAATTTACATGAAGAAATTAATCTGTCATCAAATGTTTGGTAACATTATGTTTTCTCATCACTTCTCTATGTGCGTACAAAGGAGTGCACTCCAGGCTCTTTAAACGCTATACAGCGAATTTCAACCATCTACGAGCAACGGACACGTGTTTTTCTAAATAAAAAAATAGTTTTCTCTTCAGTGATGCAATCTAACATAACAAATTTCACTTCCTTATAACATGATATGATAGACAATGTTTCTGACTTAAAATAACACGAAGTATGATTGTTTACAATTCCATGCATCATGTCATAATAAACTGTGAAAAGGTGAAAATTTACATGAAGAAATTAATCTGACATCAAATGTGTGGTAACATTATGTTTTCTCATAAGTCCTCTATGTGAATATACATGAGTGTGCTTCAGGCGCTTAAAACGCTATACAGCGACTTTCAAGCGTCTACGACCAACGGAAACGTGTTTTTCTAAAAAAAAAAAAATAGTTTTCTCTTCAGTAATGCAATCTAACATAACAAATTTCACTTCCTTATAACATGATAAGATACTTTGATATGTTAGACATATCTCTGAATTAAAATAACACGAAGAATGAATATTTACAATTCCATGCTTCATGTCATAAAAAAGTGTGAAAAGGTGAAAAATAGTGGAATTATACAAGAAGATAATTCTTGATAATTCTGTCATCAAATGTGTGATAACATTATGTTTTCTAATAAGTCCTCTTGTGCATGCACATGGGTGCGCTTCAGGCGCTAAAGATATGATAGACAATTTTTCTGACTTAAAATCACACGAAGGATGATTGTTTACAATTCCATGCATCATGTCATAATAAAGTGCGAAAAGGTGATAAACAGCGAAATTTTACATGAAGAAATTAGTCTGTCATCAAATGTGTGTTAACATTATGTTTTCTCGTCAGTCCTCTACGAGCATATACATGGGTGCGCTTCAGGCGCTTACAACGCTATGCAGTGAACATCAAGCGTCTAAGAGCAAAGGAAACGTGTTTTTCTAAAAAACATTTGTTTTCTCTTGTGACGCAATCTAATATAACATATTTCACTTCTTTATAACGATATGTTTCCATGATAAAAATAATCATAATCATGTCTCTGACATACAATAACACCACGTATGATTGTTTACAATTCCATGTATCATGTCATAATAAAGTGTCAAAAGTAGTGAAATTTTACATGAAGAAATTAATCTGTCATCAAATGTGTGGTAACATTAGGTTTTCTAATAAGTCCTCTATGTGCATACACATGGGTGCGCTTTAGGGGCTTAAAACGCTATACAGCGAATTTCAAGCGTCTACTAACAACGGAAACGTGTTTTTCTAAAAAAACATTTTTTTCTCTTCAGTGACGCTATCTAATATAACAAATTTCACTCCTTTATAACATGATATGTTACTATGATATGTTAGACAATGTTTCTGACTTAAAATAACACGAAGTATGATTGTTTACAATTCCATGCATCATGTCATAATAAAGTGTGAAAAGGTGAAAAATAGTGAAATTTTACAAGAAGAAATTAATCTGTCATCAAATGTGTGGTAACATTATGTTTTCTCATAAGTCCTCTAGGTGCATACAAGTGTGCGCTTCAGGCGCTTAAAACGCTATACAGCGCATTTCAAGCGTCTATGAGCAAGGGAAACGTGTTTTTGTAAAAAAAATTAGTTTTCTCTTCAGTGATGCAATCTAATATAACAAATTTCACTTCTTTATAACATGATATGTTACTATGATATGTTAGACAATGTCTTTGACTTAAAATAACACGAAGGATAATTGTTTACAATTCCATGCATCATGTCATAATAAAGTGAGAAATGGTGAAAAATAGGGAAATTTTACATGAAGAAATTAATCTGTCATCAAATGTGTGGTAACATTATGTTTTCTAATCAGTCGTCTATGTGAATACACATGAGTGCGCTTCAGGCGCTTACAACGATATTCAGCGAATTTCAAACGTCTACGAACAAAGGAAACGTGTTTTAATAAAAACATTTGTTTTCTCTTAAGTGATACAATCTAATATAACATATTTCACTTCTTTATAACGTGACATGTTACTATGATATGTTAGACAATGTAACTGTCCTAAAATAACACAACATATGATTGTTTACAATAACTAACAGTATGGCATAATAAAGCGTGAAAGTGTGAAAAAAAAATCTAATTTAACATGAAATAAAATCAACTGTCATCATATGTGTTGTAACATTGTGTTTTCTCATCTGTCCTCTACGTGCATACACATTGGGGCGCTTCACATACAGCGCATTTTAAGGGTCTATGAGCAAAGGAAACGTGTTTTTGAAAAAAACGCATACGTACACTTACCTGACATGCTCTAATATAACAAATTTCACTTCTTTATAACATGATAAGATACTATGAAATGTTAGAAATGTCTTTGACTTAAAATAACACGAAGTATGATTGTTTACAATTCCATGCATCATGTCATAATAAAGTGTCAAAAGTAGTGAAATTTTACATGAAGAAATTAATCTGTCATCAAATGTGTGGTAACATTATGTTTTCTCATAAGTCCTCCTTGTGCATACACATGTGTGCGCTTCAGGCGCTAAAGATATGATAGACAATGTTTCTGACTTAAAATCACACTAAGTATGATTGTTTACATTTCCATGCATCATGTCATAATAAACTGTGAAAAGGTGAAAATTTACATGAAGAAAGTCATCTGTCATCATATGTGATAACATTAGGTTTTCTCTTCAGTCCTCTATATGAATACACATGAGTGCGCTTCAGGCGCTTAAAACGCTATACAGCGAATTTCAAGCGTCTACGAGCAACGGAAATGTGTTTTTCTAAAAAACATTTGTTTTCTCTTCAGTGATGCTATCTAATATAACAAATTTCACTTCTTTATAACATGATATGATACTTTGATATGTTATTCAATGTTTCTGACTTAAAATAACACGAAGTATGATTGTTTACAATTCCATGCTTCATGTCATAATAAACTGTGAAAAGGTGAAAATTTACACGAAGAAATTAATCTGTCATCAAATGTGTGGTAACATTATGTTTTCTCATGTCCTCTATGTGCGTACACGTGTGCGCTTCAAGCGCTTAAAACGCTACACAGCGAATTTCAAGCGTCTACGAGCAACGGAAATGTGTTTTTCTAAAAAGAAAATAGTTTTCTCTTCAGTAATGCAATCTAACATAACAAATTTCACTTCTTTATATCATGAAAAGATACTATGATATTTTAGACATGTGTCTGACTTAAAATAACACGAAGTATGATTGTTTACAATTCCATGCATCATGTCATGATAAAGTGAGAAAAGGTTAAAAAATAGTGAAAAATTTACATGAAGAAAGTCATCTGTCATCATATATGTGATAACATTAGGTTTTCTCTCCAGTCCTCTATATGAATATACATGAGTGCGCTTCAGGCGCTTAAAACGCTGTACAGCGAATTTCAAGCGTCTACGAGCAACGGACACGTGTTTTTCTAAATAAAAAAATAGTTTTCTCTTCAGTGATGCAATCTAACATAACAAATTTCACTTCCTTATAACATGATATGATAGACAATGTTTCTGACTTAAAATAACACGAAGTATGATTGTTTACAATTCCATGCATCATGTCATAATAAACTGTGAAAAGGTGAAAATTTACATGAAGAAATTTATCTGACATCAAATGTGTGGTAACATTATGTTTTCTCATAAGTCCTCTATGTGCGTACACGTGGGCGCATAAGGCGCTAAAAACGCTACACAGCGCATTTCAAGCGTCTGTGAGCAAGGGTAACGTGTTTTTCTAAAAACAAAATAGTTTTCTCTTCAGTGATGCAATCTAACATAACAAATTTCACTTCTTTATATCATGATAAGATACTATGATATTTTAGACATGTGTCTGACTTAAAATAACACGATGTATGATTGTTTACAATTCCATGCTTCATGTCATAATAAAGTGTGAAAGGTGAAAAATAGTGGCTTATACAAGGAATAAATTAATCTGTCATCAAATGTGTGGTAACATTGTATTTTCTCATAAGTCCTCTTGTGCATGCACATGGGTGCGCTTCAGGCGCTAAAGATATGATAGACAATGTTTCTGACTTAAAATCACACGAAGGATGATTGTTTACAATTCCATGCATCATGTCATAATAAACTGTGAAAAGGTGAAATTTTACATGAAGAAATTAATCTGTCATCAAATGTGTGGTAACATTATGTTTTCTCATAAGTCCTCTATGTGCGTACACGTGGGCGCTTCAGGCGCTAAAAACGCTACACAGCGCATTTCAAGCGTCTATGAGCAAGGGAAACGTGTTTTTCTATAAATAAAATTAGTTTTCTCTTCAGTGATGCAATCTAATATAACATATTTCACTTCTTTATAACATGATAAGATACAATGTTATATTAGACATGTCTCTGACTTAAAATAACACGAAGTATGATAGTTTATAATTCCATGCATCGCGTCATAATAAAGTGTGAAATGGTGAAAAATAGGGAAATTTTACATGAAGAAATTAATCTGTCATCAAATGTGTGGTAAGATTATGTTTTCCTCATCAGTCCTCTATGTGAATATACATGAGTGTGCTTCAGGCGCTTAAAACGCTATACAGCGACTTTCAAGCGTCTACGACCAACGGAAACGTGTTTTTCTAAAAAAAAAAAAAATAGTTTTCTCTTCAGTAATGCAATCTAACATAACAAATTTCACTTCCTTATAACATGATAAGATACTTTGATATGTTAGACATATCTCTGAATTAAAATAACACGAAGAATGAATATTTACAATTCCATGCTTCATGTCATAAAAAAGTGTGAAAAGGTGAAAAATAGTGGAATTATACAAGAAGATAATTCTTGATAATTCTGTCATCAAATGTGTGATAACATTATGTTTTCTCATAAGTCCTCTTGTGCATGCACATGGGTGCGCTTCAGGCGCTAAAGATATGATAGACAATGTTTCTGACTTAAAATCACACGAAGTATGATTGTTAACAATTCCATGCATCATGTCATAATAAAGTGCGAAAAGGTGATAAACAGCGAAATTTTACATGAAGAAATTAGTCTGTCATCAAATGTGTGTTAACATTATGTGTTCTCGTCAGTCCTCTACGAGCATATACATGGGTGCGCTTCAGGCGCTTACAACGCTATGCAGTGAACATCAAGCGTCTAAGAGCAAAGGAAACGTGTTTTTCTAAAAAACATTTGTTTTCTCTTGTGACGCAATCTAATATAACATATTTCACTTCTTTATAACGATATGTTTCCATGATAAAAATAATCATAATCATGTCTCTGACATACAATAACACCACGTATGATTGTTTACAATTCCATGTATCATGTCATAATAAAGTGTCAAAAGTAGTGAAATTTTACATGAAGAAATTAATCTGTCATCAAATGTGTGGTAACATTATGTTTTCTAATAAGTCCTCTATGTGCATACACATGGGTGCGCTTTAGGGGCTTAAAACGCTATACAGCGAATTTCAAGCGTCTACGAACAACGGAAACGTGTTTTTCTAAAAAAACATTTTTTTCTCTTCAGTGACGCTATCTAATATAACAAATTTCACTCCTTTATAACATGATATGTTACTATGATATGTTAGACAATGTTTCTGACTTAAAATAACACGAAGTATGATTGTTTACAATTCCATGCATCATGTCATAATAAAGTGTGAAAAGGTGAAAAATAGTGAAATTTTACAAGAAGAAATTAATCTGTCATCAAATGTGTGGTAACATTATGTTTTCTCATAAGTCCTCTAGGTGCATACAAGTGTGCGCTTCAGGCGCTTAAAACGCTATACAGCGCATTTCAAGCGTCTATGAGCAAGGGAAACGTGTTTTTGTAAAAAAAATTAGTTTTCTCTTCAGTGATGCAATCTAATATAACAAATTTCACTTCTTTATAACATGATATGTTACTATGATATGTTAGACAATGTCTTTGACTTAAAATAACACGAAGGATAATTGTTTACAATTCCATGCATCATGTCATAATAAAGTGAGAAATGGTGAAAAATAGGGAAATTTTACATGAAGAAATTAATCTGTCATCAAATGTGTGGTAACATTATGTTTTCTAATCAGTCGTCTATGTGAATACACATGAGTGCGCTTCAGGCGCTTACAACGATATTCAGCGAATTTCAAACGTCTACGAACAAAGGAAACGTGTTTTAATAAAAACATTTGTTTTCTCTTAAGTGATACAATCTAATATAACATATTTCACTTCTTTATAACGTGACATGTTACTATGATATGTTAGACAATGTAACTGTCCTAAAATAACACAACATATGATTGTTTACAATAACTAACAGTATGGCATAATAAAGCGTGAAAGTGTGAAAAAAAAATCTAATTTAACATGAAATAAAATCAACTGTCATCATATGTGTTGTAACATTGTGTTTTCTCATCTGTCCTCTACGTGCATACACATTGGGGCGCTTCACATACAGCGCATTTTAAGGGTCTATGAGCAAAGGAAACGTGTTTTTGAAAAAAACGCATACGTACACTTACCTGACATGCTCTAATATAACAAATTTCACTTCTTTATAACATGATAAGATACTATGAAATGTTAGAAATGTCTTTGACTTAAAATAACACGAAGTATGATTGTTTACAATTCCATGCATCATGTCATAATAAAGTGTCAAAAGTAGTGAAATTTTACATGAAGAAATTAATCTGTCATCAAATGTGTGGTAACATTATGTTTTCTCATAAGTCCTCCTTGTGCATACACATGTGTGCGCTTCAGGCGCTAAAGATATGATAGACAATGTTTCTGACTTAAAATCACACTAAGTATGATTGTTTACATTTCCATGCATCATGTCATAATAAACTGTGAAAAGGTGAAAATTTACATGAAGAAAGTCATCTGTCATCATATGTGATAACATTAGGTTTTCTCTTCAGTCCTCTATATGAATACACATGAGTGCGCTTCAGGCGCTTAAAACGCTATACAGCGAATTTCAAGCGTCTACGAGCAACGGAAATGTGTTTTTCTAAAAAACATTTGTTTTCTCTTCAGTGATGCTATCTAATATAACAAATTTCACTTCTTTATAACATGATATGATACTTTGATATGTTATTCAATGTTTCTGACTTAAAATAACACGAAGTATGATTGTTTACAATTCCATGCTTCATGTCATAATAAACTGTGAAAAGGTGAAAATTTACACGAAGAAATTAATCTGTCATCAAATGTGTGGTAACATTATGTTTTCTCATGTCCTCTATGTGCGTACACGTGTGCGCTTCAAGCGCTTAAAACGCTACACAGCGAATTTCAAGCGTCTACGAGCAACGGAAATGTGTTTTTCTAAAAAGAAAATAGTTTTCTCTTCAGTAATGCAATCTAACATAACAAATTTCACTTCTTTATATCATGAAAAGATACTATGATATTTTAGACATGTGTCTGACTTAAAATAACACGAAGTATGATTGTTTACAATTCCATGCATCATGTCATGATAAAGTGAGAAAAGGTTAAAAAATAGTGAAAAATTTACATGAAGAAAGTCATCTGTCATCATATATGTGATAACATTAGGTTTTCTCTCCAGTCCTCTATATGAATATACATGAGTGCGCTTCAGGCGCTTAAAACGCTGTACAGCGAATTTCAAGCGTCTACGAGCAACGGACACGTGTTTTTCTAAATAAAAAAATAGTTTTCTCTTCAGTGATGCAATCTAACATAACAAATTTCACTTCCTTATAACATGATATGATAGACAATGTTTCTGACTTAAAATAACACGAAGTATGATTGTTTACAATTCCATGCATCATGTCATAATAAACTGTGAAAAGGTGAAAATTTACATGAAGAAATTTATCTGACATCAAATGTGTGGTAACATTATGTTTTCTCATAAGTCCTCTATGTGCGTACACGTGGGCGCATAAGGCGCTAAAAACGCTACACAGCGCATTTCAAGCGTCTGTGAGCAAGGGTAACGTGTTTTTCTAAAAACAAAATAGTTTTCTCTTCAGTGATGCAATCTAACATAACAAATTTCACTTCTTTATATCATGATAAGATACTATGATATTTTAGACATGTGTCTGACTTAAAATAACACGATGTATGATTGTTTACAATTCCATGCTTCATGTCATAATAAAGTGTGAAAGGTGAAAAATAGTGGCTTATACAAGGAATAAATTAATCTGTCATCAAATGTGTGGTAACATTGTATTTTCTCATAAGTCCTCTTGTGCATGCACATGGGTGCGCTTCAGGCGCTAAAGATATGATAGACAATGTTTCTGACTTAAAATCACACGAAGGATGATTGTTTACAATTCCATGCATCATGTCATAATAAACTGTGAAAAGGTGAAATTTTACATGAAGAAATTAATCTGTCATCAAATGTGTGGTAACATTATGTTTTCTCATAAGTCCTCTATGTGCGTACACGTGGGCGCTTCAGGCGCTAAAAACGCTACACAGCGCATTTCAAGCGTCTATGAGCAAGGGAAACGTGTTTTTCTATAAATAAAATTAGTTTTCTCTTCAGTGATGCAATCTAATATAACATATTTCACTTCTTTATAACATGATAAGATACAATGTTATATTAGACATGTCTCTGACTTAAAATAACACGAAGTATGATAGTTTATAATTCCATGCATCGCGTCATAATAAAGTGTGAAATGGTGAAAAATAGGGAAATTTTACATGAAGAAATTAATCTGTCATCAAATGTGTGGTAAGATTATGTTTTCCTCATCAGTCCTCTATGTGAATATACATGAGTGTGCTTCAGGCGCTTAAAACGCTATACAGCGACTTTCAAGCGTCTACGACCAACGGAAACGTGTTTTTCTAAAAAAAAAAAAAATAGTTTTCTCTTCAGTAATGCAATCTAACATAACAAATTTCACTTCCTTATAACATGATAAGATACTTTGATATGTTAGACATATCTCTGAATTAAAATAACACGAAGAATGAATATTTACAATTCCATGCTTCATGTCATAAAAAAGTGTGAAAAGGTGAAAAATAGTGGAATTATACAAGAAGATAATTCTTGATAATTCTGTCATCAAATGTGTGATAACATTATGTTTTCTCATAAGTCCTCTTGTGCATGCACATGGGTGCGCTTCAGGCGCTAAAGATATGATAGACAATGTTTCTGACTTAAAATCACACGAAGGATGATTGTTTACAATTCCATGCATCATGTCATAATAAAGTGCGAAAAGGTGATAAACAGCGAAATTTTACATGAAGAAATTAGTCTGTCATCAAATGTGTGTTAACATTATGTGTTCTCGTCAGTCCTCTACGAGCATATACATGGGTGCGCTTCAGGCGCTTACAACGCTATGCAGTGAACATCAAGCGTCTAAGAGCAAAGGAAACGTGTTTTTCTAAAAAACATTTGTTTTCTCTTGTGACGCAATCTAATATAACATATTTCACTTCTTTATAACGATATGTTTCCATGATAAAAATAATCATAATCATGTCTCTGACATACAATAACACCACGTATGATTGTTTACAATTCCATGTATCATGTCATAATAAAGTGTCAAAAGTAGTGAAATTTTACATGAAGAAATTAATCTGTCATCAAATGTGTGGTAACATTATGTTTTCTAATAAGTCCTCTATGTGCATACGCATGGGTGCGCTTTAGGGGCTTAAAACGCTATACAGCGAATTTCAAGCGTCTACGAACAACGGAAACGTGTTTTTCTAAAAAAACATTTTTTTCTCTTCAGTGACGCTATCTAATATAACAAATTTCACTCCTTTATAACATGATATGTTACTATGATATGTTAGACAATGTTTCTGACTTAAAATAACACGAAGTATGATTGTTTACAATTCCATGCATCATGTCATAATAAAGTGTGAAAAGGTGAAAAATAGTGAAATTTTACAAGAAGAAATTAATCTGTCATCAAATGTGTGGTAACATTATGTTTTCTCATAAGTCCTCTAGGTGCATACAAGTGTGCGCTTCAGGCGCTTAAAACGCTATACAGCGCATTTCAAGCGTCTATGAGCAAGGGAAACGTGTTTTTGTAAAAAAAATTAGTTTTCTCTTCAGTGATGCAATCTAATATAACAAATTTCACTTCTTTATAACATGATATGTTACTATGATATGTTAGACAATGTCTTTGACTTAAAATAACACGAAGGATAATTGTTTACAATTCCATGCATCATGTCATAATAAAGTGAGAAATGGTGAAAAATAGGGAAATTTTACATGAAGAAATTAATCTGTCATCAAATGTGTGGTAACATTATGTTTTCTAATCAGTCGTCTATGTGAATACACATGAGTGCGCTTCAGGCGCTTACAACGATATTCAGCGAATTTCAAACGTCTACGAACAAAGGAAACGTGTTTTAATAAAAACATTTGTTTTCTCTTAAGTGATACAATCTAATATAACATATTTCACTTCTTTATAACGTGACATGTTACTATGATATGTTAGACAATGTAACTGTCCTAAAATAACACAACATATGATTGTTTACAATAACTAACAGTATGGCATAATAAAGCGTGAAAGTGTGAAAAAAAAATCTAATTTAACATGAAATAAAATCAACTGTCATCATATGTGTTGTAACATTGTGTTTTCTCATCTGTCCTCTACGTGCATACACATTGGGGCGCTTCACATACAGCGCATTTTAAGGGTCTATGAGCAAAGGAAACGTGTTTTTGAAAAAAACGCATACGTACACTTACCTGACATGCTCTAATATAACAAATTTCACTTCTTTATAACATGATAAGATACTATGAAATGTTAGAAATGTCTTTGACTTAAAATAACACGAAGTATGATTGTTTACAATTCCATGCATCATGTCATAATAAAGTGTCAAAAGTAGTGAAATTTTACATGAAGAAATTAATCTGTCATCAAATGTGTGGTAACATTATGTTTTCTCATAAGTCCTCCTTGTGCATACACATGTGTGCGCTTCAGGCGCTAAAGATATGATAGACAATGTTTCTGACTTAAAATCACACTAAGTATGATTGTTTACATTTCCATGCATCATGTCATAATAAACTGTGAAAAGGTGAAAATTTACATGAAGAAAGTCATCTGTCATCATATGTGATAACATTAGGTTTTCTCTTCAGTCCTCTATATGAATACACATGAGTGCGCTTCAGGCGCTTAAAACGCTATACAGCGAATTTCAAGCGTCTACGAGCAACGGAAATGTGTTTTTCTAAAAAACATTTGTTTTCTCTTCAGTGATGCTATCTAATATAACAAATTTCACTTCTTTATAACATGATATGATACTTTGATATGTTATTCAATGTTTCTGACTTAAAATAACACGAAGTATGATTGTTTACAATTCCATGCTTCATGTCATAATAAACTGTGAAAAGGTGAAAATTTACACGAAGAAATTAATCTGTCATCAAATGTGTGGTAACATTATGTTTTCTCATGTCCTCTATGTGCGTACACGTGTGCGCTTCAAGCGCTTAAAACGCTACACAGCGAATTTCAAGCGTCTACGAGCAACGGAAATGTGTTTTTCTAAAAAGAAAATAGTTTTCTCTTCAGTAATGCAATCTAACATAACAAATTTCACTTCTTTATATCATGAAAAGATACTATGATATTTTAGACATGTGTCTGACTTAAAATAACACGAAGTATGATTGTTTACAATTCCATGCATCATGTCATGATAAAGTGAGAAAAGGTTAAAAAATAGTGAAAAATTTACATGAAGAAAGTCATCTGTCATCATATATGTGATAACATTAGGTTTTCTCTTCAGTCCTCTATATGAATATACATGAGTGCGCTTAAAACGCTATACATCGAATTTCACGCGTCTACGAGCAACGGAGACGTGTTTTTCTAAATAAAAAAATAGTTTTCTCTTCAGTGATGCAATCTAACATAACAAATTTCACTTCCTTATAACATGATATGATCGACAATGTTTCTGACTTAAAATAACACGAAGTATGATTGTTTACAATTCCATGCATCATGTCATAATAAACTGTGAAAAGGTGAAAATTTACATGAAGAAATTAATCTGTCATCAAATGTGTGGTAACATTATGTTTTCTCATAAGTCCTCTATGTGCGTACACGTGGGCGCTTTGGCGCTAAAAACGCTACACAGCGCATTTCAAGCGTCTGTGAGCAAGGGTAACGTGTTTTTCTAAAAACAAAATAGTTTTCTCTTCAGTGATGCAATCTAACATAACAAATTTCACTTCTTTATATCATGATAAGATACTATGATATTTTAGACATGTGTCTGACTTAAAATAACACGATGTATGATTGTTTACAATTCCATGCTTCATGTCATAATAAAGTGTGAAAGGTGAAAAATAGTGGCATTATACAAGGAATAAATTAATCTGTCATCAAATGTGTGGTAACATTGTATTTTCTCATAAGTCCTCTTGTGCATGCACATGGGTGCGCTTCAGGCGCTAAAGATATGATAGACAATGTTTCTGACTTAAAATCACACGAAGGATGATTGTTTACAATTCCATGCATCATGTCATAATAAAGTGTCAAAAGTAGTGAAATTTTTACATGAAGAAATTAATCTGTCATCAAATGTTTGGTAACATTATGTTTTCTCATCACTTCTCTATGTGCGTATAAAGGAGTGCACTCCAGGCTCTTTAAACGCTATACAGCGAATTTCAACCATCTACGAGCAACGGAAACGTGTTTTTCTAAAAAACATTTGTTTTCTCTTCAGTGATGCAATCTAATATAACAAATTTCACTTCTTTATAACGTGATATGTTACTATGATATGTTAGACAATGTCTCTGTCCTAAAATAACACAACATATGATTGTTTACAATAACTAACAGCATGGCATAATAAAGTGTGAAAATGTGAAAAAAATCAAATTTAACATGAAGAAAATCATCTGTCATCATATGTCTTGTAACATTGTGTTTTCTCATCAGTCCTCTATGTCCATATACAAGGGTGAGCTTCAGGCGCTTAAAACGCTATACAGCGAATTTCAAGTATCTACGAACAACGGAAACGTGTTTTTCTAAAAAAAACATATGTTTTCACGTCTGTGATGCAATCTAATATAACAAATTTCACTTCTTTATAACATGATATGTTACTATGATATGTTAGACAATGTCTGTGACTTAAAATAACACGAAGTATGATTGTTTACAATTCCATGCATCATGTCATAATAAAGTGTGAAAAGGTGAATATTAGTGAAATTTTACATGAAATTAATCTGTCATCAAATGTTTGTTAACATTATGTTTTCTCATCAGTCCTCTATGTGCATACAGATGAGAGAAGTATGATTGTTTACAATTCCATGCATTATGTCATAATTAAGTGTGAAAAGGTGAAAAATAGTGAAATTTTACAAGAAGAAATTAATCTGTCATCAAATGTGTGGTAACATTATGTTTTCTTATAAGTCCTCTATGTGCATACACGTGTGCGCTTCAGGCGCTTAAAATGCTATACAGCGCATTTCAAGCGTCTATGAGCAAGGGAAACGTGTTTTTCTAAAAAAACATTTGTTTTCTCTTGTGATGCAATCTAATATAACATATTTCACTTCTTTATAACGTGTTTTGTTACTATAATATGTTAGACAATGTTTCTGAGTTAAAATAACAAGAAGTATGATTGTTTAAACTTCCATGCATCATGTCATAATAAAGTGTGAAAAATAGTGAAATTTTACATGAAGAAATTCATCTGTCATCAAATGTGTGGTAACATTATGTTTTCCCGTCAGTCTTCTACGAGCATACACATGGGTGCTATGCAGCGAATTTCAAGCGTCTACGAGCAAAGGAAACGTGTTTTTGGAAGAAAACGCATATTTACACTTAACTGACATGGTCTAATATAACATAATATAATATAACATACTATGATATGTTAGAAAATGTCTCTGTCACATCATATGTGTGGTAACATTGTGTTTTCTCATCAGTCCTCTATGTGCGTACACATGGGTGCACCATTTTAAAGGAGACGAGTTTTAAAGCCTTATAACATAATAATTACTACACAGAATGTGTAGTAAATCGGATATATCTGCAATATTTAAAAATATTCTCCACCAGTTACAATTCATGTAACGAATTAAAAGATGTTTAAATGTATTCTCCAATTTATATAAGGAATTAGCTCGAATGGCGTGAAATATATCTAATCAACACTTGTTGTGACCAGTTATAAATATACATCAGCCATGAAAGGGAATTCATGTATGTGCACATATACATGATAATTAACTCTAAAGATAATTAACTACAACGGCTTATAAATAATTATGACTATGTATGTGGTCTAGATCAGCTTTTAGGACTAGCTGTAGTCTAGTTTGGAATTATGAACTCTAAGGAGGGAGTTTATCCTTCTGTCCAGGAAAGAAATCTCCATTTCCAGAGCGTGTAGAGAGGCTCGCAGCGTTTAAGGGACTCAACACGTGACCAAAACAGAGACAATCAAGCGTGGGATAATAGATTTTAATAACTAGATGTAACTATGGATACACACGACTTTCTCTAAGCAAAACAATACATATGTACATCTATATACAAGGAAAGAAAAGGTATAGAGAGAAAGTAATTAAATAAAAGGGAATGGCAGACATAAACACAACAAATTAGCCTTTTTCAAACCCAGCAACGAACTTAAATCTCCTGTAAACAGGGGTACAATCTTAAACACAGATTATAGATCCATTAACTATACTTGCATGGCTTCGGTATGAAAGTTTGCCGGAGGTCGTGTAGAGTTTTCTGGTTTGTCGTGCCGTTTGAAAACGCGTGGGCCGTGAGGGGGTTGCATCTTTTGTCCCTGGAAACATGATCCCGGGGGAGAGAAACCGGAATGAGTGTCAAATTGAAGTGAAGAGTTGAAGAAGAGAGTGAAGTGAGACTGAAGAGAGAGAGAGAGTTTCAAAGCGTGGTGTTGTTTTAAAGACAACACCAACACACACGCCTCACTGGGCTATGGGCCAATCAACGTTCGATTTGTTGGCGGGATGAACTGTCTTTGTCTGGTCTCAGACCTGGATTTGCATGTCGAGGGAGGAGCTGGTTTAAACCGTATTATGTGTGAAATTAAGAAGAAGCATGAAATAATGTATCCCATTTCAATATGATATGCATAATCAAACAGAGTATCTCTAGACGATTAACCTCATACCAAATTCTATGGACTTGTAAAGAATATTACAAGTAAAACATGGTTACAGACATTTAAAATAATATCCTAAGTTAAAACTATCTAAAATCATTATAGTTATGTTACATAAAAACACAATACATGCACTCACGAAAACATGACACTCTTTGGACATCGTATAATTACATATAATTACATGTTACATTGAAAAGAGATTCTCCCATTGTGTGTGTGTGTGTGTGTGTGTGTGTGTGTGTGTGTGTGTGTGTGGGTGTGTGTGTATGTGTGTGTTTGTGTCTGAAGAGGGGGGCGAGGGGTCTTGTCGCATTCCGATGGCATCTGGTGAAGCCCGGAGGGGGGTTACAGGAAAGGATTACATGCCCTGCTGCCTCTGCGCGTTGGTGATCACATCTGGCTGCGCCTCCACCGCGGCGCCATCTACGGAAGCAGCTGGAAGTACAGCACCTTTTCAGGCTTCCTGCTCTACCCGGATTAAGTTTTCTAGAAACTCTCATACATCATAAACGTACATCAAAGTGCTGAGAACTATTGACAAATTACTGGCTTTAAGTGACTAGTTTGATAATGAGATGCTCCAACCAGCACTTAGTCCCAAAAGCAGAGAGAGTTTACAGCGGTAAACTCAGTGGAGGTCAAACTGTGGGGTTCATCTTATATCTGGATTGTGGCGTTTCTGGTTCAAATCTTGTGTAAAGCCTTTCTGTCCTCAGGAAAGTTTCAGTATCACCAGCGACATATTTGTCATGTAGTCCTTTAGAGTGATTATGTGGATCCCCAGCCCAGATGTGGATCACCCACTATCAAATCTGCAGTGTTGAAATTCACTCATACAGCGTTCATTTGTGTGCAACTCCATTTCTATAAACACTGCTCAGCGCCTATCGATTTACTGTCAACCACGAGGCCATTCGGGTGCTGAAAGATTGTTGGGGAGCAACCAGAATTGGTCTCTGTACTCAGCATTACTGCACTGTGATCCAGACCTTCTTGCATTGTGTACCGCTTTAGGAACTGATGAATAACTGTCAGTGGTAGCTCAGTGGTTAAGATGCTGAACCTCAGATTGGAAGGTTGTTCAGTTCGGATACCAGCACTGCCAAGCTGGGCCTTTGAGCGATGAGTTTGCTGAATCTTCCGCGTCGGTAGAGTCAACGGAGTTGGGTCTCGCCAAAGTAGAAAGAAGAAAGAAAACGGTAATTGCCACTTGGTTTAACGAAACAAAGGAGAGTCCGGTCGAGTACCGGAAAAAGGAGGCGGAAGAGAGCAAGTCCGTGAGCGAGAGAGAGAGAGAGAGAGAGAGAGAGATAGAGAGAGAGAGAGAAAAGTGAAGTCAACGTAAAGACAAAGGAGAAAGTAAAGTAAGGAAGTAAAGTAGGTAAAGTGTAGGTAAAGAGAAGAAGGGTAAAAAGAAGAAGAGTAAGAAGAAGAAAAAAGGAAGAAGTATAGAGGAACGCGTGTCGCGGTCTTTTATGGACAATGCCAATGTGATACATTATTTCATGCTTTTTCTTAATTTCACACATAATACGGTTTACCTCCCTGGACATGCAAATCCAGGTCTGAGACTAGTGTAGCGAGTCTAGCTCAAATGGGTGAAATATATCTATAGCTCTAATCAAAGCGTGTTCTGATTAGTTATGGATATAAATCGACCATGAAAGGGAATGTTATATTAATTACTGTAACCTAGCTTTAGAATTAAATGCAAAGCAGCTTGATCTGTTTGTCCGCCAAACTTACCAGGGCAGTCTTCGTATTACTCTAAAAGAATAAATTATTCTTCTGGCCACGAAGTATAGTTTATTCTAAGTTAACAGAAATACATCGCGTAGCGAGGAGCAACGTTAAAAGTGAACCTTGTCATAAGTAAAAACAGACGATCCAGCGTGATAACCATGGATTTTAATAACTACGTAAAAACTACTGATATACACAACTAGCTACAAACAAATAATACATATATACACGGTAAGTGAAAGAAACAGAAGGAAAAGTAATGAAAGTAACAATGGCAG
Organism: Cranoglanis bouderius; assembly: GCA_023630585.1. Taxonomy (NCBI): domain Eukaryota; kingdom Metazoa; phylum Chordata; class Actinopteri; order Siluriformes; family Cranoglanididae; genus Cranoglanis; species Cranoglanis bouderius. The sequence continues at coordinate 36,018,220 of CM042536.1, forward strand.
AACACAGTTTAACCTCGAGAATCAGCAAATGAATTCGAATTCACCTTTTCAACAAAAGTGGCTCTGACTTAAAGGACACCTCTATAGATCAATTGGAATTATACTTGCGTTAATTTTATGCCATTCGCGAGGGTCCTTGGTTCGTAGATTTAGCGAGGAGTTTGCTGGTTCTTCCGCGTCGGTAGAGTAGGGGTGAACGGAGTTGGGTCTCGCCCAAGAATGACGAATATGGTAATTGCCACGTGGACAAAGGAGAGTCCGGAGGAATGCCGGAAACGGAAGGCGGAGGCGGCAAGGTGAAAAGCAGGAAGAGGGTAAGAAAGAGCAAGCGAGCGTAGAGGGACGCGTGTCGCAGTCTTTTATGGACAATGCCAATGTACACGCCTCTCTGAGCTGCTGGCGAATCCAGAGAGAGATGAGAAAGTTCTGGGGGAAAACTTCCTTGGTCTGTCCCAGAGCGGGTCGCATGTCAGGGCTGGGTTTATGTTAAGTTTGGATTAATATGGTATTTGATAAAGCATGGAAAAGTATAGAATGATACATCCTATCGTCTTCTAGTATGTATCATTAATTGGCATATTATGAGACAATGATTTTGGTACCAAACTTCAAGGAGATTATGATATCTTGGACAGTGTAGGATCATTAGACATAGTTACAGACAACTTAAAAATGAGCTTTTCGCTCAAACTATATAAAATCGCTACAACTAGGTTATCTAGACACACAACACATGCATATACGAATACATTATAACTATCTAGAGATATGATTACAGGTTACATTCAAGAGACGTGTTCACTGTGGGTGTGCGTGAGTGTGTGCATGTCCAGAAGAGGGGGCTGGCATTCTTCTAAAGTCACAACGATCCTTTGGTCACCTCAGGGTGACCTTCTAGGGAGGAGGTTTTCTTTGCAAGGCCGGGTGGCTCCGATGTTAATCTCTGAGATCGTAAACTGAGATTAAATCGAAGATTTATGGGCCCTGGGTCGGGGAAATGGTGGATCCCTGTTGACGAACTAATCCTGAAGTTTCCCAGACATTCAGTCATCAAAGGTTTCTTTTATTGCGGGGGTAGGTCCTGTGTGGGTTCCCAAAGAGTCTCTTGCATTCCAAAGGTGCATCTGGTCAAAGGAGGCCTCTCGGGTTATTCTGGGTCACCTAAGGGAGTGAAACTTTATATGTTTCACTTGGGTTAATTTAGAAATCAGTTTGGGCACCGTGATACGTTACAGCTCCCCCTCTTTCGGACAATGATGGCCCTGCGAGGACATCGTTGGGCGACAGTCGTCATGGTGATCGGGTGGCGAGTGTATCAAACTGGTTGATTGACGGGGGTTCCTAATTGTCCTCCGGTTTTTGATCTCCTGGTTGGGGATCCATCTCGATGAGGTTGGGTGTAGCCACGGTTTGGGTTTCCTCTCCCCGTGGTCTCCGTTTGAAGCCTCGAGGAAGGGTGGCCACGCATCTGCTCATGGATTCTCGTGTTGCGTTGATCTGTTTTGACAGGGCGAAGGCCAGGCCTAGCGTCAGAGCGTAGCCTATGGCCGTAGAGAGGCAGAGTGCCGTGTCGGCGGCTGTCCAGGCTTGAACCACTGTTGAACTGGTCGGGCTGGGCGAACGGGATAGCGCTTGGAGGGTCGCCTCGAGGGGAGTGAAGTCGATTAACTCTTGCTCAATCCTCAGTTCCAGTTCTGGATCCAGTGTGAGGTTGTGGTTCTTGAAGAAGGCCGGGATTTCCAGCTCTGACCAGTACTCTTCGCTCGGGAGGTGGTACAATGCCAGGTCATCGAGGTGGAGGATGGCACCTTTCGGTACTTGAATCCACAGGCTCTAGTTGGGCAGGCTGATACAGGTGGCGGTGTCATGCTGATCGTAGGTCAGGGTGGCCGTATGTGAGGGAGTATTGATCAGCCACCGAGTGCCCACAATCTCGGCTTGCGTTTCGATGACTTGGGTGCGCGGCTTGGCCTCGGCGGGGCAGCGGGTGTCGCCCCTCATCGGCTGCAATCCACAGATCCCTTCGGTGTTATCCCTGAGGAAAGGCTTGCTGGGACAGAGATAGTGAATATCTTTCGTCAAAGTACACATGCGTAGGTTTGGGGCCAGATACAGCTGGGTATTGCTGTCATGGTAGGCCACCACATCTGGCGTGTGTATCTTAATGTGGGTGTTGCTTTGCCAAAACCCGACATTGACAACGTCTTTGAGTTTGTAAATGTTGTTCGATTCGATGATGGGTAGATTCAGGAGGAAGGCCACTTCACCTTGTTCGGGACCAACGTGTAAGGGGATGGCGCTACCCAGAGAGTAAGTGAGATGTGCTTGCAGAGGGTCGGTTGGGCCAGTAGCAGAGGAGGCCAGCACCTATTGCACGAGGCTCAGGGGTACCAGGTACGTTGGAATCCTGCCCATTGCTAAGCTGTCAATGGAGGAGCTCACCTCTCGCAGCATGTCTGTCATGAGGGATGTGACCAGTTGCGTTTGAGCAAAATCATTTTGGAAGATTGAAAACAACTGCTTCATTGAGTTCATAGTTTGGTTCAGTAGGACGCTGTGAGTATTGAGAACAACCACAGTGCCTTTTAATGTTTTGCCAATGGTCTGTAGGGTTTGACTTTGGGTTGCGAGCTGCTCTCTAAGCTGTGGAATCTCAGTTTGAATTTCGGCCACGTGTCGTCTTACGGTGGCTAGGCTCACTGCATTGACACTAGACATACCGATGTTGAACAGGGTTCCAACAGCAGTGGCGGCTCCGAGTAAAGCTCCCAAGAACCGCATAGTACGGCGGTTGTGTCCACTTAGCTCTGCTTGGGTAACAGTCATTTTCTCCAGCTGGGTGAGCATGTACTTGACATCAGCCTCTGCATGATTGAGGGCGTTCTCGGTCCATCGGGCGCCTGCCCAGCTGTATTGTGCCACGGTGCATGGGTAGTGTGCTTGGTAGACGTTGCGAGAGTTGAGTCGGACATACACTTTCTGGGTGTGGGTCCTGCAGTTGGTGATGAGGAGTCCAGGTTGTTCTCGCAGTACAATGCCTGATGCTGGACCCGGTGTGGCGATTTCTGGTTGCGGTTGTCCTCCGGTTGTCTGGAGGTACAGGATGGTGAGCCACAGCAGCATCCTAGTGTAGGAAAAAGAGGGAGAGAGAAAGAGAAAGGCAGTAGGTAAGCGGTTGATGTCCCTGGTTGGTCAGGGTGCTTTCCTTGCTCTGCAGACTGTGACTGGGTTAGTTTATATTAGCCCCCCCCTTTCTTTTCCCTGCCAGCAGCCACATGTCTCTTTATTTGGTTTCGATGGACCCATTTGAAAATCGGGTCTTTCTGTGCCTGCTTTAGTTGGATTCTGTACGCGACTGCGGAGAGTTTGTCCACGATCTCGTGCGGTCCTGTCCAGTGGGGGAGCAGCTTCTTCGACAGTCGTTTGGAGGCTGTCTGGAGTGGCTGTGCAAAGTTGTAGTACCAGACCTTATCACCCACATTCAGTTCCTGATGTGATGCTTTCCGGTCGTAATATGCTTTCTGGCCTTCAGCGCTCCTTTGCAGCTGTTGTTGGGCGAAAGCAAATGTCGTCCTTAGGTGCCGGTGTAGCTCATCCAGGTATTGGTGTGTGGTGTAGGCTGTGACGAGGTTGGAGTCTCCCGGTTGGTACAGCAGGTGCAGCAGTAGGGTCATTTGCCGCCCAGTCATCAATTCGAAGGGAGACACGCAAGTTGATTCCTGCGGGGTGGCTCTGAAGGCCATGAATACCAGGGGAAGTTTTTCATCCCAGTCCATTTGGTTGGCAGACACGTATTTCCTCAGCATGCTGACCACAGTCCTATTGGTTCGCTCCACTTGGCCTGAGGACCTGGGGTGGTGGCTGATGTGTAGTTGAGCCTGTACACCCAGGAGCTTCCAAGTCTGCTGCATGATCTCAGCTGTAAAGTGTGTGCCCCTGTCGGAGTTGACTCTTAGTGGCAGTCCGAATCTGGAGAAGATATGGTTCATCAGTAGGTATGCCGTGGTCTGGGCAGTGTCGTTGGGTGCTGGAAGACACTCTACCCACTTGGTGAATTGGCATACTACTGTGAGGAAGTACTTGTTGCCCCTTGTTGACCTGGGCAGAGGTCCCACCCAGTCTATTTGGAGGTCTGACCATGGGAACGTGACTCCTCTGCGTTGCAGTGGGGCTCTGTGGTTTGGGTTTGCTGGTTCGAATTGGCAGCAAACCAGGCACCCTCTGACGTACTCTGCCACGTCTTGCTGCACACCGGGCCAGTATGCCACTTGCTTCAGTGTGTCGTAAGTGGCTCTGGTGCCGTGATGTCCAGCACATGGTGTGTCGTGGGCATACATTAACATGACCCCCCTTTGGCCCTGTGGCACCACGAGCCTTGGCGCTGTGAGGTCATCAGGGACATACCACAGAATGTTGTCTGTCACACGCAGCATTTCTTTGATCTCATGCAGCCGTCTGAGGGAAGGGGCAGCAGTGAGGTCAGATGGTGTGATCGGGTGGTTGGAGGGGTCAGAGAGGTGGTGTAGCATAGCTTGGATGGAGGTGTCTGAGGCTTGAAGATCAGCTATGTCATTGTTAGAGATTTGTGGTGCCAGCGAAAGTGGCTGCGAGGCTTGTGGTGTTGCAGGAAGGGTTCGCTTGCTGCAGGTTATTGCTGCCACATTCAAGATGGGTGGCTGAGCTGGAGGTGACCATAGGTCTCCATGTAGTGCACCCATTTTGGCAAGGGCATCCGTTTGGTCATTCAGGTCTTTATCCAGGCCTGGTTGTTTTGAGTGTCCTTTCACCTTTTTCCAATAGATGATCATGTCATGTGTTTTTGTGATGTCCTCGCACGCTTGGAACAGGAGTTGGTGTTTGACCGGCTTGTTGTTTGCCGTCTTGAACCCGTTTTGTTTCCAGCCCCGAAAGATGGCATGTGAAACTGAGCCTTGCATAGTTAGAGTCTGTGCAGATGAGGATGTTATGGACTGCAGCGATCTGGAGGGTTATCAGGATGGCTGCTACCTCAGCATGTTGTGATGACTGAGGGCCCAACTGGAAATGTTGCGGTGGACAGGGGTGGTTGTTTAGCCATAGCACTCCTGCGCTGGCTTTTAAGGTGCCTTCGTGGTTGTAGGAACACCCGTCGACGTAGGCAGTAGTCATCCCCTGGCACACCTTCTCCTCAAAGTACCTGTGACAGGTTGGTTGTTGTTGCTGGGGTCCCTCTGTGTCCAGTGTTGCAGCAGGTGTGTCATCAGAGCAGTTTTGACATGCAGCCAAGCCGTTGCCCAGCGCAGACTTGTGATTCTGGGCGTATCATGCCCCTGGAGGGCCATCAACCACATGGCTATGCGTGAATTAGTGACCACGCCATCTCGGATGCGTTGGCTGTTGAGAAACATTACAGGCTGGTGGCAAGTTTCTATCATGACCTTTTGTGCTCCGATGTAGTTGGAGAAGCGTTGTATGGCCCATACAGTGCAGAGCAGCGCCTTTTCACAGTCCGAGTATTTAGTTTCCGGTGGAAGGAGTGTCTTGCTGGCATATGCAACCACTCTTTTGTCCTGGTCATGCTTTTGGTAAAGACCCGCACTGAGACAGTGGTTGGAGAATCCAGCTTCCAAATAAAACTCTTTTTGTGGATCAGGGTAAGCCAGGCATGGAGCTGTGCACAAATGACCTTTAAGTTCTTTCATGGCGTTCGCTTGAGCCTCTGTCCAGGCGAATGGGCAGTCCTTTTTGAGAAGCGTAGTTAATGGTCGTGCAATGTCTGCGTAGTTCTCGATGAACTGTCGTGAGTAGTTGCACACGCCCAGAAAACTCTGCAGCTCTGTGACATTAGTGGGAGGCTTGATGTTCTGGATGGCCTGGATGCGGCTGGTCTGAGGTTCAATGCCCCGTGATCCGATGAGTAGGCCCACATAGTTGACTTTGGTTCGGCACCACTGTCCTTTGTGGAGGGCGATCTTGGCACCGGCAGTGGTTAGTTGGTCCAGTACATAGTCTATTTCTCTCAGGTGATCCGTTACCGTTGTGCTTTTCATGAGAACATCGTCTACGTAGATGAGGTTGCCTCTCATTCTGGCGTCCGGGCATGCTTTGTTCAAGAAGATGTTGAACTCCACTGGTGAGTTGGCGTGGTGAGGGCACCTTGTGAATTTATACTGTCGGTTGCCAAAGGTAAAGGCCAGCTTGTGTTGGTCGTCTGGATGTACAGGTATAGTCCAGAATCCTGAGGCCACGTCAAATGTAGAGAAAATGGTGGCTCCCTGTATTCTAGGTATTTCCTGCTCCAGCTGGGTCATGGGCCATCGTGACAGTGGCACCTGCTGGTTCAGCTTCCTGTAGTCAATGGTGGGTCGCCACTTCCCGTTTGGCTTGAGAACGGGCCAGATGGGAGCAGAATAGGTGCTGTTGCATGGGCGGATGACACCTTTCTCAGTTTCTTCTGTTTTTCGTGGCTGATCAGCGGGAGTCTGTGTTGTTGGCTCAGTCGGAGGCCCTCTAGAGAGGTTGGTTTCAGGCCTGGCTCTTAGTCATAAGGGGTCTGGCTTGTCTCTCTCATTAAATTTTCGAGCTTTATTTCGGATGATCTCCTTAAGCATTCTCAGGATCTCTGCAGACTCAGACGTAGCCGTGTCGTCCTGTTTTAGTGAAGGTTCGGACTTAGGCTTGTCTGGGTTAGGTTCCCGGGCCGATGAGGGTCGGCTGTTTCTAGGCCATCGGCGGGGTTCCCATGTGACTCTGCCCTTTGGGTGGTTAGCTGGACGTGGCTGGTCCCGGAATTTTTCAGGGCGCCCAGTCTGGAGTTTGGGACACGCACCACCTCGGTTGTAGTGCTCTCTGCTGGAAAAGGGTCGGTTACTGTAGTGTGTTTGTGCCCCCTCTAGGGCCAGTTCTGAGCAGTGATCGGAGACAGGGTAAGTAGTTGGGTTTTTTCACAGGTTTTTCGGAGGCAGCCTTCTGCTTGGTGTAGGCCTTGTGGGCCAGGTCCTGCAGCCGTTGAGTGGACATGCTGTGCGGGCAGGCATCTTCTAGGTGATGGTTCACTGTAGGATGCAGATTTTGGAGGAACAGAGTCCTGAAGTTGATGTCCTCCTCCATTCCTGGCTCGTTCCGTGCCCCGAAGTAGGCCCGCCGGAGTCTGTGGTAATAGGCCTGTGGGGTTTCGAGCCGACTCTGTTTTAAGTCCATAGCTGCAATAATCCCTTGATCTGATTCAGGGTCAGAGTACTCCTTAATCAGCGCCTGTCGTAGTTCTTGGTAATCCGATCTGACAGTCTCTGGTTGTCGATCTAAGAAGCTCCGCACATCACGAATGGACGTAATCCTGATCAAGTATAATCTGTCCCACATGGTCACATTGTTTAAAGTCTGTAAAAGGAAGTCTATGTCTTGTAGATAGGCATGAATGTCGTGGTCTCCTGCCGGGTTTGGAGTGAACGTAGGAACGTTCCTGGCCAGCTTGTCCAGTTCTTTGTGAGCTATGCCTTGACTGGGGGCAAGAATGCTCTGGAAAGGCTTCCACCCCCTTGTGGCTGACGGGGGTTCTTGATGGTCGCTTGGTGACTTCTTGAGCAGTGGGCTTTCACTCCCCTTTCGAGCTAGGAGCTCGTGGTCGGGAGGCCTCGGCTCACTGGTCGTGGGAAACTCCGTGGTGAGTGTTTCCCTTATCTGGTCACTCTGGAATGAGTAGGAATATTTCAATTCTCGGCGAACAGTGTCAAGTTCATCTTTGAGAGAGTCTTTTTCATGTACTAAGGTCTCGATTTCAGTTCGGGCCATCAGCAGGTGGTTCTCGCATGCCTTGAGCTTAGCGTTCCTTTCCTCCAGTTCTCTCCCTGCTTTGGTCAGGAGAGTGTCACCTTGTTGGATTTTGTTTTTCAGTTCATCCCTGTTTTTTCTCTCCAGCCGCTCTCTTTGCTCTGTTTCTGCTTGAAAGTCTTGCAGGGCTTTTTGGAGTTTCTCCACTTCCTCTTGTAGCTCGGAATCCGTGCTGCGCTGGTCCACGGTCTCGGGGGATGGCTGAACCAGGTTAGTTTGAACGAGGGCCTGGCTGGCCCGGGCCTCTTCGACTTGAAACTGGAGCGTCGTTACAGTTTGCTCCAGGTCACTGTTGCACTTCTCGCTGCGCCATGCCTGGATGAGGAGGTTGTGAGCTAGGCTTCCGATGATCTTGGCCCAGTCCTTGTAGCTGTAGGTCTGGGTGGGATCATGCGCCATCAGCCTGTCTACTTCCTCGTCCAGCTGCTCTTTGCTTAAGTGCTGCCGGTCGGTAGCTGCTTCGGGCAGGAACGTAGTCATCATGGTAGTCAGCCAGGTCTCAAGGTTGTACCAATGGCCAATGGGCAGTGGGGCTGCTTGCTCGGGACATGGCAACTGTTGACGAGAGAAGAACAACACAGACGTCAATGCAAGTCCACGCAAATTAGCTAGTCGCAATCATACTTAATTAGGTATGCGGTGAGTCTCAATTTGGCTAACTGGTACAGCCAGTTAGTGGTATGTAGGCCGGACACTTATTGTCTTTGGCGGTAAGTGGCCGGGAAGGGCCAAATGGTCTGGGTACGCGCCAGATCTGAATTAGAAGATTTGGACAGGCGGTAGCCTAGTGGGTCATCTAATGACACTGGCTGCCTGGGTCATACAATCTAGGGTTTTAGCTTTTTCCTTGCTGGTGAGCTTGAAGAGACAAGTCATAACCAAACAACAGCTAAGTAGAACAAATAAAATTGAACTAATTAATGGAAAACAAAGAGAAGGGGGTAAGGAGAAAGCCTTCTCTATCTGTGGAAGTCCTATGAATAGGCAGATGCCAATGGCTACCACAACAGTTAGAATTCAAATCTTACTTCGTCTTGGTTTTAGTTCACACTAAGGGAGCATGCACAGTAAGGAATTCTTTAAGTGGAAGAGTGTTATCAATTGTTAGAGACGAAAAAGGGAATCAAAATATAAGTAAAATGACAAAATGAAAGAAGAGAGGGGAGAAGAAAAAAATTGAAAAATGAGTGAATAAAAATGAACAATAAACAAAAATTAAAAATAAAAATGAGAAAAAGAGGGGAAAAAAACAATAATAATAATAATTAAAATGAAACTAATAGCGCCAATAAAGAAAAATAAAGTGGTGAGAGAAATAAATTGTAAAACAGCCAATAAAACAAAAGGGTAATAAAACAAACAAGCCGAAAAGAAAGAGAAAAATTGAGAACACTAATCCGGCTAGAGTAGGATAGCTACTTTCTAGCTTTCTAGCTCTCAAAGACAGAGAGGCTAAGACAAGGAACAGTGAATGCAGAATTTATTATTTTTTTTATTAAACAAAATACGTCCACAAACAATTAATTCAATTCAATATCCATACATCATCAAAATGCCTTTTTTTTTTTTTTTTTTTTTCCAACAAATTCAAAACCAATCCTGAAAAATAAGAAACAATACAAACCAGTGCCCAAACTTAACCCAAACATCTTCACACAAAATTAACATTTATCCCCAATAACTTTGTCAAATCATAACAAAAGAAAAGCATTTTCACAAATAATAATACCCATCAATACCGAACAAAAAAAAAAATAAATAAAAATGAGAAAAAGAGGGGAAAAAAAACAATAATAATAATAATTAAAATGAAACTAATAGCGCCAATAAAGAAAAATAAAGTGGTGAGAGAAATAAATTGTAAAACAGGCAATAAAACAAAAGAGTAATAAAACAAACAAGCCGAAAAGAAAGAGAAAAATTGAGAACACTAATCCGGCTAGAGTAGGATAGCTAGAAAGGACAGAGAGGCTGAGACAAGGAACAGTGAATGCAGAAATGAGAATAGCATAGGCCTAACAGAGAAGGCCCACAAGGTGGCGGCAGTGGGCCACACAATAGTGAGTAAAAAGGGGGGTGTTGGTTTTACCGCGGTTAGCCCTCAAGCTGGCGGCCCTCTGGTGTTCAGTCAGAGGTACTGCAACCTGCCCTAACTCAGACGTGAAATGAAATCAGCGCACGTTTCCTAGGGGACGGCTTTAATGGCGATTTCATGTGTTATCGCGAGAATGGAGAAATTTTGAGATCTCAGGGATCCTTATGCACAAGAAATGTGGGCAGGATTTCTTCGCTGCCATGCACATAAAATCACAACGGGATTTCTTCGCCGTTGTTTGAATTTACACTTGATCAGAGTGTCGGGCTCTTCATTTATATATCAATCACCGTTTGAGGCTGATTTCTATATGCAGTGCGTCTTACGGTTAGCTACGCCGGTTTAGCTCTGCCAGAAGAGACTTATTGCTGTCGAATTAACATTGGTTCAACGCAATGCATCGAGTCTAGCAATATAATAAGGCCTTCTAGAAAGATAAGAGGAACATTGCTCAAATCAATCTTTACTGCGCTGGAAGAAGGTTTCTTCGTTCTTACCAGGCGATTACACAATTAAAAATGTGCTGTGTTGCGATTTCATCGTCTTCAGACACAAGTTTAATGTTATGAACTGCAGTTTTAACTTTAAGCACTTAACCGTGGCTAAATTTGTCAGACAAATATATAGCGCTGTTAACGTGCTGAACTGAAAATCAGCTTAGAGCCTTTCAGTTATCAGCGGAGTGAGCTCGGGACGCTCGCTCGCTGAGCGCGCGAAATACGGATTTAAGAATGGAACGAACAAAGTCGCGCCGGATTCGAAACGCATTCACTCATGAACCAAGGTTTTTAAAACGTACCCGCACAATCTCCACCATTATATGTAGCGAATCTAGCTCAAATGGGTGAAATATATCTATAGCTCTAATCGAAGCGTGTTCTGATTAAGTATGGATATGAATCGAACATGAAAGGGAATGTTATATTAATTACTGTAACCTAGCTTTAGAATTAAATGCGAAGCAGCTTGATCTGTTTGTCCACCAAACTTACCAGGGCAGTCTTCGTATTACTCTAAAATAATAAATTATTCTTCTGGCCACGAAGCATAGTTAACAGAAATACATCGCATAGCGAGGAGCAATGTTAAAAGTGAACTTTGTCATAAGTAAAAACAGACGATCCAGCGTGATAACCATGGATTTTAATAACTACGTAAAAACTACTGATATACACAACTAGGTACAAACAAATAATACATATATACAGGGTAAGTGAAAGAAACAGAAGGAAAAGTAATGAAAGTAACAATGGCAGAACACAGTTTAACCTCGAGAATCAGCAAATGAATTCGAATTCACCTTTTCAACAAAAGTGGCTCTGACTTAAAGGACACCTCTATAGATCAATTGGAATTATACTTGCGTTAATTTTATGCCGTTCGCGAGGGTCCTTGGTTCGTAGATTTAGCGAGGAGTTTGCTGGTTCTTCCGCGTCGGTAGAGTAGGGGTGAACGGAGTTGGGTCTCGCCCAAGAATGAAGAATATGGTAATTGCCACGTGGTTTAACGAGACAAAGGAGAGTCCGGAGGAATGCTGGAAACGGAAGGCGGAGGCGGCAAGGTGAAAAGCAGGAAGAGGGTAAGAAAGAGCAAGCGAGCGTAGAGGGACGCGTGTCGCAGTCTTTTATGGACAATGCCAATGTACACGCCTCTCTGAGCTGCTGGCGAATCCAGAGAGAGATGAGAAAGTTCTGGGGGAAAACTTCCTTGGTCTGTCCCAGAGCGGGTCGCATGTCAGGGCGGGGTTTATGTTAAGTTTGGATTAATATGGTATTTGATAAAACATGGAAAAGTATAGAATGATACATCCTATCGTCTTGTAGTATGTATGATTAATTGGCATATTATGAGACGATTACGAGATGATTTTGGTACCAAACTTCAAGGAGATTATGATATCTTGGACAGTGTAGGATCATTAGACATAGTTACAGACAACTTAAAAATTAGCTTTTCGCTCAAACTATATAAAATCGCTACAACTAGGTTATCTAGACACACAACACATGCATATACAAATACATTATAACTATCTAGAGATATGATTACAGGTTACATTCAAGAGACATGTTCACTGTGGGTGTGCGTGAGTGTGTGCATGTCCAGAAGAGGGGGCTGGCGTTCTTCTAAAGTCACAACGGTCCTTTGGTCACCTCAGGGTGACCTTCTAGGGAGGAGGTTTTCTTTGCTAGACCGGTTGGCTCCGATGTTAATCTCTGAGATCGTAAACTGAGATTAAATCGAAGATTTATGGGCCCTGGGTCGGGGAAATGGTGGATCCCTGTTGACGAACTAATCCTGAAGTTTCCCAGACATTCAGTCATCAAAGGTTTCTTTTATTGCGGGGGTAGGTCCTGTGTGGGTTCCCAAAGAGTCTCTTGCATTCCAAAGGTGCATCTGGTCAAAGGAGGCCTCTCGGGTTATTCTGGGTCACCTAAGGGAGTGAAACTTTATATGTTTCACTTGGGTTAATTTAGAAATCAGTTTGGGCACCGTGATACGTTACAATACACGTGTGCTCTTCAGGCACCTAATGCGCTATACACACATAATGCGCTATGCGCACGCTTGGATTCAACGCACCATTTTAAAGGAGACGAGATTTCAAACGTGCCCGCGTATCCACCAAAATATGTAACGAGTCAGTCATTATTAGCATTATTATTATTCTTATTCTTTTCCACTAAAATAATGTAATGGATCAACTTTAAACGTGAAAAACGAAACAGAAGCGCACGCTTGGATTCAACGCACCATTTTAAAGGAGACGAGTTTTAAAGCGTGTCCGCCTTATCTACCAGAATGTGTAGTAAATTGGATGAATCTGCAATGTTTAAAAATATTCTCCACCAGATACAATTCATGTAACGAATTAAAAGATGTTTAAATGTATTCTCCAAATATATATATACAATTAGCTTGAATGGCGTGAAATATATCTATATATTTAATCAACGCGTGTTGTGACCAGTTATAAATATACATCAGCCATGAAAGGGAATTCATGTATGTGCACTTATACCTATAGATAAATAACTACAACAGATTATAATTAATTATGACTATGTATATAGTCTAGATCAGCTTTTAGGATTAGCTGTAGTCCAGTTTGGAATTATGAACTCTAAAGAGGGAGTTTATCCTTCTGGCCAGGATGGACAACTCCATTTCCAGAGCACGTAGCGAGACTCGCAGCATTTAAGGGACTCTTCACATGACCAAAACAGAGACAATCAAGCGTGGGATAATAGATTTTAATAAGTAGTTGTAACTATGGATACACACGACTAACTCTAAGCAAAACATACATACGTACATCTATATACAAGGAAAGAAAAGGTATAGAGAGAAAGTAATATAATAAAAGGGAATGGCAGACAAAAACACAACTAATTAGCCTTTTTCAAAACCAGCAACGAACTTAAATCTCCTGTAAACAGGGGTACAATCTTAAACCCAGATATAGATCCATTAATTATACTTGCATGGCTTCGGTATGAAAGTTCGCGCGAGGTCGTGTAGAGTTCGCTGTTCTGTCGTGCCGTTTGAAAAGGCGTGGTCCGTGAGGCGGTTGCATCTTTTGCCTGGGAGAGAGAGAGCGATCCTGGATTCCTCTTCGGGCCTGGGGGAGAGAAGCCGGAAAGAGTGTCAAGTTGAAGTGAAGAGTTGAAGAAGAGAGAGAAGTGAGACTGAAGAGAGAGAGTTTCAAAGCGTGGTGTTGTTTCAAAGACAACACCAACACACATGCCTCTTTGGGCTATGGGCCAATCAGGAAGTTGGATTTGTTGGCGGGATGAACTCTCTTGTCTGGTGTAACGTATGACGGTGCCCAAACTGATTTCTGAATTAACCCAGACGGAACATAAAAAAGTTTCACCACTCAGGTGACCGAGAGTAACCCCGAGAGGCCTCCTGTGGCCAGGTGCCCTTTGGAATGCAAAAGACTCTTTGGAACCCACACAGGACTTTCACCTGCAATAAAAGAAACCTTTCATGACTTAACCGGTGTGAACGTCTGGAATACTTCACGATTAGGTTCATCAGCAGGGGTCAAACAAAACTCCACCCAAGGGCCTGTAAATCTCCGATCTAAACTCCTTTTACGACCACATAGATTAACATCGGAGCCAACAGGTCTAGCAAGGCAAACGTCCTCCCTAAAGGTAACGCTGAGGTGACCAAAGACCAGTGGGACATTAGAAGCACACCAGCCCCCTCTTCTGGACATACACACATGCACGCACACACAGTGAAAATGTCTCTTGAATGTAACATATAATCATAAATTGTTTTCATATATGGACATGTTGTGTGTCTAAATAACCTAACTATAGTGATTTTAGATAGTTTGAGCGAGAAGCTAATTTTAAGTTGCCTGAAGCCAGGTCTAATGATCCTTCACTGTCCAAGATATCATAATCCTCTTGAAGTTTGGTACCAAAATCATTGCCTCGTAATATGCCAATTAATGATGCATACTATAAGAAGATGGGATGTATCATTCTATATTTTTCCATATTTCATCCTAATCCAAACTTAATACAAACCACGCCTTGACATGCGACCCGCTAAGGGACAGACCAAGAAAGTTCTCCCGCCAGAACTTTCTCATCTCTCTCTGGATTCGCCAGCAGCTCAGAGAGGCGTGTACGTTGGCATTGTCCATAAAAGACCGCGACACGCTTTCCTTTATACTTCTTCCTTTTTACTTCTTACTCTTCTTCTTTTTACCCTTCTTCTCCTTTACCTACACTTTACCTACTTCCTTACTTTACTTTCTCCTTTGTCTTTCCTTTGACTTCATTGTTCTCTCTCTCTCTCTCTCTCTCTCTTTCTCTCTCTCGCGGACTTGCTCTCTTCCGCCTCCTTTTTCCGGTACTCCTCCGGACTCTCCTTTGTCTCGTTAAAGCACGTGGCAATTACCGTTTTCTTTCTTCTTTCTACTTTGGCGAGACCCAACTCCGTTCACCCCGACTCTACCGATGCAGAAGATTCAGCAAACTCCTCGCTAAATCTACAAACCAAGAACCCTTGTGAACGGCATAAAATTAACAGAAGTAAAAATTTTAATTGACCTATAGGGGTGTCCTTTTAAGCCAGTGCCCCTGTTGAAGGTGAATTTCAGTTCATTGCTGATTCTCGAGGTTAAACTGTGTTCTGCCATTGTTACTTTCATTACTTTTCCTACTGTTTCTTTCACTTACCCTGTATATATGTATTATTTGTTTGTACCTAGTTGTGTATATCAGTAGTTTTCCATAGTTATTAAAATAAATGGTTATCAAACTGGATCGTCTCTGTTTTTACTCATGGGAAGGTGCACTTTTAACGTTGCTTTTCGCTACGTGCTGTATTTCTTTTAACTTAGAATAAACTATGCTTCGTGGCCAGAAGAATAATTTGTTCTTTTAGAGTAATACGAAGACTGCCCTGGTAAGTTTGTTGGACAAACAGATCAAGCTGCTTCGCATTTAATTCTAAAGCTAGACTACAGTAATTAATATAACATTCCCTTTCATGGTCGATTTATATACATAACTAATCAGAACACGCTTTGATTAGAGCTATAGATATATTTCACCCATTTGAGCTAGACTCACTACACTGATCTCAGACCTGGATTTGCATGTCCAGAGAGGAGCCGGTTTAAATCGTATTATGTGTGAAATTAAGAAAAAGCATGAAATAATATATTCCATTGCAATATGAGATGCATAATCAATCAGGGTATCTCTAGACGATTAACCTCATAGCAAATTCGATGGACTGGTAAAGAATATTACAAGTAAAACATGGTTACAGATATTTAAAATAATATCTTAAGTTAAAACTATCTAAAATCATTATATTTATGCTACATAAACACACAATATATGCAAACCCCAAAACATCACACTATTTGGACATCGAATAATTACGTTACATTGAAAAGAGAATCTCCCATTGTGTGTGTATGTGCTTTGTGTGTGTGTGTGTATGTTTGCGTGTGTGTGTGTGTGTGTGTGTGTGTGTGTGTGTGTGTGTGTGTGTGTGTGTCTGAAGGGGGGGGGGTCGTGTCGCATTCCGATGGCATCTGGTGAAGACCAGATGGGGGTTACAGGAAAGGATTCATGGTTCAACGACACAGAGAAACTTCTTTGCTAGATCTAGGCTGATTCTGAAATCAGTTTGATACATGCAGACGTTACACTTTGATCTGTTAGACATTGTCTCTCACCTAAAATAACTCGAAATATATACTTGTTTACAATAACATTCATCATGTATGAAACGGTGAAAAAAGTCAAATTTAACATGAAGAATGTCATCTGTCATCATATGTGTGGTAACATTATGTTTTCTCATCAGTTTTCTATGTGTATACACATGTGTGCGCCTCAGGCACCTAAAGCGCTAAACAGCGATTTTAAAGCGTCTGCGAGCAATGGAAACGTGTTTTTCTAAAAAAAAACCCATATGTTTTCACTTCAGTGATGCAATCTAATATAACAAATATCACTTCTTGATAACATGATATGTTTCCATGATAAAAATAATCATAATCATGTCTCTGACTTGCAATAACACCACGTATGATTGTTTACAATTCCATGAATCATGTCATAATAAAGTGTGAAAAGGTGAAAAAATAGTGAAATTTTACATGAAGAAATTAATCTGTCATCAAATGTGTGGTAACATTATGTTTTCTCATAAAAATCCTCTATGTGCATACATGTGTGCGCTTCAGGCGCTTAATACGCTATATAGCGCATTTTAAGCGTCTATGAGCAAAGGAAACGTTTTTTTGAAAAAAAAACGCATATGTACACAACTGACATGCTCGAATATAACAAATTTCACTTCTTTATAACATGATAAGATACTATGATATGTTAGACATGTCTCTGACTTAAAATCACACGAAGTATGATTGTTTACAATTCCATGCATAATGTCATAATAAAGTGTCAAAAGTAGTGAAATTTTACATGAAGAAATTAATCTGTCATCAAATGTTTGGTAACATTATGTTTTCTCATCACTTCTCTATGTGCGTACACATGAGTGCGCTTCAGGCGCTTAAAATGCTATTCAGCGAATTTCAAGCGTCTACGAGCAACGGAAACGTGTTTTTCCAAAAAACATTTGTTTTCTCTTAAGTGATGCAATCTAATATAACATATTTCACTTCTTAATAACATGATAAGATACAATGATATGTTAGACATGTCTCTGACTTAAAATAACACGAAGTATGATTGTTAACAATTCCATGCATCATGTCATAATAAAGTGCGAAAAGGTGATAAACAGCGAAATTTTACATGAAGAAATTAGTCTGTCATCAAATGTGTGTTAACATTATGTTTTCTCGTAAGTCCTCTACGAGCATATACATGGGTGCGCTTCAGGCGCTTACAACGCTATGCAGTGAACATCAAGCGTCTAAGAGCAAAGGAAACGTGTTTTTCTAAAAAAAAACCCCATATGTTTTCACTTCAGAGATGCAATCTAATAAAACAAATATCACTTCTTTATAACGATATGTTTCCATGATAAAAATAATCATAATCATGTCTCTGACTTACAATAACACCACGTATGATTGTTTACAATTCCATGTATCATGTCATAATAAAGTATCAAAAGTAGTGAAATTTTACATGAAGAAATTAATCTGTCATCAAATGTGTGGTAACATTATGTTTTCTAATACGTCCTCTATGTGCATACACATGGGTGCGCTTTAGGCGCTTAAAACGTTATACAGCGAATTTCAAGCGTCTACGAACAACGGAAACGTGTTTTTCTAAAAAAACATTTTTTTCTCTTCAGTGACGCTATCTAATATAACAAATTTCACTCCTTTATAACATGATATGTTACTGTGATATGTTAGACAATGTTTCTGACTTAAAATAACACGAAGTATGTTTGTTTACAATTCCATGCATCATGTCATAATAAAGTGTCAAAAGTAGTGAAATTTTACATGAAGAAATTAATCTGTCATCAAATGTTTGGTAACATTATGTTTTCTCATCACTTCTCTATGTGCGTACACATGAGTGCGCTTCAGGCGCTTAAAATGCTATTCAGCGAATTTCAAGCGTCTACGAGCAACGGAAACGTGTTTTTCTAAAAAACATTTGTTTTCTCTTAAGTGATGCAATCTAATATAACAAATTTCACTTCTTTATAACGTGATATGTTACTATGATATGTTAGACAATGTCTCTGTCCTAAAATAACAACATATGATTGTTTACAATAACTAACTGCATGGCATAATAAAGTGTGAAAGTGTGAAAAAAAAAATCAAATTTAACATGAAGAAAATCAACTGTCATCAAATGTGTTGTAACATTGTGTTAGTTAGTCCTCTATGTGCATACACATGGGTGCGCTTCAGGAGTTTAAAACACTATACAGCGCATTTTAAGCATCTATGAGCAAAGGAAACGTGTTTTTGAAAAAAACGCATATGTACACTTAACTGACATGCTCTAATATAACAAATTTCACTTCTTTATAACATGACATATCATGTGTTACTATGATATGTTAGACAATATCTGTGACTTAAAATAACACGAAGTATGATTGTTTACAATTCCATGCTTCATGTCATAATAAAGTGTCAAAAGTAGTGAAATTTTACATGAAGAAATTAATCTGTCATCAAATGTTTGGTAACATTATGTTTTCTCATCACTTCTCTATGTGCGTACACATGAGTGCGCTTCAGGCGCTTAAAATGCTATTCAGCGAATTTCAAGCGTCTACGAGCAACGGAAACGTGTTTTTCTAAAAAACATTTGTTTTCTCTTAAGTGATGCAATCTAATATAACAAATTTCACTTCTTTATAACGTGATATGTTACTATGATATGTTAGACAATGTCTCTGTCCTAAAATAACAACATATGATTGTTTACAATAACTAACTGCATGGCATAATAAAGTGTGAAAGTGTGAAAAAAAAAATCAAATTTAACATGAAGAAAATCAACTGTCATCAAATGTGTTGTAACATTGTGTTAGTTAGTCCTCTATGTGCATACACATGGGTGCGCTTCAGGAGTTTAAAACACTATACAGCGCATTTTAAGCATCTATGAGCAAAGGAAACGTGTTTTTGAAAAAAACGCATATGTACACTTAACTGACATGCTCTAATATAACAAATTTCACTTCTTTATAACATGACATATCATGTGTTACTATGATATGTTAGACAATATCTGTGACTTAAAATAACACGAAGTATGATTGTTTACAATTCCATGCTTCATGTCATAATAAAGTGTGAAAAGCTGAAAAATAGTGAATTTTTACATGAAGAAAGTCATCATATGTGTGGTAACATTACGTTTTCTCATCAGTCCTCTATGTGCATACACATGGGTGCGCTTCAGGCTCTTAAAACGCTATACAGCGAATTTCAACCGTCTACTAGCAACGGAAAAGTGTTTTTCTAAAAAACATTTGTTTTCTCTTCAGTGATGCAATCTAATATAACATATTTCACATCTTTATAACATGATATGTTACTATGACAATGTTTCTGACTTAAAATAACACGAACTATTATTGTTTACAATTCCATGCATTGTCATAATAAAGTGTGAAAAGCTGAAAAATAGTCAAATTTTACATGAACATCTGTCATCAAATGGTGAAAAATAGTGAAATTTTATAAGAAGAAATTAATCTGCCATCAAATGTGTGGTAACATTGTTTTCTCGTCAGTCTTCTACGAGCATATACATCGGTGCGCTTCGGGCGCTTACAATGCTATGCAGAGAATTTCAAGCGTCTACGAGCAAAGAAAACGTGTTTTTGGAAGAAAACGCATATTTACACTTAACTAACATGCTCTAATATAACAAATTTCACTTCTTTATAACGTGATATGTTACTATGATATGTTAGACAATGTCTCTGTCCTAAAATAACACAACATATGATTGTTTACAATAACTAACAGAATGGCATAATAAAGTGTGAAAATGAGAAAAAAATCAAATTTACCATGAAGAAAATCATCTGTCATCATATGTCTTGTAACATTGTGTTTTCTCATCAGTCCTCTATGTCCATATACAAGGGTGAGCTTCAGGCGCTTAAAACGCTATACAGCGAATTTCAAGTATCTACGAACAACGGAAACGTGTTTTTCTAAAAAAAAAACATATGTTTTCAGTTCTGTGATGCAATCTAATATAACAAATTTCACTTCTTTATAACAGGATAAGATACTATGATATGTTAGATATGTCTCTGACTTAAAATAACACGAAGTATGATTGTTTACAATTCCATGCATCATGTCCTAATAAAGTGTCAAAAGTAGTGAAATTTTACATGAAGAAATTAATATGTCATCAAATGTGTGGTAAAGTTATGTTTTCTCATAAGTCCTCTATGTGCATACACATGGGTGCGCTCTAGGCGCTTAAAACGCTATACAACGTATTTCGAGCGTCTTAGAGCAAAGGAAACGTGTTTTTCTAAAAAAAAAAAAAACCATATGTTTTCACTTCTGTGATGCAATCTAATATAACAAATATCACTTCTTTATAACATGATATATTTCCATGATAAAAATAATCATAATCATGTCTCTGACTTGCAATAACACCACGTACTATTGTTTACAATTCCATGAAACATGTCATAATAAAGTGTGAAAAGGTGAAAAAATAGTGAAATTTTACATGAAGAAATTAATCTGTCATCAAATGTGTGGTAACTATGTTTTCTCATAAGTCCTCCTTGTGCATACACGTGTGCGCTTTAGGGGCTTAAAACGCTATACAGCGAATTTCAAGCGTCTACGAACAACGGAAACGTGTTTTTCTAAAAAAACATTTTTTTCTCTTCAGTGACGCTATCTAATATAACAAATTTCACTCCTTTATAACATGATATGTTACTATGATATGTTAGACAATGTTTCTGACTTAAAATAACACGAAGTATGATTGTTTACAATTCCATGCATCATGTCATAATAAAGTGTCAAAAGTAGTGAAATTTTACATGAAGAAATTAATCTGTCATCAAATGTGTGGTAACATTATGTTTTCTCATAAGTCCTCCTTGTGCATACACATGGGTGCGCTTCAGGCGCTAAAGATATGATAGACAATGTTTCTGACTTAAAATCTCACTAAGTATGATTGTTTACATTTCCATGCATCATGTCATAATAAACTGTGAAAAGGTGAAAATTTACATGAAGAAAGTCATCTGTCATCATATGTGATAACATTAGGTTTTCTCTTCAGTCCTCTATATGAATACACATGAGTGCGCTTCAGGCGCTTAAAACGCTATACAGCGAATTTCAAGCGTCTACGAGCAACGGAAATGTGTTTTTCTAAAAAACATTTGTTTTCTCTTCAGTGATGCTATCTAATATAACAAATTTCACTTCTTTATAACATGATATGATACTTTGATATGTTATTCAATGTTTCTGACTTAAAATAACACGAAGTATGATTGTTTACAATTCCATGCTTCATGTCATAATAAACTGTGAAAAGGTGAAAATTTACACGAAGAAATTAATCTGTCATCAAATGTGTGGTAACATTATGTTTTCTCATAAGTCCTCTATGTGCGTACACGTGTGCGCTTTGGCGCTAAAAACGCTACACAGCTCATTTCAAGCGTCTGTGAGTAAGGGTAACGTGTTTTTCTAAAAACAAAATAGTTTTCTCTTCAGTGATGCAATCTAACATAACAAATTTCACTTCTTTATATCATGATAAGATACTATGATATTTTAGACATGTGTCTGACTTAAAATAACACGATGTATGATTGTTTACAATTCCATGCTTCATGTCATAATAAAGTGTGAAAGGTGAAAAATAGTGGCATTATACAAGGAATAAATTAATCTGTCATCAAATGTGTGGTAACATTGTATTTTCTCATAAGTCCTCTTGTGCATGCACATGGGTGCGCTTCAGGCGCTAAAGATATGATAGACAATGTTTCTGACTTAAAATCACACGAAGGATGATTGTTTACAATTCCATGCATCATGTCATAATAAAGTGTCAAAAGTAGTGAAATTTTTACATGAAGAAATTAATCTGTCATCAAATGTTTGGTAACATTATGTTTTCTCATCACTTCTCTATGTGCGTATAAAGGAGTGCACTCCAGGCTCTTTAAACGCTATACAGCGAATTTCAACCATCTACGAGCAACGGAAACGTGTTTTTCTAAAAAACATTTGTTTTCTCTTCAGTGATGCAATCTAATATAACATATTTCACTTCTTTATAACATGATATGTTACTATGACAATGTTTCTGACTTAAAATAACACGAACTATTATTGTTTACAATTCCATGCATTGTCATAATAAAGTGTGAAAAGCTGAAAAATAGTCAAATTTTACATGAAGAAAGACATCTGTCATCAAATGGTGAAAAATAGTGAAATTTTATAAGAAGAAATTAATCTGCCATCAAATGTGTGGTAACATTGTTTTCTCGTCAGTCTTCTACGAGCATATACATCGGTGCGCTTCAGGCGCTTACAATGCTATGCAGAGAATTTCAAGCGTCTACGAGCAACGGAAATGTGTTTTTCTAAAAAACATTTGTTTTCTCTTTAGTGATGCTATCTAATATAACAAATTTCACTTCTTTATAACATGATATGATACTTTGATATGTTATTCAATGTTTCTGACTTAAAATAACACGAAGTATGATTGTTTACAATTCCATGCTTCATGTCATAATAAACTGTGAAAAGGTGAAAATTTACACGAAGAAATTAATCTGTCATCAAATGTGTGGTAACATTATGTTTTCTCATAAGTCCTCTATGTGCGTACACGTGGGCGCTTTGGCGCTAAAAACGCTACACAGCGCATTTCAAGCGTCTGTGAGCAAGGGTAACGTGTTTTTCTAAAAACAAAATAGTTTTCTCTTCAGTGATGCAATCTAACATAACAAATTTCACTTCTTTATATCATGATAAGATACTATGATATTTTAGACATGTGTCTGACTTAAAATAACACGATGTATGATTGTTTACAATTCCATGCTTCATGTCATAAAAAAGTGTGAAAAGGTGAAAAATAGTGGAATTATACAAGAAGATAATTCTTGATAATTCTGTCATCAAATGTGTGATAACATTATGTTTTCTCATAAGTCCTCTTGTGCATGCACATGGGTGCGCTTCAGGCGCTAAAGATATGATAGACAATGTTTCTGACTTAAAATCACACGAAGGATGATTGTTTACAATTCCATGCATCATGTCATAATAAAGTGCGAAAAGGTGATAAACAGCGAAATTTTACATGAAGAAATTAGTCTGTCATCAAATGTGTGTTAACATTATGTGTTCTCGTCAGTCCTCTACGAGCATATACATGGGTGCGCTTCAGGCGCTTACAACGCTATGCAGTGAACATCAAGCGTCTAAGAGCAAAGGAAACGTGTTTTTCTAAAAAACATTTGTTTTCTCTTGTGACGCAATCTAATATAACATATTTCACTTCTTTATAACGATATGTTTCCATGATAAAAATAATCATAATCATGTCTCTGACATACAATAACACCACGTATGATTGTTTACAATTCCATGTATCATGTCATAATAAAGTGTCAAAAGTAGTGAAATTTTACATGAAGAAATTAATCTGTCATCAAATGTGTGGTAACATTATGTTTTCTAATAAGTCCTCTATGTGCATACACATGGGTGCGCTTTAGGGGCTTAAAACGCTATACAGCGAATTTCAAGCGTCTACGAACAACGGAAAGGTGTTTTTCTAAAAAAACATTTTTTTCTCTTCAGTGACGCTATCTAATATAACAAATTTCACTCCTTTATAACATGATATGTTACTATGATATGTTAGACAATGTTTCTGACTTAAAATAACACGAAGTATGATTGTTTACAATTCCATGCATCATGTCATAATAAAGTGTGAAAAGGTGAAAAATAGTGAAATTTTACAAGAAGAAATTAATCTGTCATCAAATGTGTGGTAACATTATGTTTTCTCATAAGTCCTCTAGGTGCATACAAGTGTGCGCTTCAGGCGCTTAAAACGCTATACAGCGCATTTCAAGCGTCTATGAGCAAGGGAAACGTGTTTTTGTAAAAAAAATTAGTTTTCTCTTCAGTGATGCAATCTAATATAACAAATTTCACTTCTTTATAACATGATATGTTACTATGATATGTTAGACAATGTCTTTGACTTAAAATAACACGAAGGATAATTGTTTACAATTCCATGCATCATGTCATAATAAAGTGAGAAATGGTGAAAAATAGGGAAATTTTACATGAAGAAATTAATCTGTCATCAAATGTGTGGTAACATTATGTTTTCTAATCAGTCGTCTATGTGAATACACATGAGTGCGCTTCAGGCGCTTACAACGATATTCAGCGAATTTCAAACGTCTACGAACAAAGGAAACGTGTTTTAATAAAAACATTTGTTTTCTCTTAAGTGATACAATCTAATATAACATATTTCACTTCTTTATAACGTGACATGTTACTATGATATGTTAGACAATGTAACTGTCCTAAAATAACACAACATATGATTGTTTACAATAACTAACAGTATGGCATAATAAAGCGTGAAAGTGTGAAAAAAAAATCTAATTTAACATGAAATAAAATCAACTGTCATCATATGTGTTGTAACATTGTGTTTTCTCATCTGTCCTCTACGTGCATACACATTGGGGCGCTTCACATACAGCGCATTTTAAGGGTCTATGAGCAAAGGAAACGTGTTTTTGAAAAAAACGCATACGTACACTTACCTGACATGCTCTAATATAACAAATTTCACTTCTTTATAACATGATAAGATACTATGAAATGTTAGAAATGTCTTTGACTTAAAATAACACGAAGTATGATTGTTTACAATTCCATGCATCATGTCATAATAAAGTGTCAAAAGTAGTGAAATTTTACATGAAGAAATTAATCTGTCATCAAATGTGTGGTAACATTATGTTTTCTCATAAGTCCTCCTTGTGCATACACATGTGTGCGCTTCAGGCGCTAAAGATATGATAGACAATGTTTCTGACTTAAAATCACACTAAGTATGATTGTTTACATTTCCATGCATCATGTCATAATAAACTGTGAAAAGGTGAAAATTTACATGAAGAAAGTCATCTGTCATCATATGTGATAACATTAGGTTTTCTCTCCAGTCCTCTATATGAATATACATGAGTGCGCTTCAGGCGCCTAAAACGCTATACAGCGAATTTCAAGCGTCTACGAGCAACGGAAATGTGTTTTTCTAAAAAACATTTGTTTTCTCTTCAGTGATGCTATCTAATATAACAAATTTCACTTCTTTATAACATGATATGATACTTTGATATGTTATTCAATGTTTCTGACTTAAAATAACACGAAGTATGATTGTTTACAATTCCATGCTTCATGTCATAATAAACTGTGAAAAGGTGAAAATTTACACGAAGAAATTAATCTGTCATCAAATGTGTGGTAACATTATGTTTTCTCATAAGTCCTCTATGTGCGTACACGTGGGCGCTTTGGCGCTAAAAACGCTACACAGCGCATTTCAAGCGTCTGTGAGCAAGGGTAACGTGTTTTTCTAAAAACAAAATAGTTTTCTCTTCAGTGATGCAATCTAACATAACAAATTTCACTTCTTTATATCATGATAAGATACTATGATATTTTAGACATGTGTCTGACTTAAAATAACACGATGTATGATTGTTTACAATTCCATGCTTCATGTCATAATAAAGTGTGAAAGGTGAAAAATAGTGGCATTATACAAGGAATAAATTAATCTGTCATCAAATGTGTGGTAACATTGTATTTTCTCATAAGTCCTCTTGTGCATGCACATGGGTGCGCTTCAGGCGCTAAAGATATGATAGACAATGTTTCTGACTTAAAATCACACGAAGGATGATTGTTTACAATTCCATGCATCATGTCATAATAAAGTGTCAAAAGTAGTGAAATTTTTACATGAAGAAATTAATCTGTCATCAAATGTTTGGTAACATTATGTTTTCTCATCACTTCTCTATGTGCGTATAAAGGAGTGCACTCCAGGCTCTTTAAACGCTATACAGCGAATTTCAACCATCTACGAGCAACGGAAACGTGTTTTTCTAAAAAACATTTGTTTTCTCTTCAGTGATGCAATCTAATATAACAAATTTCACTTCTTTATAACGTGATATGTTACTATGATATGTTAGACAATGTCTCTGTCCTAAAATAACACAACATATGATTGTTTACAATAACTAACAGCATGGCATAATAAAGTGTGAAAATGTGAAAAAAATCAAATTTAACATGAAGAAAATCATCTGTCATCATATGTCTTGTAACATTGTGTTTTCTCATCAGTCCTCTATGTCCATATACAAGGGTGAGCTTCAGGCGCTTAAAACGCTATACAGCGAATTTCAAGTATCTACGAACAACGGAAACGTGTTTTTCTAAAAAAAACATATGTTTTCACGTCTGTGATGCAATCTAATATAACAAATTTCACTTCTTTATAACATGATATGTTACTATGATATGTTAGACAATGTCTGTGACTTAAAATAACACGAAGTATGATGTTTACAATTCCATGCATCATGTCATAATAAAGTGTGAAAAGGTGAATATTAGTGAAATTTTACATGAAATTAATCTGTCATCAAATGTTTGTTAACATTATGTTTTCTCATCAGTCCTCTATGTGCATACAGATGAGAGAAGTATGATTGTTTACAATTCCATGCATTATGTCATAATTAAGTGTGAAAAGGTGAAAAATAGTGAAATTTTACAAGAAGAAATTAATCTGTCATCAAATGTGTGGTAACATTATGTTTTCTTATAAGTCCTCTATGTGCATACACGTGTGCGCTTCAGGCGCTTAAAATGCTATACAGCGCATTTCAAGCGTCTATGAGCAAGGGAAACGTGTTTTTCTAAAAAAACATTTGTTTTCTCTTGTGATGCAATCTAATATAACATATTTCACTTCTTTATAATGTGTTTTGTTACTATAATATGTTAGACAATGTTTCTGAGTTAAAATAACAAGAAGTATGATTGTTTAAACTTCCATGCATCATGTCATAATAAAGTGTGAAAAATAGTGAAATTTTACATGAAGAAATTCATCTGTCATCAAATGTGTGGTAACATTATGTTTTCCCGTCAGTCTTCTACGAGCATACACATGGGTGCTATGCAGCGAATTTCAAGCGTCTACGAGCAAAGGAAACGTGTTTTTGGAAGAAAACGCATATTTACACTTAACTGACATGGTCTAATATAACATAATATAATATAACATACTATGATATGTTAGAAAATGTCTCTGTCACATCATATGTGTGGTAACATTGTGTTTTCTCATCAGTCCTCTATGTGCGTACACATGGGTGCACCATTTTAAAGGAGACGAGTTTTAAAGCCTTATAACATAATAATTACTACACAGAATGTGTAGTAAATCGGATATATCTGCAATATTTAAAAATATTCTCCACCAGTTACAATTCATGTAACGAATTAAAAGATGTTTAAATGTATTCTCCAATTTATATAAGGAATTAGCTCGAATGGCGTGAAATATATCTAATCAACACTTGTTGTGACCAGTTATAAATATACATCAGCCATGAAAGGGAATTCATGTATGTGCACATATACATGATAATTAACTCTAAAGATAATTAACTACAACGGCTTATAAATAATTATGACTATGTATGTGGTCTAGATCAGCTTTTAGGTCTAGCTGTAGTCTAGTTTGGAATTATGAACTCTAAGGAGGGAGTTTATCCTTCTGTCCAGGAAAGAAATCTCCATTTCCAGAGCGTGTAGAGAGGCTCGCAGCGTTTAAGGGACTCAACACGTGACCAAAACAGAGACAATCAAGCGTGGGATAATAGATTTTAATAACTAGATGTAACTATGGATACACACGACTTTCTCTAAGCAAAACAATACATATGTACATCTATATACAAGGAAAGAAAAGGTATAGAGAGAAAGTAATTAAATAAAAGGGAATGGCAGACATAAACACAACAAATTAGGCTTTTTCAAACCCAGCAACGAACTTAAATCTCCTGTAAACAGGGGTACAATCTTAAACACAGATTATAGATCCATTAACTATACTTGCATGGCTTCGGTATGAAAGTTTGCCGGAGGTCGTGTAGAGTTTTCTGGTTTGTCGTGCCGTTTGAAAACGCGTGGGCCGTGAGGGGGTTGCATCTTTTGTCCCTGGAAACATGATCCCGGGGGAGAGAAACCGGAATGAGTGTCAAATTGAAGTGAAGAGTTGAAGAAGAGAGTGAAGTGAGACTGAAGAGAGAGAGAGAGTTTCAAAGCGTGGTGTTGTTTTAAAGACAACACCAACACACACGCCTCACTGGGCTATGGGCCAATCAACGTTCGATTTGTTGGCGGGATGAACTGTCTTTGTCTGGTCTCAGACCTGGATTTGCATGTCGAGGGAGGAGCTGGTTTAAACCGTATTATGTGTGAAATTAAGAAGAAGCATGAAATAATGTATCCCATTTCAATATGATATGCATAATCAAACAGAGTATCTCTAGACGATTAACCTCATACCAAATTCTATGGACTTGTAAAGAATATTACAAGTAAAACATGGTTACAGACATTTAAAATAATATCCTAAGTTAAAACTATCTAAAATCATTATAGTTATGTTACATAAAAACACAATACATGCACTCACGAAAACATGACACTCTTTGGACATCGTATAATTACATATAATTACATGTTACATTGAAAAGAGATTCTCCCATTGTGTGTGTGTGTGTGTGTGTGTGTGTGTGTGTGTGTGTGTGTGTGTGGGTGTGTGTGTATGTGTGTGTTTGTGTCTGAAGAGGGGGGCGAGGGGTCTTGTCGCATACCGATGGCATCTGGTGAAGCCCGGAGGGGGGTTACAGGAAAGGATTACATGCCCTGCTGCCTCTGCGCGTTGGTGATCACATCTGGCTGCGCCTCCACCGTGGCGCCATCTACGGAAGCAGCTGGAAGTACAGCACCTTTTCAGGCTTCCTGCTCTACCCGGATTAAGTTTTCTAGAAACTCTCATACATCATAAACGTACATCAAAGTGCTGAGAACTATTGACAAATTACTGGCTTTAAGTGACTAGTTTGATAATGAGATGCTCCAACCAGCACTTAGTCCCAAAAGCAGAGAGAGTTTACAGCGGTAAACTCAGTGGAGGTCAAACTGTGGGGTTCATCTTATATCTGGATTGTGGCGTTTCTGGTTCAAATCTTGTGTAAAGCCTTTCTGTCCTCAGGAAAGTTTCAGTATCACCAGCGACATATTTGTCATGTAGTCCTTTAGAGTGATTATGTGGATCCCCAGCCCAGATGTGGATCACCCACTATCAAATCTGCAGTGTTGAAATTCACTCATACAGCGTTCATTTGTGTGCAACTCCATTTCTATAAACACTGCTCAGCGCCTATCGATTTACTGTCAACCACGAGGACATTCGGGTGCTGAAAGATTGTTGGGGAGCAACCAGAATTGGTCTCTGTACTCAGCATTACTGCACTGTGATCCAGACCTTCTTGCATTGTGTACCGCTTTAGGAACTGATGAATAACTGTCAGTGGTAGCTCAGTGGTTAAGATGCTGAACCTCAGATTGGAAGGTTGTTCAGTTCGGATACCAGCACTGCCAAGCTGGGCCTTTGAGCGATGAGTTTGCTGAATCTTCCGCGTCGGTAGAGTCAACGGAGTTGGGTCTCGCCAAAGTAGAAAGAAGAAAGAAAACGGTAATTGCCACTTGGTTTAACGAAACAAAGGAGAGTCCGGTCGAGTACCGGAAAAAGGAGGCGGAAGAGATCAAGTCCGTGAGCGAGAGAGAGAGAGAGAGAGAGAGAGAGATAGAGAGAGAGAGAGAAAAGTGAAGTCAACGTAAAGACAAAGGAGAAAGTAAAGTAAGGAAGTAAAGTAGGTAAAGTGTAGGTAAAGAGAAGAAGGGTAAAAAGAAGAAGAGTAAGAAGAAGAAAAAAGGAAGAAGTATAGAGGAACGCGTGTCGCGGTCTTTTATGGACAATGCCAATGTGATACATTATTTCATGCTTTTTCTTAATTTCACACATAATACGGTTTACCTCCCTGGACATGCAAATCCAGGTCTGAGACTAGTGTAGCGAGTCTAGCTCAAATGGGTGAAATATATCTATAGCTCTAATCAAAGCGTGTTCAGATTAGTTATGGATATAAATCGACCATGAAAGGGAATGTTATATTAATTACTGTAACCTAGCTTTAGAATTAAATGCAAAGCAGCTTGATCTGTTTGTCCGCCAAACTTACCAGGGCAGTCTTCGTATTACTCTAAAAGAATAAATTATTCTTCTGGCCACGAAGTATAGTTTATTCTAAGTTAACAGAAATACATCGCGTAGCGAGGAGCAACGTTAAAAGTGAACCTTGTCATAAGTAAAAACAGACGATCCAGCGTGATAACCATGGATTTTAATAACTACGTAAAAACTACTGATATACACAACTAGCTACAAACAAATAATACATATATACACGGTAAGTGAAAGAAACAGAAGGAAAAGTAATGAAAGTAACAATGGCAGAACACAGTTTAACCTCGAGAATCAGCAAATGAATTCGAATTCACCTTTTCAACAAAAGTGGCTCTGACTTAAAGGACACCTCTATAGATCAATTGGAATTATACTTGCGTTAATTTCATGCCGTTCGCGAGGGTCCTTGGTTCGTAGATTTAGCGAGGAGTTTGCTGGTTCTTCCGCGTCGGTAGAGTAGGGGTGAACGGAGTTGGGTCTCGCCCAAGAATGACGAATATGGTAATTGCCACGTGGACAAAGGAGAGTCCGGAGGAATGCCGGAAACGGAAGGCGGAGGCGGCAAGGTGAAAAGCAGGAAGAGGGTAAGAAAGAGCAAGCGAGCGTAGAGGGACGCGTGTCGCAGTCTTTTATGGACAATGCCAATGTACACGCCTCTCTGAGCTGCTGGCGAATCCAGAGAGAGATGAGAAAGTTCTGGGGGAAAACTTCCTTGGTCTGTCCCAGAGCGGGTCGCATGTCAGGGCTGGGTTTATGTTAAGTTTGGATTAATATGGTATTTGATAAAGCATGGAAAAGTATAGAATGATACATCCTATCGTCTTCTAGTATGTATCATTAATTGGCATATTATGAGACAATGATTTTGGTACCAAACTTCAAGGAGATTATGATATCTTGGACAGTGTAGGATCATTAGACATAGTTACAGACAACTTAAAAATGAGCTTTTCGCTCAAACTATATAAAATCGCTACAACTAGGTTATCTAGACACACAACACATGCATATACGAATACATTATAACTATCTAGAGATATGATTACAGGTTACATTCAAGAGACGTGTTCACTGTGGGTGTGCGTGAGTGTGTGCATGTCCAGAAGAGGGGGCTGGCGTTCTTCTAAAGTCACAACGATCCTTTGGTCACCTCAGGGTGACCTTCTAGGGAGGAGGTTTTCTTTGCAAGGCCGGGTGGCTCCGATGTTAATCTCTGAGATCGTAAACTGAGATTAAATCGAAGATTTATGGGCCCTGGGTCGGGGAAATGGTGGATCCCTGTTGACGAACTAATCCTGAAGTTTCCCAGACATTCAGTCATCAAAGGTTTCTTTTATTGCGGGGGTAGGTCCTGTGTGGGTTCCCAAAGAGTCTCTTGCATTCCAAAGGTGCATCTGGTCAAAGGAGGCCTCTCGGGTTATTCTGGGTCACCTAAGGGA
Organism: Cranoglanis bouderius; assembly: GCA_023630585.1. Taxonomy (NCBI): domain Eukaryota; kingdom Metazoa; phylum Chordata; class Actinopteri; order Siluriformes; family Cranoglanididae; genus Cranoglanis; species Cranoglanis bouderius. The sequence goes on from CM042536.1 coordinate 36,049,974, forward strand.
GTGAAACTTTATATGTTTCACTTGGGTTAATTTAGAAATCAGTTTGGGCACCGTGATACGTTACAGCTCCCCCTCTTTCGGACAATGATGGCCCTGCGAGGACATCGTTGGGCGACAGTCGTCATGGTGATCGGGTGGCGAGTGTATCAAACTGGTTGATTGACGGGGGTTCCTAATTGTCCTCCGGTTTTTGATCTCCTGGTTGGGGATCCATCTCGATGAGGTTGGGTGTAGCCACGGTTTGGGTTTCCTCTCCCCGTGGTCTCCGTTTGAAGCCTCGAGGAAGGGTGGCCACGCATCTGCTCATGGATTCTCGTGTTGCGTTGATCTGTTTTGACAGGGCGAAGGCCAGGCCTAGCGTCAGAGCGTAGCCTATGGCCGTAGAGAGGCAGAGTGCCGTGTCGGCGGCTGTCCAGGCTTGAACCACTGTTGAACTGGTCGGGCTGGGCGAACGGGATAGCGCTTGGAGGGTCGCCTCGAGGGGAGTGAAGTCGATTAACTCTTGCTCAATCCTCAGTTCCAGTTCTGGATCCAGTGTGAGGTTGTGGTTCTTGAAGAAGGCCGGGATTTCCAGCTCTGACCAGTACTCTTCGCTCGGGAGGTGGTACAATGCCAGGTCATCGAGGTGGAGGATGGCACCTTTCGGTACTTGAATCCACAGGCTCTAGTTGGGCAGGCTGATACAGGTGGCGGTGTCATGCTGATCGTAGGTCAGGGTGGCCGTATGTGAGGGAGTATTGATCAGCCACCGAGTGCCCACAATCTCGGCTTGCGTTTCGATGACTTGGGTGCGCGGCTTGGCCTCGGCGGGGCAGCGGGTGTCGCCCCTCATCGGCTGCAATCCACAGATCCCTTCGGTGTTATCCCTAAGGAAAGGCTTGCTGGGACAGAGATAGTGAATATCTTTCGTCAAAGTACACATGCGTAGGTTTGGGGCCAGATACAGCTGGGTATTGCTGTCATGGTAGGCCACCACATCTGGCGTGTGTATCTTAATGTGGGTGTTGCTTTGCCAAAACCCGACATTGACAACGTCTTTGAGTTTGTAAATGTTGTTCGATTCGATGATGGGTAGATTCAGGAGGAAGGCCACTTCACCTTGTTCGGGACCAACGTGTAAGGGGATGGCGCTACCCAGAGAGTAAGTGAGATGTGCTTGCAGAGGGTCGGTTGGGCCAGTAGCAGAGGAGGCCAGCACCTATTGCACGAGGCTCAGGGGTACCAGGTACGTTGGAATCCTGCCCATTGCTAAGCTGTCAATGGAGGAGCTCACCTCTCGCAGCATGTCTGTCATGAGGGATGTGACCAGTTGCGTTTGAGCAAAATCATTTTGGAAGATTGAAAACAACTGCTTCATTGAGTTCATAGTTTGGTTCAGTAGGACGCTGTGAGTATTGAGAACAACCACAGTGCCTTTTAATGTTTTGCCAATGGTCTGTAGGGTTTGACTTTGGGTTGCGAGCTGCTCTCTAAGCTGTGGAATCTCAGTTTGAATTTCGGCCACGTGTCGTCTTACGGTGGCTAGGCTCACTGCATTGACACTAGACATACCGATGTTGAACAGGGTTCCAACAGCAGTGGCGGCTCCGAGTAAAGCTCCCAAGAACCGCATAGTACGGCGGTTGTGTCCACTTAGCTCTGCTTGGGTAACAGTCATTTTCTCCAGCTGGGTGAGCATGTACTTGACATCAGCCTCTGCATGATTGAGGGCGTTCTCGGTCCATCGGGCGCCTGCCCAGCTGTATTGTGCCACGGTGCATGGGTAGTGTGCTTGGTAGACGTTGCGAGAGTTGAGTCGGACATACACTTTCTGGGTGTGGGTCCTGCAGTTGGTGATGAGGAGTCCAGGTTGTTCTCGCAGTACAATGCCTGATGCTGGACCCGGTGTGGCGATTTCTGGTTGCGGTTGTCCTCCGGTTGTCTGGAGGTACAGGATGGTGAGCCACAGCAGCATCCTAGTGTAGGAAAAAGAGGGAGAGAGAAAGAGAAAGGCAGTAGGTAAGCGGTTGATGTCCCTGGTTGGTCAGGGTGCTTTCCTTGCTCTGCAGACTGTGACTGGGTTAGTTTATATTAGCCCCCCCCTTTCTTTTCCCTGCCAGCAGCCACATGTCTCTTTATTTGGTTTCGATGGACCCATTTGAAAATCGGGTCTTTCTGTGCCTGCTTTAGTTGGATTCTGTACGCGACTGCGGAGAGTTTGTCCACGATCTCGTGCGGTCCTGTCCAGTGGGGGAGCAGCTTCTTCGACAGTCGTTTGGAGGCTGTCTGGAGTGGCTGTGCAAAGTTGTAGTACCAGACCTTATCACCCACATTCAGTTCCTGATGTGATGCTTTCCGGTCGTAATATGCTTTCTGGCCTTCAGCGCTCCTTTGCAGCTGTTGTTGGGCGAAAGCAAATGTCGTCCTTAGGTGCCGGTGTAGCTCATCCAGGTATTGGTGTGTGGTGTAGGCTGTGACGAGGTTGGAGTCTCCCGGTTGGTACAGCAGGTGCAGCAGTAGGGTCATTTGCCGCCCAGTCATCAATTCGAAGGGAGACACGCAAGTTGATTCCTGCGGGGTGGCTCTGAAGGCCATGAGTACCAGGGGAAGTTTTTCATCCCAGTCCATTTGGTTGGCAGACACGTATTTCCTCAGCATGCTGACCACAGTCCTATTGGTTCGCTCCACTTGGCCTGAGGACCTGGGGTGGTCGCTGATGTGTAGTTGAGCCTGTACACCCAGGAGCTTCCAAGTCTGCTGCATGATCTCAGCTGTAAAGTGTGTGCCCCTGTCGGAGTTGACTCTTAGTGGCAGTCCGAATCTGGAGAAGATATGGTTCATCAGTAGGTATGCCGTGGTCTGGGCAGTGTCGTTGGGTGCTGGAAGACACTCTACCCACTTGGTGAATTGGCATACTACTGTGAGGAAGTACTTGTTGCCCCTTGTTGACCTGGGCAGAGGTCCCACCCAGTCTATTTGGAGGTCTGACCATGGGAACGTGACTCCTCTGCGTTGCAGTGGGGCTCTGTGGTTTGGGTTTGCTGGTTCGAATTGGCAGCAAACCAGGCACCCTCTGACGTACTCTGCCACGTCTTGCTGCACACCGGGCCAGTATGCCACTTGCTTCAGTGTGTCGTAAGTGGCTCTGGTGCCGTGATGTCCAGCACATGGTGTGTCGTGGGCATACATTAACATGACCCCCCTTTGGCCCTGTGGCACCACGAGCCTTGGCGCTGGGAGGTCATCAGGGACATACCACAGAATGTTGTCTGTCACACGCAGCATTTCTTTGATCTCATGCAGCCGTCTGAGGGAAGGGGCAGCAGTGAGGTCAGATGGTGTGATCGGGTGGTTGGAGGGGTCAGAGAGGTGGTGTAGCATAGCTTGGATGGAGGTGTCTGAGGCTTGAAGATCAGCTATGTCATTGTTAGAGATTTGTGGTGCCAGCGAAAGTGGCTGCGAGGCTTGTGGTGTTGCAGGAAGGGTTCGCTTGCTGCAGGTTATTGCTGCCACATTCAAGATGGGTGGCTGAGCTGGAGGTGACCATAGGTCTCCATGTAGTGCACCCATTTTGGCAAGGGCATCCGTTTGGTCATTCAGGTCTTTATCCAGGCCTGGTTGTTTTGAGTGTCCTTTCACCTTTTTCCAATAGATGATCATGTCATGTGTTTTTGTGATGTCCTCGCACGCTTGGAACAGGAGTTGGTGTTTGACCGGCTTGTTGTTTGCCGTCTTGAACCCGTTTTGTTTCCAGCCCCGAAAGATGGCATGTGAAACTGAGCCTTGCATAGTTAGAGTCTGTGCAGATGAGGATGTTATGGACTGCAGCGATCTGGAGGGTTATCAGGATGGCTGCTACCTCAGCATGTTGTGATGACTGAGGGCCCAACTGGAAATGTTGCGGTGGACAGGGGTGGTTGTTTAGCCATAGCACTCCTGCGCTGGCTTTTAAGGTGCCTTCGTGGTTGTAGGAACACCCGTCGACGTAGGCAGTAGTCATCCCCTGGCACACCTTCTCCTCAAAGTACCTGTGACAGGTTGGTTGTTGTTGCTGGGGTCCCTCTGTGTCCAGTGTTGCAGCAGGTGTGTCATCAGAGCAGTTTTGACATGCAGCCAAGCCGTTGCCCAGCGCAGACTTGTGATTCTGGGCGTATCATGCCCCTGGAGGGCCATCAACCACATGGCTATGCGTGAATTAGTGACCACGCCATCTCGGATGCGTTGGCTGTTGAGAAACATTACAGGCTGGTGGCAAGTTTCTATCATGACCTTTTGTGCTCCGATGTAGTTGGAGAAGCGTTGTATGGCCCATACAGTGCAGAGCAGCGCCTTTTCACAGTCCGAGTATTTAGTTTCCGGTGGAAGGAGTGTCTTGCTGGCATATGCAACCACTCTTTTGTCCTGGTCATGCTTTTGGTAAAGACCCGCACTGAGACAGTGGTTGGAGAATCCAGCTTCCAAATAAAACTCTTTTTGTGGATCAGGGTAAGCCAGGCATGGAGCTGTGCACAAATGACCTTTAAGTTCTTTCATGGCGTTCGCTTGAGCCTCTGTCCAGGCGAATGGGCAGTCCTTTTTGAGAAGCGTAGTTAATGGTCGTGCAATGTCTGCGTAGTTCTCGATGAACTGTCGTGAGTAGTTGCACACGCCCAGAAAACTCTGCAGCTCTGTGACATTAGTGGGAGGCTTGATGTTCTGGATGGCCTGGATGCGGCTGGTCTGAGGTTCAATGCCCCGTGATCCGATGAGTAGGCCCACATAGTTGACTTTGGTTCGGCACCACTGTCCTTTGTGGAGGGCGATCTTGGCACCGGCAGTGGTTAGTTGGTCCAGTACATAGTCTATTTCTCTCAGGTGATCCGTTACCGTTGTGCTTTTCATGAGAACATCGTCTACGTAGATGAGGTTGCCTCTCATTCTGGCGTCCGGGCATGCTTTGTTCAAGAAGATGTTGAACTCCACTGGTGAGTTGGCGTGGTGAGGGCACCTTGTGAATTTATACTGTCGGTTGCCAAAGGTAAAGGCCAGCTTGTGTTGGTCGTCTGGATGTACAGGTATAGTCCAGAATCCTGAGGCCACGTCAAATGTAGAGAAAATGGTGGCTCCCTGTATTCTAGGTATTTCCTGCTCCAGCTGGGTCATGGGCCATCGTGACAGTGGCACCTGCTGGTTCAGCTTCCTGTAGTCAATGGTGGGTCGCCACTTCCCGTTTGGCTTGAGAACGGGCCAGATGGGAGCAGAATAGGTGCTGTTGCATGGGCGGATGACACCTTTCTCAGTTTCTTCTGTTTTTCGTGGCTGATCAGCGGGAGTCTGTGTTGTTGGCTCAGTCGGAGGCCCTCTAGAGAGGTTGGTTTCAGGCCTGGCTCTTAGTCATAAGGGGTCTGGCTTGTCTCTCTCATTAAATTTTCGAGCTTTATTTCGGATGATCTCCTTAAGCATTCTCAGGATCTCTGCAGACTCAGACGTAGCCGTGTCGTCCTGTTTTAGTGAAGGTTCGGACTTAGGCTTGTCTGGGTTAGGTTCCCGGGCCGATGAGGGTCGGCTGTTTCTAGGCCATCGGCGGGGTTCCCATGTGACTCTGCCCTTTGGGTGGTTAGCTGGACGTGGCTGGTCCCGGAATTTTTCAGGGCGCCCAGTCTGGAGTTTGGGACGCGCACCACCTCGGTTGTAGTGCTCTCTGCTGGAAAAGGGTCGGTTACTGTAGTGTGTTTGTGCCCCCTCTAGGGCCAGTTCTGAGCAGTGATCGGAGACAGGGTAAGTAGTTGGGTTTTTTCACAGGTTTTTCGGAGGCAGCCTTCTGCTTGGTGTAGGCCTTGTGGGCCAGGTCCTGCAGCCGTTGAGTGGACATGCTGTGCGGGCAGGCATCTTCTAGGTGATGGTTCACTGTAGGATGCAGATTTTGGAGGAACAGAGTCCTGAAGTTGATGTCCTCCTCCATTCCTGGCTCGTTCCGTGCCCCGAAGTAGGCCCGCCGGAGTCTGTGGTAATAGGCCTGTGGGGTTTCGAGCCGACTCTGTTTTAAGTCCATAGCTGCAATAATCCCTTGATCTGATTCAGGGTCAGAGTACTCCTTAATCAGCGCCTGTCGTAGTTCTTGGTAATCCGATCTGACAGTCTCTGGTTGTCGATCTAAGAAGCTCCGCACATCACGAATGGACGTAATCCTGATCAAGTATAATCTGTCCCACATGGTCACATTGTTTAAAGTCTGTAAAAGGAAGTCTATGTCTTGTAGATAGGCATGAATGTCGTGGTCTCCTGCCGGGTTTGGAGTGAACGTAGGAACGTTCCTGGCCAGCTTGTCCAGTTCTTTGTGAGCTATGCCTTGACTGGGGGCAAGAATGCTCTGGAAAGGCTTCCACCCCCTTGTGGCTGACGGGGGTTCTTGATGGTCGCTTGGTGACTTCTTGAGCAGTGGGCTTTCACTCCCCTTTCGAGCTAGGAGCTCGTGGTCGGGAGGCCTCGGCTCACTGGTCGTGGGAAACTCCGTGGTGAGTGTTTCCCTTATCTGGTCACTCTGGAATGAGTAGGAATATTTCAATTCTCGGCGAACAGTGTCAAGTTCATCTTTGAGAGAGTCTTTTTCATGTACTAAGGTCTCGATTTCAGTTCGGGCCATCAGCAGGTGGTTCTCGCATGCCTTGAGCTTAGCGTTCCTTTCCTCCAGTTCTCTCCCTGCTTTGGTCAGGAGAGTGTCACCTTGTTGGATTTTGTTTTTCAGTTCATCCCTGTTTTTTCTCTCCAGCCGCTCTCTTTGCTCTGTTTCTGCTTGAAAGTCTTGCAGGGCTTTTTGGAGTTTCTCCACTTCCTCTTGTAGCTCGGAATCCGTGCTGCGCTGGTCCACGGTCTCGGGGGATGGCTGAACCAGGTTAGTTTGAACGAGGGCCTGGCTGGCCCGGGCCTCTTCGACTTGAAACTGGAGCGTCGTTACAGTTTGCTCCAGGTCACTGTTGCACTTCTCGCTGCGCCATGCCTGGATGAGGAGGTTGTGAGCTAGGCTTCCGATGATCTTGGCCCAGTCCTTGTAGCTGTAGGTCTGGGTGGGATCATGCGCCATCAGCCTGTCTACTTCCTCGTCCAGCTGCTCTTTGCTTAAGTGCTGCCGGTCGGTAGCTGCTTCGGGCAGGAACGTAGTCATCATGGTAGTCAGCCAGGTCTCAAGGTTGTACCAATGGCCAATGGGCAGTGGGGCTGCTTGCTCGGGACATGGCAACTGTTGACGAGAGAAGAACAACACAGACGTCAATGCAAGTCCACGCAAATTAGCTAGTCGCAATCATACTTAATTAGGTATGCGGTGAGTCTCAATTTGGCTAACTGGTACAGCCAGTTAGTGGTATGTAGGCCGGACACTTATTGTCTTTGGCGGTAAGTGGCCGGGAAGGGCCAAATGGTCTGGGTACGCGCCAGATCTGAATTAGAAGATTTGGACAGGCGGTAGCCTAGTGGGTCATCTAATGACACTGGCTGCCTGGGTCATACAATCTAGGGTTTTAGCTTTTTCCTTGCTGGTGAGCTTGAAGAGACAAGTCATAACCAAACAACAGCTAAGTAGAACAAATAAAATTGAACTAATTAATGGAAAACAAAGAGAAGGGGGTAAGGAGAAAGCCTTCTCTATCTGTGGAAGTCCTATGAATAGGCAGATGCCAATGGCTACCACAACAGTTAGAATTCAAATCTTACTTCGTCTTGGTTTTAGTTCACACTAAGGGAGCATGCACAGTAAGGAATTCTTTAAGTGGAAGAGACGAAAAAGGGAATCAAAATATAAGTAAAATGACAAAATGAAAGAAGAGAGGGGAGAAGAAAAAAATTGAAAAATGAGTGAATAAAAATGAACAATAAACAAAAATTAAAAATAAAAATGAGAAAAAGAGGGGAAAAAAACAATAATAATAATAATTAAAATGAAACTAATAGCGCCAATAAAGAAAAATAAAGTGGTGAGAGAAATAAATTGTAAAACAGCCAATAAAACAAAAGGGTAATAAAACAAACAAGCCGAAAAGAAAGAGAAAAATTGAGAACACTAATCCGGCTAGAGTAGGATAGCTACTTTCTAGCTTTCTAGCTCTCAAAGACAGAGAGGCTAAGACAAGGAACAGTGAATGCAGAATTTATTATTTTTTTTATTAAACAAAATACGTCCACAAACAATTAATTCAATTCAATATCCATACATCATCAAAATGCCTTTTTTTTTTTTTTTTTTTTCCAACAAATTCAAAACCAATCCTGAAAAATAAGAAACAATACAAACCAGTGCCCAAACTTAACCCAAACATCTTCACACAAAATTAACATTTATCCCCAATAACTTTGTCAAATCATAACAAAAGAAAAGCATTTTCACAAATAATAATACCCATCAATACCAAACAAAAAAAAATAAAAATAAAAATGAGAAAAAGAGGGGAAAAAAAACAATAATTATAATAATTAAAATGAAACTAATAGCGCCAATAAAGAAAAATAAAGTGGTGAGAGAAATAAATTGTAAAACAGGCAATAAAACAAAAGAGTAATAAAACAAACAAGCCGAAAAGAAAGAGAAAAATTGAGAACACTAATCCGGCTAGATTAGGATAGCTAGAAAGGACAGAGAGGCTGAGACAAGGAACAGTGAATGCAGAAATGAGAATAGCATAGGCCTAACAGAGAAGGCCCACAAGGTGGCGGCAGTGGGCCACACAATAGTGAGTAAAAAGGGGGGTGTTGGTTTTACCGCGGTTAGCCCTCAAGCTGGCGGCCATCTGGTGTTCAGTCAGAGGTACTGCAACCTGCCCTAACTCAGACGTGAAATGAAATCAGCGCGCGTTTCCTAGGGGACAGCTTTAATGGCGATTTCATGTGTTATCACGAGAATGGAGAAATTTTGAGATCTCAGGGATCCTTATGCACAAGAAATGTGGGCAGGATTTCTTCGCTGCCATGCACATAAAATCACAACGGGATTTCTTCGCCGTTGTTTGAATTTACACTTGATCAGAGTGTCGGGCATTTATATATCAATCACCGTTTGAGGCTGATTTCTACATGCAGTGCGTCTTACGGTTAGCTACGCCGGTTTAGCTCTGCCAGAAGAGACTTATTGCTGTCGAATTAACATTGGTTCAACGCAATGCATCGAGTCTAGCAATAAAATAAGGCCTTCTAGAAAGATAAGAGGAACATTGCTCAAATCAATCTTTACTGCGCTGGAAGAAGGTTTCTTCGTTCTTACCAGGCGATTACACAATTAAAAATGTGCTGTGTTGCGATTTCATCATCTTCAGACACAAGTTTAATGTTATGAACTGCAGTTTTAACTTTAAGCACTTAACCGTGGCTAAATTTGTCAGACAAATATATAGCGCTGTTAACGTGCTGAACTGAAAATCAGCTTAGAGCCTTTCAGTTATCAGCGGAGTGAGCTCGGGACGCTCGCGCGCGAAATACGGATTTAAGAATGGAACGAACAAAGTCGCGCCGGATTCGAAACGCATTCACTCATGAACCAAGGTTTTTAAAACGTACCCGCACAGTCTCCACCATTATATGTAGCGAATCTAGCTCAAATGGGTGAAATATATCTATAGCTCTAATCGAAGCGTGTTCTGATTAAGTATGGATATGAATCGAACATGAAAGGGAATGTTATATTAATTACTGTAACCTAGCTTTAGAATTAAATGCGAAGCAGCTTGATCTGTTTGTCCACCAAACTTACCAGGGCAGTCTTCGTATTACTCTAAAATAATAAATTATTCTTCTGGCCACGAAGCATAGTTAACAGAAATACATCGCATAGCGAGGAGCAATGTTAAAAGTGAACTTTGTCATAAGTAAAAACAGACGATCCAGCGTGATAACCATGGATTTTAATAACTACGTAAAAACTACTGATATACACAACTAGGTACAAACAAATAATACATATATACAGGGTAAGTGAAAGAAACAGAAGGAAAAGTAATGAAAGTAACAATGGCAGAACACAGTTTAACCTCGAGAATCAGCAAATGAATTCGAATTCACCTTTTCAACAAAAGTGGCTCTGACTTAAAGGACACCTCTATAGATCAATTGGAATTATACTTGCGTTAATTTTATGCCGTTCGCGAGGGTCCTTGGTTCGTAGATTTAGCGAGGAGTTTGCTGGTTCTTCCGCGTCGGTAGAGTAGGGGTGAACGGAGTTGGGTCTCGCCCAAGAATGAAGAATATGGTAATTGCCACGTGGTTTAACGAGACAAAGGAGAGTCCGGAGGAATGCTGGAAACGGAAGGCGGAGGCGGCAAGGTGAAAAGCAGGAAGAGGGTAAGAAAGAGCAAGCGAGCGTAGAGGGACGCGTGTCGCAGTCTTTTATGGACAATGCCAATGTACACGCCTCTCTGAGCTGCTGGCGAATCCAGAGAGAGATGAGAAAGTTCTGGGGGAAAACTTCCTTGGTCTGTCCCAGAGCGGGTCGCATGTCAGGGCGGGGTTTATGTTAAGTTTGGATTAATATGGTATTTGATAAAACATGGAAAAGTATAGAATGATACATCCTATCGTCTTGTAGTATGTATGATTAATTGGCATATTATGAGACGATTACGAGATGATTTTGGTACCAAACTTCAAGGAGATTATGATATCTTGGACAGTGTAGGATCATTAGACATAGTTACAGACAACTTAAAAATTAGCTTTTCGCTCAAACTATATAAAATCGCTACAACTAGGTTATCTAGACACACAACACATGCATATACGAATACATTATAACTATCTAGAGATATGATTACAGGTTACATTCAAGAGACATGTTCACTGTGGGTGTGCGTGAGTGTGTGCATGTCCAGAAGAGGGGGCTGGCGTTCTTCTAAAGTCACAACGGTCCTTTGGTCACCTCAGGGTGACCTTCTAGGGAGGAGGTTTTCTTTGCTAGACCGGTTGGCTCCGATGTTAATCTCTGAGATCGTAAACTGAGATTAAATCGAAGATTTATGGGCCCTGGGTCGGGGAAATGGTGGATCCCTGTTGACGAACTAATCCTGAAGTTTCCCAGACATACAGTCATCAAAGGTTTCTTTTATTGCGGGGGTAGGTCCTGTGTGGGTTCCCAAAGAGTCTCTTGCATTCCAAAGGTGCATCTGGTCAAAGGAGGCCTCTCGGGTTATTCTGGGTCACCTAAGGGAGTGAAACTTTATATGTTTCACTTGGGTTAATTTAGAAATCAGTTTGGGCACCGTGATACGTTACAATACACGTGTGCTCTTCAGGCACCTAATGCGCTATACACACATAATGCGCTATGCGCACGCTTGGATTCAACGCACCATTTTAAAAGAGACGAGATTTCAAACGTGCCCGCGTATCCACCAAAATATGTAACGAATCAGTCATTATTAGCATTATTATTATTCTTATTCTTTTCCACTAAAATAATGTAATGGATCAACTTTAAACGTGAAAAACGAAACAGAAGCGCACGCTTGGATTCAACGCACCATTTTAAAGGAGACGAGTTTTAAAGCGTGTCCGCCTTATCTACCAGAATGTGTAGTAAATTGGATGAATCTGCAATGTTTAAAAATATTCTCCACCAGATACAATTCATGTAACGAATTAAAAGATGTTTAAATGTATTCTCCAAATATATATATACAATTAGCTTGAATGGCGTGAAATATATCTATATATTTAATCAACGCGTGTTGTGACCAGTTATAAATATACATCAGCCATGAAAGGGAATTCATGTATGTGCACTTATACCTATAGATAAATAACTAAAACAGATTATAATTAATTATGACTATGTATATAGTCTAGATCAGCTTTTAGGATTAGCTGTAGTCCAGTTTGGAATTATGAACTCTAAAGAGGGAGTTTATCCTTCTGGCCAGGATGGAAAACTCCATTTCCAGAGCACGTAGCGAGACTCGCAGCATTTAAGGGACTCTTCACATGACCAAAACAGAGACAATCAAGCGTGGGATAATAGATTTTAATAAGTAGTTGTAACTATGGATACACACGACTAACTCTAAGCAAAACATGCATACGTACATCTATATACAAGGAAAGAAAAGGTATAGAGAGAAAGTAATATAATAAAAGGGAATGGCAGACAAAAACACAACTAATTAGCCTTTTTCAAAACCAGCAACGAACTTAAATCTCCTGTAAACAGGGGTACAATCTTAAACCCAGATATAGATCCATTAATTATACTTGCATGGCTTCGGTATGAAAGTTCGCGCGAGGTCGTGTAGAGTTCGCTGTTCTGTCGTGCCGTTTGAAAAGGCGTGGTCCGTGAGGCGGTTGCATCTTTTGCCTGGGAGAGAGAGAGCGATCCTGGATTCCTCTTCGGGCCTGGGGGAGAGAAGCCGGAAAGAGTGTCAAGTTGAAGTGAAGAGTTGAAGAAGAGAGAGAAGTGAGACTGAAGAGAGAGAGTTTCAAAGCGTGGTGTTGTTTTAAATACAACACCAACACACGCCTCTTTGGGCTATGGGCCAACAATGGATTTGTTGGCGGGATGAACTCTCTTTGTCTGGTGTAACGTATGATGGTGCCCAAACTGATTTCTGAATTAACCCAGACGGAACATGAAAAATTTTCACCACTCAGGTGACGGAGAGTAACCCCGAGAGGTCTCCTGCGGCCAGATGCCCTTTGGAATGCAAAAAACTCTTTGGAACCCACACAGGACTTTCACCTGCAATAAAAGAAACCTTTCATGACTTAACGGGTGTGAATGTCTGGAAGACTTCATGATTAGGTTCATCAACAAGGGTCAACCAAAACTCCGACCAAGGGCCTGTAAATCTCTGATCTAATCTCTGTTTACGACCACATAGATTAACATCAGAGCCAACAGGTCTAGCAAAGAAAACGTCCTCCCTAAAGGTCACCCTGAAGTGACCAAAGTCCGTTGGGTCATTAGAAGAATTAGTTCTTTAGTTGTCTGAAACCATGTCTAATGATCCTTCACTGTCCAAGATATTTATTGATGCTTGGTACCAAAATCATTGTCTCGTAATATGCCAATTAATGATGCATACTATAGGAAGATGGGATGTATCGTTCTATATTTTTCCATAATATTTTTTCATATTTTTTCATCCTAATCCAAACTTAATACAAACCCCGCCTTGACATGTGACCCGCTCTGGGACAGACCAAGAAAGTTCTCCCGCCAGAACTTTCTCATCTCTCTCTGGATTCGCCAGCAGCTCAGAGAGGCGTGTACGTTGGCATTGTCCATAAAAGACCGCGACACGCTTTCCTTTATAACTTCTTCCTTTTTACTTCTTACTCTTCTTCTTTTTACCCTTCTTCTCCTTTACCTACACTTTACCTACTTCCTTACTTTACTTTCTCCTTTGTCTTTCCTTTGACTTCATTGTTCTCTCTCTCTCTCTCTCTCTCTCTTTCTCTCTCTCGCGGACTTGCTCTCTTCCGCCTCCTTTTTCCGGTACTCCTCCGGACTCTCCTTTGTCTCGTTAAAGCACGTGGCAATTACCGTTTTTTTTCTTCTTTCTACTTTGGCGAGACCCAACTCCGTTCACCCCGACTCTACCGATGCAGAAGATTCAGCAAACTCCTCGCTAAATCTACAAACCAAGAACCCTTGTGAACGGCATAAAATTAACAGAAGTAAAAATTTTAATTGACCTATAGGGGTGTCCTTTTAAGCCAGTGCCCCTGTTGAAGGTGAATTTCAGTTCATTGCTGATTCTCGAGGTTAAACTGTGTTCTGCCATTGTTACTTTCATTACTTTTCCTACTGTTTCTTTCACTTACCCTGTATATATGTATTATTTGTTTGTACCTAGTTGTGTATATCAGTAGTTTTCCATAGTTATTAAAATAAATGGTTATCAAACTGGATCGTCTCTGTTTTTACTCATGGGAAGGTGCACTTTTAACGTTGCTTTTCGCTACGTGCTGTATTTCTTTTAACTTAGAATAAACTATGCTTCGTGGCCAGAAGAATAATTTGTTCTTTTAGAGTAATACGAAGACTGCCCTGGTAAGTTTGGTGGACAAACAGATCAAGCTGCTTCGCATTTAATTCTAAAGCTAGACTACAGTAATTAATATAACATTCCCTTTCATGGTCGATTTATATACATAACTAATCAGAACACGCTTTGATTAGAGCTATAGATATATTTCACCCATTTGAGCTAGACTCACTACACTGATCTCAGACCTGGATTTGCATGTCCAGAGAGGAGCCGGTTTAAATCGTATTATGTGTGAAATTAAGAAAAAGCATGAAATAATATATTCCATTGCAATATGAGATGCATAATCAATCAGGGTATCTCTAGACGATTAACCTCATAGCAAATTCGATGGACTGGTAAAGAATATTACAAGTAAAACATGGTTACAGATATTTAAAATAATATCTTAAGTTAAAACTATCTAAAATCATTATATTTATGCTACATAAACACACAATATATGCAAACCCCAAAACATCACACTATTTGGACATCGAATAATTACGTTACATTGAAAAGAGAATCTCCCATTGTGTGTGTATGTGCTTTGTGTGTGTGTGTGTATGTTTGCGTGTGTGTGTGTGTGTGTGTGTGTGTGTGTGTGTGTGTCTGAAGGGGGGGGGTCGTGTCGCATTCCGATGGCATCTGGTGAAGACCAGATGGGGGTTACAGGAAAGGATTCATGGTTCAACGACACAGAGAAACTTCTTTGCTAGATCTAGGCTGATTCTGAAATCAGTTTGATACATGCAGACGTTACACTTTGATCTGTTAGACATTGTCTCTCACCTAAAATAACTCGAAATATATACTTGTTTACAATAACATTCATCATGTATGAAACGGTGAAAAAAGTCAAATTTAACATGAAGAATGTCATCTGTCATCATATGTGTGGTAACATTATGTTTTCTCATCAGTTTTCTATGTGTATACACATGTGTGCGCCTCAGGCACCTAAAGCGCTAAACAGCGATTTTAAAGCGTCTGCGAGCAATGGAAACGTGTTTTTCTAAAAAAAACCCCATATGTTTTCACTTCAGTGATGCAATCTAATATAACAAATATCACTTCTTGATAACATGATATGTTTCCATGATAAAAATAATCATAATCATGTCTCTGACTTGCAATAACACCACGTATGATTGTTTACAATTCCATGAATCATGTCATAATAAAGTGTGAAAAGGTGAAAAAATAGTGAAATTTTACATGAAGAAATTAATCTGTCATCAAATGTGTGGTAACATTATGTTTTCTCATAAAAATCCTCTATGTGCATACATGTGTGCGCTTCAGGCGCTTAATACGCTATATAGCGCATTTTAAGCGTCTATGAGCAAAGGAAACGTTTTTTTGAAAAAAAACGCATATGTACACAACTGACATGCTCGAATATAACAAATTTCACTTCTTTATAACATGATAAGATACTATGATATGTTAGACATGTCTCTGACTTAAAATCACACGAAGTATGATTGTTTACAATTCCATGCATCATGTCATTATAAATGGGAAAAGGTGAAAAATAGTGAAATTTTACATGAAGAAATTAATCTGTCATCAAATGTGTGGTAACATTATGTTTTCTCATAAGTCCTCTATGTGCATACACGTGTGCGCTTTAGGCGCTTAAAACGCTATACAGCGAATTTCAAGCGTCTACGAACAACGGAAACGTGTTTTTCTAAAAAAACATTTTTTTCTCTTCAGTGACGCTATCTAATATAACAAATTTCACTCCTTTATAACATGATATGTTACTGTGATATGTTAGACAATGTTTCTGACTTAAAATAACACGAAGTATGTTTGTTTACAATTCCATGCATCATGTCATAATAAAGTGTCAAAAGTAGTGAAATTTTACATGAAGAAATTAATCTGTCATCAAATGTTTGGTAACATTATGTTTTCTCATCACTTCTCTATGTGCGTACACATGAGTGCGCTTCAGGCGCTTAAAATGCTATTCAGCGAATTTCAAGCGTCTACGAGCAACGGAAACGTGTTTTTCTAAAAAACATTTGTTTTCTCTTAAGTGATGCAATCTAATATAACAAATTTCACTTCTTTATAACGTGATATGTTACTATGATATGTTAGACAATGTCTCTGTCCTAAAATAACAACATATGATTGTTTACAATAACTAACAGCATGGCATAATAAAGTGTGAAAGTGTGAAAAAAAAAATCAAATTTAACATGAAGAAAATCAACTGTCATCAAATGTGTTGTAACATTGTGTTTTCTCATCAGTCCTCTATGTGCATACACATGGGTGCGCTTCAGGAGTTTAAAACGCTATACAGCGCATTTTAAGCATCTATGAGCAAAGGAAACGTGTTTTTGAAAAAAACGCATATGTACACTTAACTGACATGCTCTAATATAACAAATTTCACTTCTTTATAACATGACATATCATGTGTTACTATGATATGTTAGACAATATCTGTGACTTAAAATAACACGAAGTATGATTGTTTACAATTCCATGCATCATGTCATTATAAATGGGAAAAGGTGAAAAATAGTGAAATTTTACATGAAGAAATTAATCTGTCATCAAATGTGTGGTAACATTATGTTTTCTCATAAGTCCTCTATGTGCATACACGTGTGCGCTTCAGGCGCTTAAAACGCTATACAGCGCATTTCAAGCGTCTATGAACAAGGGAAACACGATTTTCTAAAAAAAAAATAGTTTTCTCTTCAGTGATGCAATCTAATATAACAAATTTCACTTCTTTATAACATGATAAGATACTATGATATGTTAGACAGTGTTTCTGACTTAAAATAACACGAAGTATGATTGTTTACAATTCCATGCATCATGTCATAATAAAGTTTGAAAAGGTGAAAAATAGGGAAATTTTTCATGAAGAAATTAATCTGTCCTCAAATGTGTGGTAAGATTAGGTTTTCTCATCAGTCCTCTATGTGCACACACATGGTGCGCTTCAGGCGCTTAAAACGCTATACAGCTCATTTTAAGCGTCTATGAGCAACGGAAACGTGTTTTTCTAAAAAAACATTTTTTTCTCTTAAGTGACGCTATCTAATATTACAAATTTCACTACTTTATAACAGGATAAGATACTATGATATGTTAGATGTGTCTCTGACTTAAAATAACACGAAGTATGATTGTTTACAATTCCCTGCATCATGTCCTAATAAAGTGTCAAAAGTAGTGAAATTTTACATGAAGAAATTAATCTGTCATCAAATGTGTGGTAACATTATGTTTTCTCATAAGTCCTCTATGTGCATACACATGGGTGCGCTTCAGGCCCTTAAAATGCTATACAGCGAATTTCAAGCGTCTATGACCAAGGTTAACGTGTTTTTCTTAAAAAAAAAAACATATGTTTTTCAGTGATGCAATCTAATATGTCAAATTTCACTTCTTTATAACATGATATGTTACTATGATATATTAGACAACGTCTCTTACTTACAATAACACGACGCTTACAATTCCATGCACCATGTCATAATAAAGTGTGAAAAGGTGAAAAATAGTGAAATTTTACATGAAGAAAGTCATCTGTCATCAAATGATGAAAAATAGCGAAATTTTACATGAAGAAATTAATCTGCCATCAAATGTGTGGTAACATTATGTTTTCTCGTCAGTCTTCTACGAGCATATACATGGGTGTGCTTCAGGCGCTTACAATGCTATGCAGCGAATTTCAAGCGTCTACGAGCAAAGGAAACGTGTTTTTGGAAGAAAACGCATATTTACACTTAACTGACATGCTCTAATATAACAAATTTCACTTCTTTATAACAAGATATGTGATATTCTATGATATGTTAGACAATGTCTCTGTCCTAAAATAACACAACATATGATTGTTTACAGTAACTAACATCATGGCATAATAAAGTGTGAAAATTTGAAAAAAATCAAATTTAACTTGAAGAAAGTCATCTTTCATCATATGTGTGGTAACATTGTGTTTTCTCATCAGTCCTCTATGTGCATACACATGGGTGCACCATTTTAAAGGAGACTAGTTTTAAAGCCTTATAACATAATAATTACTACACAGAATGTGTAGTAAATCGGATATATCTGCAATGTTTAAAAATATTCTCCACCAGTTACAATTCATGTAACGAATTAAAAGATGTTTAAATGTATTCTCCAATTTATATAAGGAATTAGCTCGAATGGCGTGAAATATATCTATATATCTAATCAACACGTGTTGTGACCAGTTATAAATATACATCAGCCATGAAAGGGAATTCATGTATGTGCACATATACATGATAATTAACTCTAAAGATAATTAACTACAACGGCTCATAAATAATTATGACTATGTATGCGGTCTAGATCAGCTTTTAGGACTAGCTATAGTCTAGTTTGGAATTATGAACTCTAAGGAGGGAGTTTATCCTTCTGGCCAGGAAACTAATCTCCATTTCCAGAGCGTGTAGAGAGGCTCGCAGCGTTTAAGGGACTCATCACGCGACCAAAACAGAGACAATCAAGCGTGGGATAATAGATTTTAATAACTAGATGTAACTATGGATACACACGACTTTCTCTAAGCAAAACAATACATATGTACATCTATATACAAGGAAAGAAAAGGTATAGAGAGAAAGTAATTAAATAAAAGGGAATGGCAGACATAAACACAACAAATTAGCCTTTTTCAAAACCAGCAATGAACTTAAATCTCCTGTAAACAGGGGTACAATCTTAAACACAGATTATAGATCCATTAACTATACTTGCATGGCTTCGGTATGAAAGTTTGCCGGAGGTCGTGTAGAGTTCGCTGGTTCGTCGTGCCGTTTGAAAACGCGTGGGCCGTGAGGGGGTTGCATCTTTTGTCCCTGGAAACATGGCCCCCGGGGAGAGAAACCGGAATGAGTGTCAAATTGAAGTGAAGAGTTGAAGAAGAGAGTGAAGTGAGACTGAAGAGAGAGAGAGTTTCAAAGCGTGGCGTTGTTTTAAAGACAACACCAACACACACGCCTCTCTGGGCTATGGGCCAATCAAAGTTCGATTTGTTGGCGGGATGAACTGTCTTTGTCTGGTCTCAGACCTTGATTTGCATGTCCAGGGAGGAGCCGGTTTAAACCGTATTATGTGTGAAATTAAGAAGAAGCACGAAATAATGTATCCAATTTCAATATGATATGCATAATCAATCAGAGTATCTCTAGACGATTAACCTCATACCAAATTCTATGGACTTGTAAAGAATATTACAAGTAAAACATGGTTACAGACATTTAAAATAATATCCTAAGTTAAAACTATCTAAAATCATTATAGTTATGTTACATAAACACACAATATATGCACACACGAAAACATCACACTCTTTGGACATCGTATAATTACATATAATTACGTGTTACATTGAAAAGAGATTCTCCCATTGTGTGTGTGTGTGTGTGTGTGTGTGTGTGTGTGTGTGTGTGTGTGTGTTTGTGTCTGAAGAGGGGGGCGAGGGGTCTTGTCGCATTCCGATGGCATCTGGTGAAGACCGGAGGGGGGTTACAGGAAAGGATTCATTGCTCAAAGACACAGAGAAACTTCTTTGCTAGATCCAGGCTGATTCAGAAATCAGTTTGATACTTGCAGATGTTTCAGTCCCCCCTTTCGGACAAGGATGTCCAGGTGTGGACATCGTCATAGTGATCGGAGGACAAGTGGATTAAACTGATCGATCAGTGGGTGGCTCCTAAATGTCCTCAGCCTTTACTTCCTCAGGCTGAGGGTCCATCTTGATGTGTGTTTGTGCACCCTCTAGGGCCAGTTCAGAGACAATGTAAGTGGGTGGTTTCTTCCACAGCCTTTTCGGCAGCAGTCCTCTGCTTGGCATAGGCCTTGTGGATTCTGCCTGGTGACACATTGAGCAGTTGGCTTCCACCCCCCTTTTTAGGGAGTGGTGGCTGGGAGGCTTGCGCCCACTGGTCAAGGAAAACTCTGTGACGAGCGTTTACCTTCTCTGGTCATTTTGTAGAAGGTATGACCAGTTCAGTTCTCTGAGAACGGTGTTACGTCCATCTATGAAAGTGTACCCTGGTTGTGCTGAAGAATGGATTTCAGCTCGGGTCGCCAGCAGGTGGTTTTGCAGGCCTTGACCTTAGCGTTCCTTTCTTTTCAGTTCACTTTCTGCTCTGGTTAGGAGAGCTTCACTTGTTGGAGATTCCTGTTGAGTTCCTCTCTGGATTTTCTCTCCAACTGCATGAGGCCCTTTGTAGTTTTTCCACTGCCTCTTGGAACTCTGGGTCCATTTCACCTTCTGTCCCGCGCCGGTTCTGGGTCTCAAGGAGTATGCTGATCTAGGCAGCTTTGAGCGTGGGCCTGGTTCCTTCAGGCCTCCTCGTTCTGGAGCTTGAGCGCGCTGCTGCTTCTTGCTCCAGGTGGACGAGGCTCGTTTCGCTGAGTCGTGCCTGGGCGACGAGGTTGTGTGCGAGGCTCCCGATGATCTCTGCCCATCCTTTGGGGTTCTGGATCAGATTGTGGGCCGTCTGTCCACTTACATCGTCGTCCAGCTGCTCTCTGCTTAGGTGCTGTAGGTTGCCAGCAGCTTGGAGCAGGAACGCAGTTGTCATGACACACAGCCAGGTCTCGAGGTCGTCCCAGTGGGTGGCGGGACTGGATGATTGGGACACGGTGGCTCACTGTTGGCGAGAGAGAAAGAACACCAAAGGCCATACAAGTCCGCGCAGAATTAATGAGCTACAGTGATACTGAATTTGGTACGCAGGGAGTATACAAATTTGGCTAACTGGTGTAGACAGTTAGTGGTATGTAGGACAGATATTTATGGTTTTTGGCCGTAAGTGGCCAGGGAGGGCCAATTTGCGTGGGTAAACGCCGGATCTAAATAGAGATTTGGACAAGCAATAGCCTAGTGGGTCATCTTAAAGACACTGGCTGCCTGGGTCGTCAATCTAGCATTTAGCTTTTTCCTTGCTGGTTCTCATAGGCTCTGCCTGTATGTGAACTTTGAAGAGATAAGTCACAACAGAACAGCAGCTAAAACAAAATAAGATAAAATTGAAATAATTAGAGGAGGGAAACGTAAAATAAGATGCAAATGAAAACACAGGTATAGACAAAAGAAAATAGAAGACCTACATTAGCTATCACACATAGGGTTTATGACAGGCCTGCCGGAGTGGGGGCGCTGTTGAATCATAAGCCCTATGGAGACAGTATGGCTTAAGAGAGAGAGAGCTGGGCCAAACACTTAAATAATTAGAGATGCCATGTCTTATACTAAGTGGATGGGCTGTATGCCCTTTAGATATGCCTGGGGTGAATTGAGGTTGCTCAGATGAGAATCAGTGGTGAAGCCAACCTATCTGACGGTCCCCAAACACTCAACTGCAGTGTGACTAAGGGCCCCTCGCTTTCCCATACCATGGTGCGACCACTCAACCAGCTATGACCTTTAGCACAATTGGGCAGCGGTCAGGTGAGGCATGCCAACTACCAGGCTGCAGAGCCGGAATTGGGTTTCCTCCTAAAACCCTTTTTGGGGCCAGCTGCCTCTGTGGCAAGCTGCGCCAGATGGGCAGGTCCGTTGGTACGGAACCTTACTGTGGGTACGTAACCAAACTGCTCTGGTGGTCAGTTGGCCTCGTCTGCCTTTATACCTGGAGTGCTCAAGTGCTAATGTCGCCCGCGTGTCGCCTACCAATGGTATGAGGGCCGAGGGGTCCCTTGTGCACACCTACAGCCAGCGAAGGGTCCGCCAGTCCAAGCGACTCCATCCACCGAATTCAACCTGGGGACAACCGACGCTTCTCCGCAGAGCACTAGGGGGAGCATTACCTGCAAGTATACAAATGGCTGAACAAATGTAACTTGATATTAACTTAACATTTCAATTTAAACCTTGTTTAAATTAAATCTAAATTAAAGCTTGTGTAGGGTAAGAGATAAAGCTGATATCAATGAAGTCCTCATGCTTATTGTTATGTGTAAGATTTACTATCTGACTACTATCGTAGTCTAATGATAGTAGTCTAATGTCTGATGTCTGATGTCTGATGTCTAATGTCTGACTTCTATCGGTAGATAGTAGTCAGACTCACTCAATTAATGGGAAAGATAGAAATATAGAAATAAGGAAATAATGAACCATACATGAAAATTTGAGGTACAAATTAAAAGGAGAAAAGAGGAGGAAACCTTCTCTATCTGTCAATGTCCTGAGGAGAAGTTCTACTAAGAGGGAGGCACTAATGGACAACACAGAAGGCTGATTTAAATATTAATTAAACTTGGCTTTAGTTCAAACTAAGCAAGCGTGCATCATAAGAAAGGCTGAAATAAAAGAGTTACAGAATGGTAATAAAAGTGAAATAAAAGAAATGCAAGGAATGAAAATATATAAATGGAAAAACCCCAAGTAGTAGTCCCAAAGACTAAACATAAAAATAAAGTAGCAAGGGGGAAATTGAAATAAAAGAGGAGCCAAATGAAATTAAAAAGGAAGGAAATAGAGTAGACCTAACTACGAAGGACCACAAGGTGGCGGCAGTGGGCTTACTCCACCATGAGTAAGGAGGGGGTTAGGTTACCACGCATTAGACGCTCAAGAGGGCGGCCTTCTGGTGGTCAGTCAGAGGTACTCTGCCCTACCTACCCTAAACTCAGACAGGAAGTGAAATCGGCGCGCGTTCCCTAGGAGAAGCTTTAATGGCGATTACATGCCTTACCACAAGAACAAAGACTTTTGAGATCTCAGGGATCCTTTTGTGCACAAGAAGTGTGGGCACGATTGCTTCGCTGCCATGCACACAAAATCACAACTGGATTTCTTTGCCGTTGTTTACATTTGATCAGAGTGTAGAGGGCTCCCTTATACATATCAATCAAATATTTGCCAGCAGTGATTTTGATTGGGTATGCACACAGTGCGCGTTTTGGTTAGCTACGCCAAGATTGTGCGCTGACGGGAGTGACATAGCTTAGTCGAATAACATTGGTCCTACGCAATGAATTGAATCTAGTAATGTAATAATCAGGCCTTTTAGAAAGATAAGAACATCGCTCAAGTCAATCTATTACTGCGCTGGAAGAAGATTTCTTCATTCTTACCAGGCAATTACATTATTAAAGATGTGCTGTCATGCGATTTCATAGTCTTCAGACACAAATTTAATGTTAGGAACTGCAGTTTTAATATTAAGCACTTGACCGCGGCTAAATTTGTCAAACAAAAATGGCGCTGTAGAGTGCTACACTGAAACAATGAGCTTAAAGCTTTTCAGTTATCAACGGAGTGGGGGAGGAGAGTCGCGTTGCGACTCGGCTCACAAACTCGGTTCATGTCGCTGACTTGGTTCACCTGGCGACTCGGCTCCCTGGCAAGCGCGCGAAAATACAGGTTACTAGCATTATTCTTTTCCACCAGAATAATGTAATGGATCAACTTTAAACTAGAAAAAGAAACAGAAGTGCACGCTTGGATTCAATGCACCATTTTAAAGGAGACGAGTTTTAAAGCGTGCCCGCCTTATCTACCAGAAAGTGTAGTAAATCGGATGAATCTGCAATGTTTAAAAATATTCTCCACCAGATACAATCCATGTAACGAATTAAAAGATGTTTAACACGTTTAAATGTATTCTCCAAATATATATATACAATTAGCTTGAATGGCGTGAAATATATCTATATATCTAATCAACACGTGTTGTGACCAGTTAAATAAATAAATATACATCAGCCATGAAAGGGAATTCATGTATGTGCACTTATACCTATAGATAATTAACTACAACAGATTATAATTAATTATGACTATGTATGTGGTCTAGATCAGCTTGTAGGATTAGCTGTAGTCTAGTTTGGAATTATGAACTCTAAAGAGGGAGTTATTCCTTCTGGCCAGGAAGGAAAACTCCGTTTCCAGAGCGCGTAGCGAGACTCGCAGTGTTTAAGGAACTCATCACGTGACCAAAACAGAGACAATCAAGCGTGGGATAATAGATTTTAATAACTAGATGTAACTATGGATACACATGACTTTGTCTAAGCAAAACATACATATGTACATCTATGTACAGCCGTGGCCAAAAGTTTTGAGAATGACACAAATATTAATTTTCACAAAGTCTACTGCTTCAGTTTTTATGATGGCAATTTGCATATACTCCAGAATGTTATGAAGAGTGATCAGATGAATTGCAATTAATCTCAAAGTCCCTCTTTGCCATGAAAATGAACTTAATCCCAAAAAAACATGTCCACTGCATTTCAGCCCTTCCACAAAAGGACCAGCTGACATCATGTCAGTAATTCTCTCGTTAACACAGGTGAGAGTGTTAATGAGGACAAGGCTGGAGATCACTCTGTCATGCTGACTGAGTTAGAATAACAGACTGGAAGCTTTAAAAGGAGGGTGGTGCTTGAAATTATTCTTCTTCCTCTGTTAACTATGGTTACCTGCAAGGAAACATGGGCAGCCATCATTGCTTTGCCCAAAAAGGGATTCACAGGCAAGGATATTGCTGCTAGTAAGATTGCACCTAAATCAACCATTTATCGGATCATCAAAACCTTCAAGGAGAGAGGTTCAACTGTTGTGAAGGAGGCTTCAGGGCACCCAAGAAAGTCCAGCAAGCGCCAGGACCGTCTCCTAAAGTTGATTCAGCTGCGGGATCGGGGCACCACCAGTGCAGAGCTTGCTCAGGAATGGCAGCAGGCAGGTGTGAGTGCGTCTGCACGCACAGTAAGGCGAAGACTTTTGGAGGATGGCCTGGTGTCAAGAAGGGCAGCAAAGAAGCCACTTCTCTCCAGGAAAAACATCAGGGACAGACTGCTATTCTGCAAAAAGTACAGGATTGGACTGCTGAGGACTGGGGTAATGTCATTTCCTCTGATGAATCCCCTTTCCGATTGTTTGGGGCATCTGGAAAAAAGCTTGTCCGGAGAAGAAAAGGTGAGCGCTACCATCAGTCCTGTGTCATGCCAACAGTAAAGCATCCTGAGAACACTCATGTGTGGGGTTGCTTCTCAGCCAAGGGAGTGGGCTCACTCACAATTTTGCCTAAGAACACAGCCATGAATAAAGAATGGTACAAAAACATCCTCAGAGAGTAACTTCTCCCAACCATCCAAGAACAGTTTGGTGACGAACAATGCCTTTTCCAGCATGATGGGGCACCTTGCCATAAGGCAAAAGTGATAACGAAGTGGCTCGGGGAACAAAACATCAACATTTTGCGTCCATGGCCAGGAAACTCCCCAGACCTTAATCCCACTGAGAATTTGTGGTCAATCCTCAAGAGGCGGGTGGACAAACAAAAACCCACAAACTCTGACAAACTCCAAGCATTGATTATGAAAGAATGGGCTGCCATCAGTCAGGATGTGGCGCAGAAGTTGATTGACAGCATGCCAGGGCGAATTGCAGAGGTCTTGAAAAAGTCAACACTGACTTTTATTGACTCTTTGCATAAACTTCATGTAATTATCAGTAAAAGCCATTGACACTTATGAAATGCTTGTGATTATACTTCAGTAACAGTTAGTAACATCTGACAAAAAGATCTAAAAACACTGAAGCAGTAGACTTTGTGTAAATTAATATTTGTGTTATTCTCAAAACTTTTGGCCACGGCTGTACAAGGAAAGAAAAGGTATAGAGAGAAAGTAAAGAAATAAAAGGGAATGGCAGACAAAAACACAACCAATTAGCCTTTTTCAAAACCAGCAATGAACTTAAATCTCCTGTAAACAGGGGTACAATCTTAAACGCAGATATGGATCCATTAACTGTACTTGCATGGCCTCGGTGTGAAAGTTCGCGCGAGGTCGTGTAGAGTTCGTGCGAGGTCGTGTAGAGTTCGCTGGTCCGTCGTGCCGTTTGAAAAGGCGTGGTCCGTGAGGCGGTTGCATCTTTTGCCTGGGAGAGAGAGAGAGATCCTGGATTCCTCTTCCCGGGGCACGTGGCCCTGGGGGAGAGAAGCCGGAAAGAGTGTCAAGCTGATGTGAAGAGTTGAAGAAGAGAGAGAAGTGAGACTGAAGAGAGAGAGTTTCAAAGCGTGGTGTTGTTTCAAAGACAACACCAACACACATGCCTCTTTGGGCTATGGGCCAATCAGGAAGTTGGATTTGTTGGCGGGATGAACTCTCTTGTCTGGTGTAACGTATGATGGTGCCCAAACTGATTTCTGAATTAACTCAGACAGAACATAAAAAAGTTTCACCACTCAGGTGACCCCGAGTGGCCTCCTGCGGCCAGATGCCCTTTGGAATGCAAAAGACTCTTTGGAACCCACACAGGACTTTCACCTGCAATAAAAGAAACCTTTCATGACTTAACGGGTGTGAACATCTGGAATACTTCACGATTAGGCTCATCAGCAGGAGTCAAACAAAACTCCACCCAAGGGCCTGTAAATCTCTGATCTAAACTCCTTTTACGACCACATAGATTAACATCGGAGCCAACAGGTCTAGCAAGGCAAACGTCCTCCCTAAAGGTAACGCTGAGGTGACCAAAGACCAGTGGGACATTAGAAGCACACCAGCCCCCTCTTCTGGACATACACACATGCACGCACACACAGTGAAAATGTCTCTTGAATGTAACATATAATCATAAATTGTATTCATATATGGACATGTTGTGTCTCTAATGTAGCGAATCAGCTTTAAAAATGAAAGAAAAGCGCACGCTTGGATTCAAAGCACCGTTTTAAAGGAGACAAGAGTTTTAAAGCGTGCCCGCATTATCTACCAGAATATGTAGTGAAAATTACCCGCATCTCTCCACCAAAATATGTAGTGGAAATTAGCTGTTTGGGTTAATTTGATATATTCTCCACCATTTTACGTAAGTAAAAATTAGTTGTTAAATCGAGCTATCTTTATTCTCCTCCAAAGATGTCAGAGAGATTAACAGATCAGCTTGAAAAGGGAAATTTGACAAATTTAGTATTACTGATCAACTATTCGTCCAGCGATAAGTTGAAACTAGTGTATTCATCAATTATGCATTAGATATTACCTCCGTGGCCACCTGCAACTTTTTTATATCCTAAACATAGTGACACATTATTCTAAGAGCATGTAGCAGAATCGCAATTCAAGGCAATAGACACTTGTAAGCAAAAAGAACACGCATTTAAGAACAGACGAGACTTTATTGAACTATTCTATGACACAGAAACTAATCTAATATATAAAACACACACACACAAACAAACGGGTGATGATGAAGGGTGAATGAAGTTCTGAGTCTCTAGCGTTGCATGCTATTTCACAGGCCATGATCTGAACAAACCATCAACTTATTTAGTTGTCTTCACTTCCTTTAGAAGGGCTCAACTTATTATAGACACCAGATTAGCTAGATTCTGGGGTATTGCGCTTGCCTTAGCTGTGTTGAAGGGATTTCCTCGTTACGTCGTGGTGTCGTCGGCGGTCTGGTCGGTGAGAGGCGTCTCGGAAGACCAATCGGAATGCTGAGTGGAATGAAGGCGGGAGGCTTGAAAAGCAGGCGGTGGCTCTCGCTGGCTCCCCAGGCCGAGGTAAACGTGATCTGATCTCTCCGACGTTGCTTGGCTCTGGAGACCCTCCACCGACCCCGTCCTTCGAAACGTGCCAAGAAGCAAGAGACACGAGAGAGAGCGAAGCGAGCGACGATCTTCAGAACTTGTGTTCTTAGGATTTTAACACTTCCTGGGCTAGTCCAGCCCAGAGTGCTTCCTCCAATCAATATTGTCTTTGGGCAGGGTGTTAGCCAGATTCTCCACCTATTATGCTAATCAGCCCCTTGTCCATGTGGATGAGTGGTTCCACACTCTTCAATGATGAGTGGATTATTAAACTTTGTCCTGAAACTTGCATGTACATATCAGAACAATCTACACAAATTTCCTTACTCTTATGATTTAGGAAATCACTCAATGAACACATACATACCAAACAAGACATGTTTGACTATACTTAAAGTACATTACTAATATTTAAAGCACAATGATCCTCCTAGGGCTACTACACTAATACATGATTAAATGAAATAATTAGTGGCAACTTAAAGGTGATACACATGAAGAAAATAGAACAACACATGTGATGCAATCACACAGGTGATTGCAGTTGTTCAAAGATGTATTAATTCCCACAGTTGTTGCTCCTGGTAGGCACCGATTGTGGAATGTGTGAGTCCTTGTGTGGAATTGTGGAATGTGTAATCTTTGTGACTGAGTGAAAAGGTCTCTCCTTTCTTCCACAATTTATTGGCCTTACTGGTCTGGCCCAAAAAGGCCTAAATCACTGCATTTGAGAGCAGTTTCTGTGGTTGAGAGGGTTCAGCCCTGGGTCAAGGAGGCCTTTAACGCTTGCCGTGTTGGTTGAAATAAGGCAGATGCACATGCTGGATTTAAGTGGCTCCTGGGTGTCTGGGGTGGATTCCTTGTTTTATGACTCCCTGAGTGGAGACATTTTGGTCCAGAGTTTCTTGTGGGTTCTCTGGCTGAGAAGGCCCATTGTTTTATTTCTTCTGGTTATAATTGTGTGAATTATATGATGCTGCTTGTGCTGAGGCATTACACTAAATAACCTAACTATAGTGATTTTAGATAGTTTGAGCGAGAAGCTAATTTTAAGATGCCTGAAGCCATGTCTAATGATCCTTCACTGTCCAAGATATCATAATCCTCTTGAAGTTTGGTACCAAAATCATTGCCTCGTAATTTGCCAATTAATGATGCATACTATAGGAAGATGGGATGTATCATTCTATATTTTTCCATATTTCATCCTAATCCAAACTTAATACAAACCGCACCTTGACATACGACCCGCTCTGGGACAGACCAAGAAAGTTCTCCCACCAGAACTTTCTCATCTCTCTCTGGATTCACCAGCAGTGCAGAGAGGCATGTACATTGGCATTGTCCATAAAAGACCAAGACACACGTTCCTCTATACTTCTTCCTTTGTACTTCTTCTCTCTTCTTCTTTTCACCCTTCTTCTCTTTACCTACACTTTACCTACTTTACTTCCTTACTATACTTCCTCCTTTGTCTTTACTTTGACTTCACTGTTTTCTCTCTCTCTCTCTCTCGCGGACTTGCTCTCTTCCGCCTCCTTTTTCCGGTACTCCTCCGGACTCTCCTTTGTCTCGTTAAATAACGTGGCAATTACCGTTTTCTTTCTTCTTTTTACTTTGGCGAGACCCAACTCCATTCACCCCGACTCTACCGACACGGAAGATTCAGCAAACTCCTCGCTAAATCTACAAACCAAGCACCCTCATGAACGGCATAAAATTAGAAGTATAAATTTTAATTGATCTTTAGGGGTGTCCTTTTAAGCCAGTGCCCCTGTTGAAAGTGAATTTCAATTCATTGCTGATTCTTGAGGTTAAACTGTTGTGTTCTGCCATTCTTTTATTTTCATAATTTTTCCTTTTGTTTCTTTCACTTACCCTGTATATATGTATTATTTTTTTATACCTAGTTGCTTATATCAGTAGTTTTACGTAGTTATTAAAATCCATGGTTATCAAACTGGATCGTCTCTGTTTTTACTCATGGCAAGGTGCTCTTTTAACGTTGCTCTTCGCTACATGCTGTATTTCTTTTAACTTATAATGAACTATGCTTTGTGGCCAGAAGAATAATTTATTCTTTTAGAGTAATACGAAGACTGCCCTGGTAAGTTTGTTGGACAAACAGATCAAGCTGCTTCGCATTTAATTCTAAAGCTAGACTACAGAAATTAATATAACATTCCCTTTCATGGTCGATTTATATCCATAACTAATCAGAACACGCTTCGATTAGAGCTATAGATATATTTCATCCATTTGAGCTAGACTCACTACACTGGTCTCAGACCTGGATTTGCATGTCCAGGGAGGAGCCGGTTTAAACCGTATTATGAGTGAAATTAAGTAAAAGCATGAAATAATGTATCCCATTCCAATATGATATGCATAATCAATCAGGGTATGTCTAGACGATTAACCTCATACCAAATTCGATGGAGTTGTAAAGAATATTACAAGTAAAACATGGTTACAGATATTTAAAATAATATCCTAAGTTAAAACTATCTAAAATCATTATATTTATGTTACATAAACACACAATATATGCAAACACCAAAACATCACACTATTTGGGCATTGTAACGAATCCAAAAGGGTATTATTATGCATTATTCTTTTCCACCAGAATAATGAAATGGATCAACTTTAAACATGAAAAACGAAACAGAAGCGCACGCTTGGATTCAACGCACCTTTTTAAAGGAGACGAGTTTTAAAGCGTGCCCGCATTATCTACCAGAATGTGTAGTAACTCGGATGAATCTGCAACGTTTAAAAATATTCTCCACCAGTTACAATTCATGTAACAAATAAAAAAGATGTTTAACACGTTTAAATGTAAGGAATTAGCTCGAATGGCGTGAAGTATATCTATATATCTAATCAACGCGTGTTGTGACCAGTTATGAATATACATCAGCCATGATAGGGAATTCATGTAGGTGCACATATACATATAGATAATTAACTACAACGGATTATAATTAATTATGACTATGTATGTGGCCTAAATCGGCTTTATGAACTCTAAAGAGTGAGTTTATCCTTCTGGCCAGGAAGAATTAACTCACGGAGTTTGTTATTAAAGATTAGAGTGGGTAATCGAGATCTTATGCAGCGTTTAAAGGACTCATCACGTGACCAAAAACAGAGAAAATCAAGCGTGGGATGATAGATTTTAATAGCTAGGTGTAACTATGGATACACAAGACTAACTCTAAGCAGAACATACATATATACACATCTATATACAGGGAGAGAAAAGGGATAGAGAGAAAGTAATGAAAGAAAGGGGAGCAGACAAAAACACAACTAATTAGCCTTTTTCAGAACCAGAACAAACTTAATTCTCCTGTAACACAGGGGTCCAATCTTAAACGCAGATATAGATCATTAACTATACTTGCATGGCTTCAAGGTTGAGAGTTTGCGCGAGGTCGTGTAGAGTTCGCTGGTTTGTTGTTGTTTGAAAAGGCGTGAGCCCGGAGGTAGTTGCATCTTGTGTCCGGAGAGAGAGAGATCCTGGCTTGCTCTTCCCGGGGCACGTGGCCCCAGGGGAGAGAAACCGGACGGAGTGTGGAAGAGAGGAGTGAGAAGTGAAGTCCAACTCTGAAGTCTAACTCTCTGTTGAAGTGAGCGTGGTGTTGTTTTAAAAACAACACCAACGCACATGCCTCTTTGGGCCAATCAGGAAGTTGGGTTTGCATGTCCGAATGACTCTCTTTGTCTGGTCTCGGACCCTAATTTAAATGTCCAGGGAGGGGCTGGTCTATACCGTGTTATAAATGAAATTAAGAGAAAAAACATGAAATGATATATCCCATTGCAATGTGATATGCATAATCAATCCGGGTATCTCGAGACGATTAACTACATACCAAATTCGATGGATTTGTAAAGAATATTACAAATAAAACCTGGTTACAGACATTTAAAATGATATGCTAGATTACAACTATCTAAAGTCATTAAGGTTAGTTAAACACACAATATATGTAAACAAAATAACATCACACTATTTAGACATGGAATAATTACATATAATTACACGTTACATTGAAGAGAGAGAGATTTCTCCATTGTGTGTGTAAGGTAAGCTTGGGCTTGGGCTGTGTGTGTGTGTGTGTGTGTACGCGCGTGCGCGTGTGTGTGTCCAGAAGAGGGGGCTGGTGTTCTTCTAATGACCCACAGGTCCTTGGTCATCTCAGGGTGACCTTAGGGAGGACGTTTTCTCCTCTGGCCTGCTGATTCTGAGGCTAAATCTATATGGTCATAAACTGAGATTAGATTAGAGATTTACAGGCCCTTGGTCGGAGTTTTGGTGGACCCCTGCTGACGAACTAATCATGAAGTTTCCCAGACGTTCAGTCATCAAAGGTTTCTTTTATTGTAGGTGAAAGTCCTGTGTGGGTCCCAGAGAGACTTTTTGCATTCCAAAGGGCATCTGGCCGCAGGAGGCCTCTCGGAGTTATTCTTGGTCGCCTGAGTGGTGAAACTTTCTATGTTTCGTTTGGGTTAATTTAAACATCAGTTTGAGCATAGTCATATGCTACAGACCCCCCTTGTCGGACAAGGTGTGTCCAGGTGTGGACATTGTTGGGTGACAGTCGTCATGGTGATCGGATGATCGGAGAGTGGTGTTGTTTTAAAGACAACACCAACACACATGCCTCTTTGGGCTATGGGCCAATCAGGAAGTTGGATTTGTTGGCGGGATGAACTCTCTTTGTCTTTTGTAACGTATGCCGGTGTCCAAACTGATTTCTGAATTAACCTAGACGGAACCTAAAAAAGTTTCAGCACTCATGTGACCGAGAGTAACCCCTAGAGGCCTCCTGCGGCCAGATGCCCTTTGGAATGCAAAAGACTCTTTGGAACCCACACAGGACTTTCACCTGCAATAAAAGAAACCTTTCATGACTACACGGGTGTAGATGTCTGGAAGACTTCACGATTAGGTTCATCAGCAGGGGTCAAATAAAACTCCGACCAAGGGCCTGTAAATCTCTGATCTAATCTCTGTTTACGACCACATAGATTAACATCGGAGCCAACAGGTCTAGCAAGGAAAAAGTCCTCCCTAAGTGGACCCTGAGGTGACCAAAGACCAGTGGGACATTAGAAGAACACCAGCCGCATCTTCTGAACATACACACACTCACGAACACACAGTGAAAATGTCTCTTGAATGTAATATATAATCATATTTCTAGATAGTTATAATGTATTCCTATATGCATGTGTTGTGTGTCTATAAAATCTAACTATAGTGATTTTAGATAGTTTGAGCGAGAAGCTAATTTTAAGAGTCTGAACCAATGTCTAATGATCCTTCACTCTCCAAGATATCACATCCTCTTGAAGTTTGGTACCAAAATCATTGTTTCGTAATATGCCAATTAATGATGCATACTATAGGAAGATGGGATGGATCATTCTATGTTTTTCCATATTTCATTCTAACCCAAACTTAATACAAACCGCGCCTTGACATGCGACCTGCTCTGGGACAGACCAAGAAAGTTCTCCCACCAGAACTTTCTCATCTCTCTCTGGATTCGCCAGCAGCTCAGTGTTTGTTGGCATTGTCCATAAAAGACCGCTACACGCGTTCCTCTATACTTCTTCCTTTTTACTTCTTCTTACTCTTCTTCTTTTCACCCTTCTTCTCTTTACCTACACTTTACCTACTTTACTTCCTTACTATACTCCCTCCTTTGTCTTTACTTTGACTTCACTGTTTTCTCTCTCTCTCTCTCGCGGACTTGCTCTCTTCCGCCTCCTTTTTCCGGTACTCCTCCGGAGTCTCCTTTGTCTCGTTAAACCAAGTGGCAATTACCGTTTTCTTTCTTCTTTCTACTTTGGCGAAACCCAACTCCGTTCACCCCAACTCTACCGATGCGGAAGATTCAGCAAACTCCTCGCTAAATCTACAAACCAAGCACCCTCGTGAACGGCATAAAATTAATAGAAGTATAAATTTTAATTGATCTATAGGGGTGTCCTTTTAAGCCAGTGCCCCTGTTGAAGGTGAATTTCAATTCAATGCTGATTCTCGAGGTTAAACTGTGTTCTGCCATTCTTTTATTTTCATCATTTTTCCTTTTGTTTCTTTCACTTACCCTGTATATATGTATTATTTGTTTATACACAGCTGTGTATATCAGTAGTTTTTCATAGTTCTTTAAATCCATGGTTATCAAACTGGATCGTCTCTGTTTTTACTCATGGCAAGGTTCACTTTTAACCTTCGCTACGCGCTGTATTTCTTTTAACTTAGAATAAACTATGCTTCGTGGCCAGAAGAATAATTTATTCTTTTAGAGTAATACGAAGACTGCCCTGGTAAGTTTGGTGGACAAACAGATCAAGCTGCTTCGCATTTAATTCTAAAGCTAGACTACAGAAATTAATATAACATTCCCTTTCATGGTCGATTTATATCCGTAACTAATCAGAACACGCTTCGATTAGAGCTATAGATATATTTCACCCATTTGAGCTAGACTCGCTACATTGGTCTCAGACCTGGAGTTGTATGTCCAAGGAGGAGCCGGTTTAAACCGTATTTTGTGTGAAATTAAGACAAAGCATGAAATAATGTATCCCATTGCAATATGAGATGCATAATCAATCAGGGTATGTCTAGACGATTAACCTCATACCAAGTTCGATGGACTTGTAAAGAATATTACAAGTAAATCATGGTTACAGATATTTAAAATAATATCCTAAGTTAAAACTATCTAAAATCATTATATTTATGCTACATAAACACACAATATATGCAAACACCAAAACATCACACTATTTGGACATCGAATAATTACATATTATTACATGTTACATTGAAAAGAGAATCTCCCATTGTGTACACACACAATGTGCTTTGTGTGTGTGTATGTTTGCGTGTGTGTGCGTGTGTGCGTGTGTGTGTGTGTGCGTGTGTCTGAAGGGGGGTGGGGGGGGTCGTGTCACATTCCGATGGCATCTGGTGACGACCAGAGGGGGGGTTACAGGTAAAGATTCATGGCTCAACGACACAGAGAAACTTCTTTGTTAGATCCAGGCTGATTCAGAAATCAGTTTGATATGTTCAGACGTTACACT
Organism: Cranoglanis bouderius; assembly: GCA_023630585.1. Lineage (NCBI taxonomy): Eukaryota > Metazoa > Chordata > Actinopteri > Siluriformes > Cranoglanididae > Cranoglanis > Cranoglanis bouderius. The sequence goes on from CM042536.1 coordinate 36,084,628, forward strand.
TTGATCTGTTAGACATTGTCTCTCACCTAAAATAACACGAAATATATTCTTGTTTACAATAACATTCATCATATATGAAATGGTGAAACAAGTCAAATTTTACATGAAGAAATTAATCTGTCATCAAATGTGTGGTAACATTATGTTTTCTCATCAGCCCTCTATGTCCATATACATGGGTGCGCTTAAAAAGCTATACAGAGAATTTCAAGCGTCTACGAGCAAAGGAAACGTGTTTTTCGAAAAAAACGCATATTTACACTTAACTGACATGCTCTAATATTATACATTTCACTTCTTTATAACATGATATGTTACTATGATATGTTAGACAATGTGTCTGACTTAAAATAACACAAAGTATGATTGTTTACAATTCCATGCATCATGTCATAATAAAGTGTGAAAAGGGGAAAAATAGTGAAATTTTACATTAAGAAAGACATCTGTCATCATATGTGTGGTAACATTATGTTTTCTCATATGTCCTCTATGTGCATACACATGGGGGCGCTTAAAACGCTATACAGCGAATTTCAAGGGTCTACGAGCAAAGGAAACGTGTTTTTCGAAAAAAAACGCATATTTACACTTAACTGCCATGCTCTAATATAACAAATTTCACTTCTTTATAACATGATATGTTACTATGACATGTTAGACAATGTCTCTGACTTGAAATAACACGAAGTATGATTGTTTACAATTCCATGCATCATGTCATAATAAAGTGTGAAAAGGTGAAAAATAGTGAAATTTTACATGAAGAAATTAATGTCATCAAATGTGTGGTAACATTAGGTTTTCTCATCAGTCCTCTACGAGCAAATACATAGGTGCGCTTCAGGCGCTTACAATGCTATGCTGCGAATTTCTAGCGTCTTCGAGCAAAGGAAACGTGTTTTTCGAAAAAAACGCATATTTACACTTAACTGACATGCTCGAATATTACACATTTCACTTCTTTATAACATGATATGTTACTATGATATGTTAGACATGTCTCTGACCTAAAATAACACAACATATGATTGTTTACAATAACAAACATCATGGCATAATAAAGTGTGAAAATGTGAAAAAAAATCAAATTTAACATTAAGAAAGTCATCTGTCATCATATGTGTGGTAACATTAGGTTTTCTCATCAGTCCTCTATATGCATACACATGTGTGCGCTTCAGGCGCTTAAAACGCTATACAGCGAATTTCAAGCGTCTACGGGCAACGGAAACGTGTTTTTCTAAAAAAACATATGTTTTCACTTCAGTGACGCAATCTAATATAACAAATTTCATGTCTTTATAAAATGATATGTTACTATTATATGTTAGACAATGTCTCTGACTTAAAATAACACGAAGTATGATTGTGTTAGAGCTCTCGCCAATCGCTGCTCCGGGAAGGAGCAGCATATCTGCGCGCGTTCTAGCGCTATTAAAAAGAACTCTCCGCTGGACATTCCTTTCACAAAGACTCTGGTTTTGTTTACGTTGCCATGTGCTCCTGTGTTTTTGTTTACGTCATTTCTCTTCCCCCGCTTCCTTATTGGTCCGTTGGGTTTATGTCACGTTTCCTCCCATGTTTTGTCATTGGTTCAACTGTTAGTGTCTGATTATTGTTTCCAGGTGTCGTGTGTTTCTTCTCGTTTGCGTTTAATTTCCTTTGTTACTAAAACCCCTATTTGTGTCCACGTCATGGCGGAGTATTAATGTCGAATAACTGAAAGGGACTCGTGATAGTTAAACGTAACGATATGTTCCTAATGATAATGATCGGTAGCGAGGAAGCTAAAGCTTCGTAGTTTTTTCCTAGGTTTTTGTTTACCAGGTGTTCCCTGGCCCTTGCGCTAGTTCTGAAGTTTTTGTTTACCCGGCGCTCCCGGGTTCCTGAATGTATGTCTCGCTACTTCCTGGATTTTGCCCTGTAAGCCTTGGGATTCCTGTTTCATGATGTTTGGGATTTTTGCCCTGTAAGCCTTTGAATTAATGTTTCATGACTTTCTGGATTTTTGCCCTGTGAGCCTTTTGGATTATTGTTTCATGATTTTCTGGGTTTTTGCCCTGAAAGCCTTTTGGATTATTGTTTCATGATTTTCTGGGTTTTTTCTTGTAAGTGTGTTCTTCAATGGCTAACCCCTTTTTGGAAAAGTGATGTGCTTTCCTCTGTATTTATTATGTTGATGTCCCGTCACTTTTGAATGTGCCTTTCTGTTAGTACCTAATAAACTGACCACTTTCCCCTGCGAGTGCATCCTGTCTAACTCTTAACCCCAGTGTCGTAACAGATTGATTACAATTCCATGCATCATGTCATAATAAAGTGTGAAAAACAGTGAAATTTTACATGAAGAAATTAATCTGTCATCAAATGTGTGGTAACTGTGTTTTCTCGTCAGTCCTCTATGTGCATATACAAGGGTGAGCTTCAGGCGCTTAAAACGCTATACAGCGAATTTCAAGCGTCTACGAGCAACGGAAACGTGTTTTTCTAAAAAAAACATATCTTTTCTCTTCAGTGATGCAATCTAATATAACAAATTTCACTTCTTTATAACATGATATGTTACTATGATATGTTAGACATGTCTCTGACCTTTTCTCATCAGTCCTCTATGTGCATACACATGGATGCGCTTCAGGCGCTTACAACGCTATACAGCGAATTTTAAGCGTCTACGAGCAAAGGAAACATGTTTTTATAAAAAAAACGCATATTTACACTTAAGTGACGTGCTCTAATATAACACGTTTCAATACTTTATAACATACTATGATATGTTAGACATATGTGAAAATGTGAAAAAATAGTGAAATTTTACATGAAGAAATTAATCTGTCATCAAATGTGTGGTAACATTATGTTTTCTCGTCAGTCCTCTATGTGCATATACATGGGTGCGCTTCAGGTGCTTAAAACACTATAAAGCGATTTTAAAGCGTCTGCAAGCAAAGGAAACATGTTTTTCTAAAAAACATATTTTCAATTCAGTGATGCAATCTAATATAACAAATTTCACTTCTTTATAACATGATATGTTACTATGATATGTTAGACAATGTCTCTGACTTAAAATAACAGGTTTTAACACAGATTATAGCCCATATCTAACTCCAGAAAGCCAGCAAGAACTTGGAACCCAGCAGATTCTAATAGAAGCAATACGACAGCACAAGTTCCACAGTCATGTGACTGGCGCGGGAAAGAACACAATGATGTAAGCCCAGTCCTGACAGTTCCAAGACAGCTTTAACAGTGAGTGAGTGGGGGAAATAGTGGCTACTTTAAGAAGTGATTGTGAAACTAGACAGATTATTTATTTATTTATTTATTTATTTATTATTAAATAAACCAATGTATTTATTTATTCATTTACTGTATTTATTATTAATTTTTCTCCTGTAGAAGAAACAAGCAAAGTTACATATGGTACTTAAAAAAAAAAAAAAAAATGTAACTGATGTAATACCTCAGCACAAGCAGCATCATATAATTCACACAATTATAACCAGAAGAAATAAAACAATGGGCCTTCTCAGCTAGAGAACCCACAAGAAACTCTGGACCAAAATGTCTCCACTCAGGGAGCCATAAAACAAGGAATCCACCCCAGACACCCAGGAGCCACTTAAATCCAGCATGTGCATCCGCCTTATCTCAACCAACACGGCAAGCGTTAAAGGCCTCCTTGACCCAGGGCTGAACCCTCTCGACCACAGAAACTGCTCTCAAATGCAGTGATTTAGGCCTTTTTGGGCCAGACCAGTAAGGCCAATAAATTGTGGAAGAAAGGAGAAACCTTTTCGCTCAGTCACAAAGATTACACATTCCACAATTCCACACAAGGACTCGCACATTCCACAATCGGTGCCTACCAGGAGCAACGACTGTGGGAATTAATACATCTTTGAACAACTGCAATCACCTATGTCCTACCATGTGTTGTTCTATTTTTTTTTCATGTGTATCACTTTTAAGTTGCCACTAATTATTTCATTTAATCATGTATTAATGTAGTAGCCCTAGGAGGATCATTGTGTTTTAAATATTAGTAATGTACTTTAAGTATAGTCAAACATGTCTTGTTTGGTATGTATGTGTTCATTGAGTGATTTCCTAAATCATAAGAGTAAGGAAATTTGTGTAGATTGTTCTGATATGTACATGCAAGTTTCAGGACAAAGTTTAATAATCCACTCATCATTGAAGAGTGCGGAACCACTCATCCACATGGACAAGGGGCTGATTAGCATAATAGGTGGAATATCTGGCTAACACCCCGCCCAAAGACAATATTGATTGGAGGAAGCACTCTGGGCTGGACTAGCCCAGGAAGTGTTAAAATCCTAAGAACACAAGTTTGAGGTCGTCACTTGCTTCGCTCTCTCTCGTGTCTCTTGCTTCTTGGCACGTTTCGAAGGACGGGGTCGGTGGAGGGTCTCCAGAGCCAATCAACGTAAGGAGAGATCAGATCACGTTTACCTCGGCCTGGGGACCCAGCGAGAGCCACCGCCTGCTTTTCAAACCTCCCGCCTTCATTCCACTCAGCATTCCGATTGGTCTTCCGAGACGCCTCTCACCGACCAGACCGCCGACGACACCACGACGTAACGAGGAAATCACTTCAACACAGCTAAGGTAAGCGCAATACCCCAGAATCTAGCTAATCTGGTGTCTATAACAAGTTGAGCCCTTCTAAAGGAAGTGAAGATAACTAAATAAGTTGATGGTTCGTTCAGATCATGGTCTGTGAAATAGCATGCAACGCTAGAGACTCGGAACTTCATTCACCCTTCATCATCACCCGTTTCTGTGTGTGTGTGTGTGTGTGTGTGTGTGTGTGTGTGTGTGTGCGTGTGTTTTATATATTAGATTAGTTTCTGTGTCATAGAATAGTTCAATAAAGTCTCGTCTGTTCTTAAATATGTGTTCTTTTTGCTTACAAGTGTCTATTGCCTTGAATTGCGATTCTGCTACATGCTCTTAGAATAATGTGTCACTATGTTTAGGATATTATTGCCGGTGGCCACGGAGGTAATATCTAATGCATAATTTATGAATACACTAGTTTCAACTTATCGCTGGACGAATAGTTGATCAGTAATACTAAATTAGTCAAATTTCCCTTTACGAGCTGATCTGTTAATCTCTCTGACATCTTTGGAGGAGAATAAAGATAGCTCGATTTAACAACTAATTTTTACTTACGTAAAATGGTGGAGAATATATCAAATTAACCCAAACAGCTAATTTTCACTACATATTCTGGTAGATAATGCGGGCACGCTTTAAAACTCTTGTCTCCTTTAAAAAGGTGCTTTGAATCCAAGCGTGCGCTTTTCTTTCGTTTTTAAAGCTGATTCGCTACACTGATGTACATTATAAAGTTTTCAGCTCTACTTATGAAAGAAAAGGAGGGGACATAACAGGTTTTAACACAGATTATAGCCCATATCTAACTCAAATCAAAGCCTACATCTAAATAAACATTCAAAATGGTAAACTCCTAAGTCTCGAGAATGTTTGGGCAAGTTAATGAAAAATAATTCCTTTAAATATGCCATCATGTGAAAAAACAGCACATACATCACTTAATCTTAGCCAGAAAACTGCCATTCACTTTCTCTTTCTAGCTGCAAGAACTTGGAACCCACCAGATTCTAATGAATTAAGAACACAATGAATTAAGCCCAGTCCTGACAGTTCCAAGACAGCTTTAACAGTGATTGAGGGAGGAAAATAGTGTCTACTTCAAGAAATGATTATGAAACTAGACAGATTATTAATTAATTAATTAATTAATTAATTTATTTATTCATTTATTCATTTAATTTTTTATTTGTTTATGTTTTTTATCAATTACGCTCGATATAACTTGTTTGTTTATTTGTTTGTTTGTTTGTTTGTTTGTTTGTTTGCATGTTGAACAGTGAAGCTCTTGCCAGATACGCTGCCAAAAAGCCGGCCATCGGAACCTTGTACCTCACAGCAACTCACCTCATTTACGTAGAGCAGTCCATGAGATTGCGAAGGAGAGTGAGGGTGGTGGGGGTCTGGTGGTGGGGTGGGGGATGTTGGATGTGGGGATAAAAACGCGCGAGCTCTCCGTGACTCCCTTCAGTTCTCCGTTCAGCCTCCTGGAGTAAACAGCTCGCACGTTTTATTTTCTTATTGTTTTATTTTTTTAAACTTGTTTCTCCGTTTGGATTCAGGATGGGTCGGTCGATTCTCGTGCCGCTGTTGCTGCTGCTGCTGTCGTTGGCACTCGGGAGGCGAGTACTGCCACGGGTGGAGGGACGCGGCCGGCGCGGTATACCGCGGATTCCACTGTCCCGCGCGCTACTGCTGCGGCTCGTGTTCGATGCGCTACTGCTGCGCCGCTCCGGACGCGCACCTCGATCAGAGCACGTGCCCCGCCGAGTTCGACTTCTACACCGAGGGAACGCGAGACGTCCCACCGATCCGTAAATATATTTTTTTTTATTCGTGTTTATTACTATTATTTGTTAAGTTTTTATTTTATTATTTAACTGTCGGGATTTTTAAATTCTATTTTATTTATTTATATTTTCGGTGAGGCATTTAAAACATTAATTTTTCACGAAACATTTATTTTTATAAATAAATTATATATTTTTTATAATTACTTTTAATACAGCTGTTATGATCTTCAGTTAAACAATGAATCCGTCTTAATGAACCAGTGGATTAATTAACAATCAAACAAATTCATGTAGAAAAAAGGTTTTCTTGATTTTTCTCATGTTATATCTTTTATCTTTTAATTTTAGAGAATAGAGTTAAAGGTGGATCTTTAACATAGAACTGATTTATTCTGTAGTTAAGATTATTATTCAAACTTTTCCTTTCCTTTTTGTTTGTGTTCATTTTATATTTAATTCATTTTTATTATTATATATTAGATCAATAAAAATTTTTTTTTTTTCTTCATTTATGTTTGTGTAATAGTGATGAGAAATCAAGTTTGGGCTCCGTTTAAAAAAAGTAGATGTAATAATTAAGGTCATGTTTATTATATATTTAGCCGATTTTTGTGGCTACATTCAACATTTACATTTCCATTGGAAACCTTTATTTTTTATTATTAGTTTTTTTAAATAAAAACCTCATGAACCTTGTGAGCCGTTCTGAAGAACCTTCCAGGAACCTTGTGTTTTTAGCTGGAGATATAGCGATGTGTCGATACAAGACTTTTAGGCAAACGTGATTTGTGAGACGAAAGAAATGAACTCTTATTTTTTGTCATTTTTTCTCCAGCTCCCACTTATCTGCCCTTCGTGATCGTAATGAGCGCCTTCCTGTCCTTCGTCCTGCTCGGAGCGATGATCTCCGTCTGCTGCTGTTACCGCATGAAGCCGAAGCCCAGCGAACGGCCCGGTCCAACCCAGACCGGTTTGCTGGAATCAGGAGGTCCGTTGCCTGAAAGCTCCACCCCATCATGTATGTCCAACTCTGGGCTCCACCTGCCAGATCTCAGCGAGTACAGTGTGTTTCCACCAACCTTTGATTCTCCGCTCCACGAGGGGGTGCCGCAGTATAACTCATGTTATACCTATCCACTGCCTCCAGATCTCAACATGCTGATCAGTGCGTCGTTCCTGGAGAGGTGCATACACCGCTAGCCCTTCCCTGAGGACCCCATCTACCCCATCGTCACCGTCTGATGATGTCACAGGACTAAAAACAATTACGAAGTACAAGCATGGGAAGGTTAACTGAAAAATGCAGCGTGGTGATGATGATCACAGCCATCACCTTCCCATCTCTCATCACAGGACTAAAAACAATTTAGTGTCATTTTTACTGAATTTTACTGAATGTTCAGAATTTTTTTTTATAGTTTATATATAATATATAATTTTTATATTACATATTTTTATTTAGCTGATATTAGCAGTGAAGACTGTGTCCATTTATAAAAAATGATTGTAAAATCCTGTCAGGTTAGCTCATGCTAATCTGCTTTCTTTATCATCGTGTGTTTAGTGTAACTTTTCTTCTTAGAGGAGTGAGCTCTGCTTCAAACATTTTTGTAAAATGTTTTTGTTTTTTTTAACTCAATTAGAGTTTGTTATTTAAACCAAAAAAAGAGAGAAACAATAAAGTTTTTTTTTTTTTAAATACCTGGATGAGTGTGTGATGATTTACGCATACAGTTTGCACAGCGCTAAAGTAAAATTAGCGACATTCTCTAGCATGTTGAGGTTTTAGTGTGTGTGTGTGTACAGTGTGTTTTTTTATTTATTTATTTATTTTATTTTACTTCTCTAAACTCTCCCTTTAAGCCTCACACTGTAAAAAAAAAATCCCGTAAAATTTTACGGTAAAAAAACGGTAGCTGTGGTTGCCAGAAAAAAAAAAGTACATGAGTAAAAGAAATTGTGAATTGAACAAGAACACCCAGAAGTGGTATGAAAAGCAAATACACTTTTTATTTTAATGCCACAAACATGTTAAATACATACTTTGGACAACCATATTCTTCTCCTTAAAACAGCAGTAAAACTACATGTTGGCTTCAATTTGCAGAACAAACATTTTGAACGATCACAATCTTACCAGAAAGCAACACATTCTATAACCTGAACAAAACCACACACCATTCTATTAACAGAATGGATTAATCATGAACCAAATACTTGGAAAGCATAAACATACAGCTTTTTACAATCTCAGATGCACAAAACAAAACTTCCTGTAGGAAAACTTAAACAGAAGCTCAAACAAGGAATTCTAAGAAAAAAAAAGTTTAAATATCTAAATATTAATGAAAAGGTGACATTTTATTTTAGGTACACAATGTTTTCTTGGCTGCTCAAATCATTACTGGAATTTTATACTGTTTTGTACCATATGTACAAAACAGTATAAAAGGTTTTCTAAGAGTACAGTACAGTACATCTTCCAGTGAAAATCCAGATAACTCAAATTTGAAAAGCATTATCAGTGCCAACGTGATCTTAAGACATCTGTCAAAAAATGTTTTGTCCAACCTTAATCTACTCTCCATTCGTGATCAGCAAGGTCTGCTATGAGTGTAAGGACTCGGGGGTTCACTGGAGCAGTTTTTTGTTTTTCCTCGATTCAACTTTGGTGCCCTTCTCTGGGTTTATGCTGAAGAAGCACCTGAAAAACAGAATGTAATGACTGAATTTGTTGCTCACAAATATAAACTGATTAAAGGGTTAATTCACCAAAAAACTAATTTTGTCATCATTTACTAGTAGTTATAACATGCACTTTGTTACGACACTGGGGTTAGAAGTGAAACAGGATGCACTCGCAGGGGAAAGTGGTCAGTTTATTAGGCACAAACAAAAGGGCACATTCAGAAGTGATGGGACAACAATACAAAAAACAGCACGTCAATCTTCCAAAAAGGGTTAGCCACAGATGAGAACACTTACAGGGCAAAAATCCAGGAAATCATGAAACAGTAATCCAAAGGCTTACAGGGCAAAAATCCAGGAAGTAACGAGACATGAATCCAAGAACCCGGGAACGCCGGGTAAACAAAAACATAAGAAAAAGTGCAAGGACCAGGGAATGCCTGGTAAACAAAAACCAGAGAAAGCTCTTTGCTTCGTCGCTATCTTTAATTATATTTTAAACACTTTCAGTTACATCTAAATAAATACTAGATCATCCCTTAACAAATTCCAATATAATACTCTGCGCCGAAGCGGACACAGACAGGGATTTAAATAGCAGAGTTCATTCAAACAGAACAAGATTAAACGAGCGACACCTGGACACAATAATCATCTGTTAACAGGCGAACCAATGAGGAAACGGGGCAGAGACATGACGCAATACAAAAACAAAAGAGCACATGGCAACGTAAACAAAACCAGAGTCTTTGTGAATGGAATGTCCATCGGAGAGTTTTTTTAATAGCGCTGGAAAGCGCGCAGATATGCTGCTCCGTCGCGGAGCAGCGAGTGGAGAGAGCTAACACACTTTATGTCAAAAATTGATTTATGACCCCCTCACGTTGTATAATTTATGGCCTCGTGAAGGTCCCATGAACATGTGTGGTCATTTTTATGACTTTTTTTCCTGTCCTCTGTATGTCTGTGTGGAGTTGCATCTCCCAGGTGTGTGTGTGTTTAATGTTTCACGAAGTGACAGGTGCTAAGGGGATGTGCATGTGTGTGTGTGTGTGTGTCTTGAAAACTATTGATTAAATAAACAGCCGTGGTTAGAACGCTGGAGACGCAGCACAATACTCAAATGATGTGTGCTCCGCGACGTCTAAACCATGAATGGCTATGCTTGTGTGTTCTAATGGTTTGAGCCTAGGATTACACACTTTTTCACACCCCCTACCCCTCCTTCAGACCCTCTGCGTGCGTGTGTGTGTGTGTGTGTGTGTGTGTGTGTGTGTGTGTGTGTGTGTGTGTGTTTAATGTTTCATGAAGTGATAGGTGCTAATGGGTTGTATGTGTGTGGGCGTGTGCACGTGTGACCTGAAGCTAATGTTTTAAAAAAACAAACAAATAGTTAAAGAGCTATGGCTTGTATACTTATCTGTTTTTTTATTAGCGCAATTATCTGTTACAATGACTGTCCCACGTGAACTCCTAAAGACCCTAGAAGTGTAAATACGAGCTCTCGTGAAGGTCGCATGAACATGTGTGGTCATTTTTATGACTATTTTTCCTGTCCCTTGTCTGTGTGGAGTTGTATCTCTCAGGTGTGTGTATGTTTAATGTTTCATGAAGTGATAGGTGCTAATGGGTTGTGTGTGTGTGTGTGTGTGTGTGTGTGTGTGTGTGTGTATGTTAATGAGTTCTTACGGCGCTTTATGTGTGCGTGTTCTGAGAAACGCTGTTAAATACCCCGTGGCCTGTATGTCGTCGGATCATGTGTGGATCGTGTGTGTAGTGAAACTTAGCTCTCCACTAAAGAGAACTAAAAGCTACTTTTTTCGAAAAGGTTTGTTGATTTGATTGTAAGATTTGTTTCAAGAGAATATGGCCGTCTATATTAACAGTAAGTGTATTTTATTATCATGTTTTTATTATTGTTGTTGTTAAGAATTTATGAGACCTTGGTCTGATGTAAAAATGCTTAAACAGGTTCTCTAACGATCCAGGTGATGTGAACGAAATTGATGCTATTGTTGGTGAGATTTGTTACCTGAACCATGCGAGCGGTGCGTATAAATGTTATACACATATCCACATGGTATTTATAACGCATGATGTTATGTATAGTGTTAATGTGTCTGTTATTTGTCTGTCCGTAGGATCGAAGCCGTATGATAGACCGGTCTCAGAGCATGTGACACAGCGAGAGAGTGTGAATAACCCCCACTCAGTATGTGGTATTGTAATGATGTAATGTTTACATGAATGTTGAAAAATGTTTAAAATGTACTTATGTCATATGACTGTTTTCATCAGTAGGTTTATCAAGTCTTGTAAACAAGATTGGCGTATCTGGACACGATAATCAGACAACGCAGCCTATCAGCTGTAGCGGTGTTAAAAAATGCCGAGCAGCTAAGTGTGAAGAGATTACACACACACAGATCCACGCAGAGACTGCTGGTTGTGAAGTTAATTCAGAAACCCCATTGACAGAGCCGGAACAGAAACGGAGGAGACAATCGAGCGGCGTGTCAGATGGTATGTAGCATATGTGCAATGTTGTAAAAATGTTGTTTTATCTTTTACCTAATTAATACTATAACCATGTGTTCTTTTTTCCACAGAGACGTTCGTGGATAAGCCCTCTGATGACAATACGACTGATGGTATTAGCTGGGGTGACAAGCTGTTAGAATCTTGGAATGTGGTCCAGTTTAGCACGGTACGTCCGCACGAGGTGGAAGAAACGCAAATCATGGGTGTGGACACACAAGCTCTACCTTCAAATCAGCAAGCGTACAGACGTTAAACGGAAAACATTAATCAATGTTTAATCGACACGATAGGGGATTGTCTCAAACCCATTGAGGACCGTTTAAAAACCATCGAGGAACGTATTCACGACCATGGTATTAACGTTAACCAACGTCATGCTTGGAATTTAGCCTCTACACACCAACAACAGGGGATATATTTTAACCACGTTTTAGCGAAACAGACGACCGACCCGTCGAATAGCAGAGGATCAAAAACTAACAACGGATTTGTTAAAAGAGATAGTGCTCTTGCTCAAAAACAAACTCGGGTGAGTTGTGAAAAAAAAATCCTTATACATACATATATATATATATATTATAAAATGTGTCTTTACTATTAGAATGTGTAATTAGTGTTAGTTGTTAGTGATAGTATGTGTGTGATAGTCGTTATTTGGTAGAGTTCTTGTTTACTGATTACCAGTGTTTCATGTTTTACTGTTACCAAGGTTGTTGTTTAAATAAATTTCTTTTTAAAATGGCAGAACGTTGTCGGGATGAGGAATGTTGTGATCACGGATGAGCATCTAGATTTAGACAAGACGACATAGGCGATCAGAGTACCAACACCGAAACATTGCATTATTTAATTCAGACGATAGAGGGTATGAATAGACCTACGTCTACAAACGACACGTTGGTGAATTTATTAAACATAGTGAGATCAATGTCTGTTGTCTGGACAGAACAACATCTAGATTCGGTTTTAGACTCATTTGACATTTTAAATTCACAACAGGGGGGTGTGTGTACAGATGATCTATCGCATCATTCATTCGACACACCACAAAATATGGTGTTAACACGCGATGATATTGACAAACTTGTAAGAGAGGGTGGTGATATCGGGGTTATACAGTTGTGGCAAGACCCAGATTCAATAGCGTGGAGATACGTCGGCGTATAAATCTAAGGGTGCTACCTGCTGTAGACATAGCTACATACACTATATTACTACACGAAATATTGGTGGAAATAGTATCGTTTTCCAGACAGTTGGCTGGGGATGGTGGGTTGATTAACATAACAATGAGCGGTCCTAGTCTAAACTCTGATGTTAATGCTGTCTTGACACCTAACAACGACTACTGTGTGGACGTCTTCACAACCAGCTTGAGAAGATTATGCAGAGTAACACAGATGTGCGGGTTGACGATAGTTTAGATCTAAAAGTAGCTATAGCACAGAGTAAACATGGGGTGGTTATGGAAAAGTGCGCGATCTAGCCCATAATGAGGTAATCAGTAGGAATAGGATGAATCTGTTCTGTCCCGTAAACAAGTCTAACAATCTGTGTTTTGCAATCTGTCTGGCACATTTTCTAAACCCCCAAAAATCATTCACACATCTGCAAACCATAGCGGGGTCGTTGCAGAAGTCTGCTGGGTATTCGGAACAGTATAAGATAGGGTTTAATGATATCACACGCTTTGAGCACATGTTAAGCATAAAAATAGTGGTCTTCCACAGATCAAGCGCCGGTATGATGGAAAAGTATATGTCCAGTGATGCACGTCATCACAAGACAGTGTTCTTATACCTGCACGATGGGCACTATTTTATGATTAAGAAGCTGAATGCATTCATAGGTACTTCATATGACTGTGAAAAAAAAATGTCGGATAGACTTTGTAGAAACATGCCTCTTTTAAAAATATTATTAAACGCTACACCCAAACAGAGATGGGTTATTTTACAGTCTGCAGCAGATGAACTCATTGCAACCTTGTGTGAAGTGGCTCTTAACATTCTCCACGGGAATATTCCACTCACTGCGTCATAATACCGCAAACTGAGAAGGAATAAAAGAGCTCTGAAGCTTGTGGCTGACAAGAAAATAGCTGTTAAGAGAAAACGACGTCTGATAAACCAGCAGGGGGGTTTTCTACTACTGCTATTAAGTGTGGCAATACCATTTATCAGCAATCTGGTCGCACCTAGATAACATGAGGGGATGGAGTATGCAGAGAAGATGTTTTTAGTACCCCAGCATCAAATAAATAAACTAACGAGTGACCCCCGCGCGAGACTATTCAACGAGTTGTGGAGAATGATTTGGATGTGACCATAAGAAGTGTTTTGCACAGATCTGATTTGGATGATTATGAAAAGGCTAAGTTGTATACAAATACATTACAACGTTTAACAATCGCAAGACAGGTGGACCGTGAAACCAACACGTTAACATTAACACTCCCACAGCCTGACGGTGTTAAAAAAGAAGACCAGTCCTCTGCGGTGGGCGTGGCCATTCACGATATTTCAGATACTGTTGTGCTCGACGTTTTGAAGAACTTTCCACAGAGGAGTGTAAAAAACGCTCGTTACATTTTAGATAAAATTTCTAAATCTAAAGACGTCGCATCTTGGGCTGAGTCGGGGGAGTTTGTGTTTAAAGGCAGAACAATCCACGGGTCGCACATGCTCGATTTAGTCAAAGGTGTCACTGCTCCACAAAAGGTTTCTGACGCACTGAGACCTATTGGCTGGAATGAGTTTCTGCAGGCTTTTTCTATTTTAAATATACCATACTCCACTGTGCCGAATCGTTATGTCAGACAAGTTATTAACTCTTTCAAAAACAATACGACACCTATTATAACCAGCACATCTAAGAAGAGTAAAAAAGGACAGAAAGCCCCAGCATCACCCTCAAATTATTCAGCTCGCCTCCTCTGGACACGAGTCAGTGGCTGAAATATTAATCTCAGAGATTTTGTATGTTCTGTGTTTCCTATTTTTTGGTCATGTTATTATTATCGATATTATTGATTGTGATGTATGTATGTATAATAATAATAATAATAATAATAATAATAATAATAATAATAATAATAATAAAGTCAACAACAAAAAAAGACGCTTCTATTCTTTAGTTGTTGTTTATTTGAGAATGTTAAACATGATACATAAACACTTCACACGTCTGAACACAGCGTATACAATTGAAAACATTTTCATTACAATGAGTCTGTTTTAGTTTTTTCACAAAAGCAGACACCTTTTTGTCATTTTTAATAAAATCACCGGTATACAGACTCATCACATAATCATAATCATACCCCTTTGACATATGGAAAAGAAAGAACACACAATGCTGCCCGCAGGTATCTGATGAAAAATCTTGGACTTGCACTGATGAATATTGTACAACACTAGAATTGCGGTTTAGAAAGTTTTTAATAAGTGATGGAAAACGTGGGTAATCTGGTTTATTACCAAAACTGTCGAAAAAACAACCCACCCCATCTTCATTTATGTAGATAGCCAGCCAGTGTTCACCTAAGAGTCCTGATGGGTGTGTGTTTATCACTACCATACCGGGTAATTTTTTTAATGGTTCTTTTGGAAGATAGTCACACGGGAGCACCCCGAGAAAATGTGTGTTGTATGAGATCTTGTCCATGACGGCCGTAAGTTCTAGTGTGTCCATTTTTTATTTTTATTTTACATATTAATAGTAGTCAACCAGGATCTGTCGACGATTTGACACTTCGATTATGCTGTCGAATATGGCATAAACAATTAAATTAATCGTTCTGGGTAGCGGCTGTCTAAAACGGGCTTCTAGTCTGATGTTTCCAGACTTGATGAGTGAAATGTGCAGGCCACACTCCTTGTCTGGTGTGAGATTGAATGTGTACAGGGTATACCCCTGTAGAAAATCCTCCCTGTCTATTGAAAGAGGTTGGTTTTTAAGATGTTTTCCAGAAGCCAGCGCTAACTGATAAAATTCACGTACTGCAGAGCCGCTTTCATATTCTGGTTGCAGAGGCTTCGCGGGGTGTTGCTGGCCATCCAGATAAATAGCCAAAATTTCTAAGTCATAGTTTTTAAAAGCAAATGGATTTTTATTATAAGCTCCTGTAAATGCATCATTATCGACCATCGCTAGAACCACCGATTTTGGCATGGTTCCTAAGAATAAATTTTCTTGATTACAGACGCGAGATCCTGCAGGAATTGAAAAATTTTTCAGACACACGCGATCTATAGGATATTTAGCGGTTGTCATTAACAACGTCTTTGCATGCCCCAATCTTACAGCCGGTGATACAGACACTTTTTTTTTTTTACAAATAGTGACGCTGATAGAATATTTATCTTATATTGTGCAGCGTCGCTCCTCATCAAGCAGAATTCGTCTTTACCCCTTGTCATACGGATTTTAATGTCCACGCCGTTAAGCATAAGTTTTTCTTGAAAGAAGATGTCGCTGTGAACGGGAGCGAGAAGTTCCACGACATTGCTCGCATTGGTAAAAGCAGCTCTTTTTGTGAGCCCGTGATTACCACCTGCGGGGTCTGATACATCCATATGTCCCACCGTGTCTTTGTAAAACAATGCCGCAGAGAAAAGTGTTTCAAGTGCGTCTCTACCATAATTGGTAAGACACTCTATTATACAACGATAAGGGTATGTGCTAGAGCTCTGTGATATAAGACGGTCTCCTAACGACACATCCACTTGTGAAAATATAGTCGCGCCTGGATAATTAATAAGGCCCACAGGTGCTCCGTCCGCAATATCCGTGCCGTCAGCGTTAGTGATTTTTAGACGCAAAAACACCAGCGTGTTGTTTAGGTCTACATAATCCTCTCCAGTCCCCGCTATAAACAATTCCAGCGGTGATGAGTCCGATATGGCTGATAATGGTGGTACTTCTATATAAGTATTTTTTTCAATAGCTGTTTGAGTCATCGGCACTGTGAACAGGTCCAGTTCGGTTTTTAAACATTCTTCTGACATGTTGTGTAGTAAAGCCATGATCTAAAATATTGTTTTAACACGGGGCTTTGGTCTTTTTTTTTTTTTTTGATGTAGCGCTTTTTGTTGTCACCACGCATCTGCTCTTTACAACTGATGCATTCTTAACATTGTGTTTTGTTTTCTTTCGTACTTGACCACTCCTCCGAACCCCTGGTGGTCTAGCTGATCTACTGTGAGCCATAGCCATCAACCCTGATCCGTCTTGAGGATCACCGTCATTAAAAGACCGTGATAACGTGTTGGTAACAACGTCACTTAGTATGTTTTTTGCAGCTGATTTAAGATGGGGTTTGGCTATGCTAAATCCTCATTTTAGCAAAGGTATGGCCATTCTAAAGAGTCCCCTAAACATACCGCCCAAGCTGGCCCCATACATAACCCCCCCACCGGCATACCCCGGGAGTCCATTACCGGCTTGATTCTGGTAATAGGCTACATAACGCATGGGGTCTATGTTGTTCATGTTATTGAGATACACCATCATTAAACAAACTGTTTCACAGGTCTAAAGTGTAGTTTGACACACACCTTCCCATAACTGAAAGGGACGTCTTGATTTTGGTCGTCTTTCACCTGTATAGTTATTTCTGTGATGGACGATTTGTTAACTGACACGTAATGCGGTCTATCGTATCTGACAGTAATATTCTTATTAATATCACCGTCTATATGCACACAGCGTAGTAGTGGAACGTGGTGGTCGCCAACTGATTGATATTCTATAATATCTGTGTATATATACATGGTGTAGAACCCCCCGTTTATGTCCGCCTGATGGGGGGCATACGTCACAGGTATATACCCTACTATATGTTTTTCATGATTTTGATTACTAGTTTCTATAGCAACGCCTGACTTTAAAACTAAAATATTAGCCAGTTTTCCATAAAATGTCAATGACGTCTTCGGAGGGGCTTTCAGAAACACTTTGTTTTTAATATGGTCATAACCGAGACTCGCCCCCGATGGCAGGTTTGCGTTGATTCCCCTGATCAAAAAGGAAGGTCCTCATAATAACCCGTCTTTAACGTGTAAGGTATGTTTGACGTTTTCCGATCGCCGGTGATGAAAAGTTCTTTGATGTGATTCTTGCTAACTGATGACTTTGTTTCATCATAGCTGAAAATGAATGTAGCATCTGTCTCATTAAACGTGTACCACGACACGGGGTATTCAAATTCGATTAACCCCACTTGCCATTCTCCTTTTAAATTTATACCTTTCGCCTATCTGGTTGTGTAATTAGATATGCGGTTTTCCGGATAAACAGATAATGATGTGTTGCATGGCAACGTTACATAAAACCCCCCTCTGCCATGGCTGTTTTTACGAGTGTGCGTTGGACACTTGTTGGTCTTTATTTTTATCGTTTCTGCACATCGACCAAATCTTTCTGGTCGATCCATGACATGAATTTTGCAGGCCACCCGAGCCATCGAACCAGCACTAATGTTTTCCGACCTTGTTTCTTCTTGTCTAAAATTTTTTCCTTTTTAAACGCATTGTTTTTGTTCACAATTATTTTTTGTAATTCCTCCTCATAAAATACTCCATCGATAACATCGCCGTCGTAATCACATAGCCTGTAGACTGGAGGGTCTCGAGGTACACAATCCGTTATGGTGAAAAATTCATGCGTATAGTTTTCCTCATACCCTTTTGTGAATACCCCTCTTGCTTTAGAAATTCTAACAACATCACCAATTTTATATTTAAAAACGGGTTTGGCACAGTGAGCTCCGCTAGCACCATACAGATTATGAAACACCACAGACTTGTTATCTCTGTTCACATCAACCGGTCTCATCTTAATGCTACGGTGAAAACTCACATTGTGAGATCTTGAAGTACATCTACGTAACGTTTGGAATTTGTTGCTGTTAAATATCTCCACATCCTACCTTTTAAGGTTCTATTAAACCGCTCAATGACACAGGCTTTTAATTCTGTGGCGGGTGCAAAATGTATGATGACTTTTTTGTCATGCTTTGAAAATGTTTATTAAAAAACTCCTTTCTGTTGTCTGTCTGTAATTTGCGCGGCACACGACCTTCCTTCAGTATAGATTCGAAAGCTTTATTTACCCCGATTCCTGATTTATGCTTTAATAAACGCGTCCATGCATATTTACTAAACAGATCTATACACGTCAACAGAAAACGGTTATTGTCATTTTCCGCAGCATATGCAGACATGTCAACTAGATCGGCCTGGAACTGCATATCGATGCCATAGACAAAAACACCATTCCTTTTGTAATTCAGAGGGGCGTGTCTGTGTAGCGTGTACGCGTCCTCTCCGGCCAGCCAGTCCGAAACCTGTTTATTGTTTAAGCGAATACCCGTTTCCTTTAAAACACCATCTTTTAAACGTTTTTTACCTCCTAAAGACCCCGGATTAGAAGGGTTGTAATAAATTTTTTTCATTTCTTCGGTCATGTTGACGGTTCAGACTCCACAAAAGAATAACACACGTGTTTTAAATGTTTGAGAATTTATTTCGGTGAAAGAAATCAACATCATACATCATCGAGGTGCTGTAGAAATTTTATACACATTACACTGTTTTTCTCGACAATGTAATCAACAAATGTTTACACGATTTCACAAACATCATTCTCTTCTTTTCTTGATAATATTATACATAAATCAGTCACATAAGCACACACACACATTATGTCAGCAATTCTAATACTGCTGCCACATTCAGTCATCAGGTCTAGTATTTTTCTGATAGTTGTACAAACCGACTCGCCCGCATTAATACACATATGCATCATATCTGTCCACACATTCCACATTCCTCTCACATCACATATTTGTCTCTTGAGTTTTGTTAAACGTTTTGGGTGAACGACACAATCGTTTACATCAATAGACACATCAACATCATCATTAATGATCTTATACAACAAGTTGATAATCTCACATCTAATACGGCGTTTAAACAGATACTTTGTCAGACTTGCTGTGCACCACGTGTTCCCCATTGTCAGTATCACACACGGGTTGTATGCGGGATTCTCTTCCACCCGTCCACGGCGTCGTAGACAATTTGTTCTGTTGCTGGTATCCACAATTTTCTCGCGGACTTCACGAAGCTTCTCCACGATGTAAACTTCCTCCCGCAATTCCTGTAAAATACCATCAACAGTACCTTGAATTCTCTCGGGGTGTCGCCTAAAACCACACCTGCTCAATGCTTGGGCTATGATGTGTTTAAGCCCCGGTTTAATCAGTTTACGTGACAGTTCCTCAAAGTAGCCGTCGAAAAAATAGGCGTCAGGCTCGAACAGACAGGAATGTCTAAGTTGGCTCGGATGATCCACTTCACACCCCAGACACAACTCCTTCTGCTTTCTGTTTACTAAATGTTCGAGAAGCACCACAACTATTGCTTTTATGATTTTGAAGCCGTCAGAGCGAGTGCAGCCGTCTGTGTCGTCGAACCCCACATAGGCCGCTGACCCGGCTATGGTTCCGGCGTTACCATAAGGCGTTGAAAGAAACTACATATTATGATAACCCAAATTCATACAAAACTTATCCAGCCAGGTGCTGTCGTAAGTCTGGGGGTGTGGTTCCAGTGATGTTGCGTTGTCGTCAGGTTCCGCCGGAGCGGTCTCAGGCGCATCGCTGTAACAACAGACAGACATAGATTCTTGAGACATTGTGCATGTATGTTGTGAGCGTGTCGATCCGCAGGCGTTTTTAATCGTTGTTGTGATGCGGGGGCGGGCTTAAGAACCGATCTTCGGACGTGGTAACGCCCTGCTCCGAATGAAACAATAACGCCTTTACACTATTCACATCATTATGACGAAACTTTGTTAAACTAACGTTTTGTTTTTTCCGTGGCGCATAAATTATTTCCTTACTCAGCTCAATGCCAATTCTAGGTGTTGAGGCAGACGACAAACTTCTACCGGTTTTAGGAGTTTGTGGAGCAGACATCGTGTGAGCTTTTTTTTTTTTGCAATGCATCTTCTGTGTTATAACAAGGACTATTTAAGTATCCTATTTAACCGCCCTGTTTCAACACACACACACACACACACACACACACACACACACACACACACACACACACACACACACACACCGACAATGGACAGGAAAAATAGTCATAAAAATGACCACACATGTTCATGCGACCTTCACGAGAGCTCGTATTTACACTTCTAGGGTCTTTAGGAGTTCACGTTGGGACAGTCGTTGTAACAGATAATTGCGCTAATAAAAAACAGATAAGTATACAAGCCATAGCTCTTTAACTATTTGTTTGTTTTTTAAAACATTAGCTTCAGGTCACACACGCGCACACACATACAACCCATTAGCACCTATCACTTCGTGAAACATTAAACACACACACACACACGCAGAGGGTCTGAAGGAGCGTGAAAAAGTGTGTAATCCTAGGATCAAACCATTAGCACACACAAGCATAGCCATTCATGGCTTAGACGTCGCGGAGCACACATTGTCTGAGTATCGTGCTGCGTCTCCAGCCGTTCTAACCACGGCTGTTTATTTAATCAATAGCTTTCAACACACACACACACACACACACACACACACACAAACACACACACACACACACACACAAACACACACACACATATATATATATATATATATATATACATATACCGTTAGCACCCATCACTTCGTGAAACATTAAACACACACACACCTGGGAGATGCATCTCCACACAGACAGACAGAGGACAGGAAAAAAAGTCATAAAAATGACCACACATGTTCATGGGACCTTCACGAGGCCATAAATTATACAATGTGAGGGGGGTCATAAATCAATTTTTGACATAAAGTGCATGATATAACTACTTATGTCTCTAAATCAATCAATGTTGGCTTCTACAAAACTGATTACCTAGTCGAATCAGATCATCTAGCAGTGTCTGCGAAAATAAACATGAACCCACACGGAAAGGTTACTGGAAACTAAATACAACATGTTTAAAAAAATAAAGAAGAGGTACACGAATTATCTAAAGAAATAAAACGCATTAAAGAACTAAAGGTTTTAACGAGATCAAGCACTGAAATGTGGGGCAGTTTCAAAAAAACAAAC
The DNA here is from genome assembly GCA_023630585.1 of Cranoglanis bouderius. Classification (NCBI taxonomy): domain Eukaryota; kingdom Metazoa; phylum Chordata; class Actinopteri; order Siluriformes; family Cranoglanididae; genus Cranoglanis; species Cranoglanis bouderius. The sequence continues at coordinate 36,106,427 of CM042536.1, forward strand.
AAACAAGCTATTTAAAACAAAAATGTAAAGTACTTAATCAGCAAAAGAATGAATATTATAATAGATTCCTATTTTCTCAGATTTTCTACCTCTTAAATTTATTGATATTATGTTGATTGACAGATGTTTAAATATATGTTATGTCTCAAAATAAATGAATGTATATACTTCAGCACATATATATTATTCAAGTACGCATTTCTCCATCATTCTGGGGTGGTATCAGTCTTTTCTTTGATCTTTTTACCTGGTTTTAACTCAGGTGGTGTAGTCCGGTTACGGCTTTTAAACACGTCTTTTAAAATCCTCGCACTTCACAGTAATTTCTCTTCCGCTGTAATTACTCCCAGAGAAAAGAAGAAGAAAAAAAGTTAAACCGCTAAAGAGGAAAGAGGGACTGCTTAAGGCATGTATGGGAAAACTAGCAAATTAGTAAATAAATAAATAAATAAATAGTTCGCACTGCCACCGCCGGTCCCGCCCTTTCCCTTTCAAATAAACTTTATTGAGTGATTTCAAAACAAACAAACACTTTTCTACATTTACAGAATGCACTGAAATTAAATTCTTCTTTTACATTCAAACAATTCATATGTAAATTTCCATTGTAAGAAAGTCAGTACATATTCACCTACACACACACATATTCACAGCATATTAACACTTCACACCTTATCGAATGTGTAATAAAGACTGTCTGTCCTCTTTTGTCGTTTCAATTCGATCTCGATCTGTTTAAAACCCGTTTCAGCAGAGATATGGCAGTGATTAATAATCATTTTGCATCCTGTTTTCCATATCTTGTAATTTGTGATGCATATTACAAACAAGAAAAAGTCTTTTATTTTTTTGTTTGTTTGGACTTTTGGTCCAAAGATTCCATGCATTATGGATTTTTCATTTATATTTATATCTAGTCCTATGTTTTTTTTTATTATTATTTTTGCCATATCTCTGTTGAACAGAGATTTCTCCATTTCACAACACATCTGACAGCAAGTCTTCTCACACTGATCAACCATGCTACATCCCCAACATTTTCTGATATATCTTTAGTGTTAATATTTTTGACACACTGTTCACTTTCGGTTATTGTTAGATGTTTATATCTAATAATGCCACCGTATTCACTTTCGTTTATTCTCTTATAAATCTCTTTACTAGTTGAACCGCTCCAATCTAGTTTTAATTTTGCATGTTTAAGTGTAAAATCTCCGTATATTAGTTTATAAAAGGGCAGCCTCGACCTTGCTTTTCCTCTTTTATTCCCCCAAAGCTTCACGTCTCCTACCCAATCGGCTTCTCTCTTCATAGCCTGTCACATTTTTACAGAAAGCTATGTTTAGTTTGTTGCCTATTTCAATGGCCCCTAGCCCGCCATCTTCTTTTGGTGTATATAACAGCTCTCGCATTGTTACCTCTCTGTTATTTCCCCATATAAATTTAACACACATTTTATTTAGTTGTTTTATACATTTGTTATCCGGAGGGAGAACAGCTGCTAAGAATAATAGTTTTGAGAGTACGAAAGTTTTAATTATTTGTATTCTAATTTTATCATTTTCGATTTTCCAGTTTTCAATTTCTGACCTAATTTCCTGTACCTTTTTCTCCCAGTTCCGTTGCACACATTTAGTACTTGTAATTGTCAAGCCAAGTAGTTTAATTTCTTTTTTCTTTGTATATTTAATGGCGGGGTGGCGGTATTGCCCATCCATACTGCGTCCGTTTTGTTGTGGTTTAATTTGGCTCCTGATCTTTGTTCGTATAATTTAAATAGATTGTTTATGATGTCTAATTGTTTCTGATTATTTATGAATATCATGATATCATCCGCATATGCCGTGATGTTAGAGATCTTACCTGTGTTTAATTTAACGCCTGGTAGACCCGGATCATTTTTAACTTTGTATAAAAGGGGGCTGATCGCAATTATATAAAGTGCTGCTGGTACGACACCAGGTGTGTGGTGGGACGAGGGAGTCAGGATGCATGCGCAGGGGAAACGTCAGTTTATTAGGAAACTGTGATATTCAAAAATAAAGGAACACACAAAAACAACAAAACATAATCCATCGAAAATAAAAAGGCAACAATAATCCAAAATGAGATAGTACTTAGAGAATGAGGCAGTAATCCAGAAAAGCAGTGATCCTTCTGCAGAAAACAAAAACACAGGGAAAAACACGCGAGGCAAGGAGGTGGTTTGGGAACCACGAACAATGAGCTAAGGTTATAGAACTAGGGACTACGAACAACGAGCTTGAAACAAATCACTATTTTCACTCTAATCTAAATTAAGGCTAATACTCCGCGCCGAAGCGGAAACGGAGCGGCGTATTTAAACACACTCAAAGAAATGCACGATAAATGACACCTGAAACTCATGATCACATATTAACAGGCCAACCAATGAGGAAACGGGGTAGAGACATGACGTAACACAAAGCACATGGCAAAGGTAAACAAAATGTGAGTCTTTGTGAATGGCGCTGGAATGCGCTCCTGTGGAATGCGGAAATAGGCTACGCTCCATTTGTAGCGTAGCGAGAGCGGGAGAACCTAACAGCTGCGCTCAGAGGACAGCCTTGTTTAACACCTCGTTGGATTTCAAAAGCATCTGTTAAACAGCCATTAACGTTAATTTGCACCTTCGATTGTTTGTATAAGGTTTTAATCATGTTAATGAGCTCCTCTGGGAACCCATAGTGTTTCATCACACTCCATAAGTACTCGCGTGAAATGAGGTCAAAAGCTCTTTTTTGGTCTAGTCCCACTATAAAATCATTTTTATCAGTCGCCTTCATCATTAATTCCCTCAGAGTCCCGAGATTATCCCACATGTATCTACCTGTGATGGCGCACGTCTGTTCTGTTCCTATTATTTGGTTCAAAATGTCGTTCATGCGATTTGGAATTATTTCAACCAGTATTTTATAATCCAAGTTCATCAAACTTATTTGTCTCCAATTGTCAAAATCTGTATCATCTCCCTTTTTGTATATAAGTGATATCACGCAATGGTAAAATGATTGGTGTAATTTTCCCTCCTTTAATCCTTCATTATATACATCAGCGAGTAAATCTGCTAGTTCTGTGCTGCATGCTTTATAAAATTCTGCAGGAAGTCCGTCAGGGCCTGGGCTTTTCCCTTCATTTAACTGAGAGATAACTTTGAGTATTTCATCCTCGGTTATAAGGTCCCCCAAATGTTGGTCATTTTAATCTTTTAATGTCGGGCATTCGGCTAAGAACTCTGACAATTTCTGTTTATCTTGAGCATTAAGTCTTGGCATTTTTCTTTTATTATTTCTCTTTTCTCCTTTTCATCTACGATTACGTTGCCATTGGTATCTTTAATCCCTTTTATCTTTCTCCTCTCTCTGCGAGCTTTCAGTCTCTTAACTAGGCTTTGTGGGATACCTGTGTGATTTGTATCCATACCAGCGTGTAGCTGTACATTTAAAAATAGTTCGTCATTTAGCCGTGTGAGTCCAGATTTAGTTTTAAATAATAGGTCGTCTTCTTCTATACTTTTATTCTGTATAGTTTTGAGTTCAACATACTTCATGATAAGTTTATTATAGTATTCGTTCTTTTCTTGGTTAAGTAGTTTACATTTTTGTTTTAACAAATTTATTTTTATTTTATTTTTTTTTAGAATTTCCCATAATTCAACATTTGATTTCGTTAATATTTTTAATTGTTTAATACGACTAATATCTCTGCACATGTCTTGTACATTTTCTTTGTTTTTAGACGCGTCGTATTTAATTTCCAAAAGCCTTTTGCTTCACATACACCTACATGGTTATTCTTGTAACCACAGCCAGATGATCGGATTCAACTAGATACTCGGTTCTGTAATGTAAAGTCTTTATCCCTTTTGAAATATAAATCCGATCTATTCTTGTTTTTGTCTTAACATCTATCCGAGTGAAGCCAAGATCATTTGTGTATTTTATTCTAAAAGTATCTTGCATTTCACACATATCACAAACATGTTTTAATAGTTTCCCTTCTCTGATTCTTGTCGCATTTGTGTTTGGGAATCTATCTTTTTCATTTGTTACAGTATTAAAATCTCCACATAAGATGATACTGTATCCAACATTTAAAACTTCATATAATTTGCAGAAGATTATAATTTTCCCGGCTCTATCCGGGGGTGTATATACATTAACAATTCTCAATGTTAGATTTTTAGTCCACTATTAGTAACCGTCCTGGGATGATTTCTCTACACATAATAATGTCAACATTTTGTTTGAAAAATATTCCACCACCATCCGCGCTGTCTTCCCCAACTGATATAAGAGCATTTCCACTCGTCCACCTCTTAATAACATCATCAATATCATTTTTGGTTTTTAATCTCAATTCTTGAGCACATATTACATCGCTTTTTTTTTTTCAAGAAATGTAGATATTTTACTATCCCTGTTCTTTAATGACTGTATTCCATGTACATTTATTGTAATCAGTGTGAAAGTATTATGTAGGAAATATTTGTATTCATCATGTTCTATTCTTTCATTTTTTGAACCCTCTGTTAAAGGTGGAGATGCTCTTTTGCGCCTTTTAATTTTTTTGGTAAGTTCGTGTTTGTTTTTAGCGCATAACATTTTCAGTGTTAGTGAGGGCGAGAGTGTGTATCAGTTCACCTGCATTATCCGTGCCGGTCCGAGTGACTTCGTATTCACCAGCTAGAAGTCCATACTCTTCCGGGACGTGTCCTGCAGAAGTAAGACTTCTGATTATTCCATACCAGAAACCGAACTGGTCTAGAGGTTTATAGACCGGCTGTAGAATTTCACAGAACCGTAACAGATACTGTTCTACATCTGCATCAGCAATTCTTCCAGTCCGAAACTTTATTACAATATTTTTAATGTCCTGTGGAGCTGATGTAGTCATCTCCCAACTTTTACAAAAAGCACTTCCTGGATTATTGTTAAAGATTTGGGTAAACCTCATCAATGCTTGCTCTTGGTTAAAACATATTTCATATTCTCTCGTATTTGGTAAAGCGATAAAAGAGTGAACATCCGTCATAGTAATCCATTGGCTATGAAGAAGATTTAAGCCAACCTTGGATCTATTAGGCGCTTCTCGTTCTCCATTATAGCGCAGTCTAACCCAGTGCCTGCCGTCGGCAGGGAGGCCCCCCGGGGCGACACGGCGCGGCTCCTACGGTGGAAATTAACACCTCGTTAGGTGATTGTTTTAAGTCCTTTGTGAAAAATTGGCGTCGGGGGAGCCGCCCGCGAGAGCGTTTAAAGTCCTCGCACTTCGCGGTGATTTCCCTTCAGCTGAGATTACTCCGTGGGGGGAAAAAGGCTACACGGGAGGTTAAACAGGCAAAAAGAGAAGATGAACCGCTTAAGGCACTAGCTTGCTAGTCCGTACTGCCGCTGCCGGTCCCGCCCTTGCTTTTTTATTATTATTATTTTTTTTTTATCAGTTATGTCATTTTAATAGTATCAAGTGTGTTCCTGAAGAAATAAGTAATAACACTGTCACAACATATCACCAATTAGCACTGAACTAAAACCAGTGGTCGTATATATATATATATATATATATATATATATATATATATATATATATATATATATATATATATATATATATATATATATATATATATATATATATATATATATATATATATATATATATATATATAGGACCACTGGTTTTAGGTATATATATATATATATTGGATTTTACAGCACAAAAATAATTTTTTAAAAAGGTACATAAGAAATAATGCATCTCTTGTGAAAATAAAAAAACCCAAAACCTCCAAATGACTTCTGAGTGAACACAAAGGACAGCAAATCCACACATTTATTTAGCATCTGTAGACTTTGTAGATCTCCAGAGCTTTAAATATCGGTTGATTTAAATGGTAGGTCAGAGAAAGTGTCAAATACACAAAAGCTGAATGTCATCATCCTGCTGATGGTCCACAGGAGTTCTGTGTTATTTGGTCCAGCTGACTTTAGGAATATCATAATGCTCTGTCAGTGTGTCCAGATGTCTGTTGAACTCCTCAACTCTGCGCTTGTGTGTCTTGGAAGCTTTGTTCAAAATTCTTTCCATTTGCCTTTTCTCCTGGATTTTGTCAAAGGCGATTTGAGCTGGTTCTTTTATCAACATAAGCCTTCTTGGTCGTTTCCTCGTCTGTTGAAGTGGTCAGCACCTGTTTTTCCAAACGCTTTGACTCCTTGTCCTTCTTCTTCTTCTTTTTACCAGCTGAAATATCTCCAGTTCCTTTGAGTTTTAATGATCCTTTCTGAACAGACACATATTCCGCCATCTTGCCTCTGCCAGACACGACGCTGCTCTCTCAAAGTCAAGCCGCTCAATAAAACTCCCCGCGCAACATCCACCTATTTATCTGCACTCTACAGGACCTTGTTGAGTCCAGGCGGTCCTAAGACCAACGGTCACACAATAGCACCCATTCAAAAAGAAACAGAACGCCACATCTTTTCACCTACTAGCGTCTTCTTCTTCCTCATTCTCTCTACACACACAAACATTATTATTATACATTATTAGTACTGATGTTTTTCCCCCATCAGTAGTAGTAGTAGTAGTAGTAGTTGTAGTAGCAGCAGCAGCAGCAATAGTAGCAGTAGTAGTAGCAGCAGCAGCAGCAGCAGCAGCAATAGTAGTAGAAGTAGTAGTAGTAGCAGCAGCAGCAGTAATAGTAGTAGTAGTAGTAGCAGCAGCAGCAGCAGCAATAGTAGTAGTAGAAGCAGTAGTAGTAGCAGCAGCAGTAGTAGTAGCAGCAGCAGCAGTAGTAGAAGTAGTAGTAGTAATGGTAGTAGTAGTAGTAGTAGCAGCAGCAGTAGTAGAAGTAGTAGTAGTAGCAGCAGCAGCAGTAATAGTAGTAGTAGTAGTAGCAGCAGCAGTAGTAGTAGTAGAAGTTGTGGAACATAATAGTAAATCACTTTGTGTAAAACGTACATAGTAAAACATGGGACCGCTTAAAGCACGTGTGTGATAGTAGCAAATTGTTGCTAGTTCGCAGTGCCGCCGCCGGTCTTGCCTCTTCCACTCATCGCGCTGCTCAGATCTGTTCTAAGAACAGCTCCGAAATAAACGCTACGCGCCGAGTTTCCTTTTATTAAATGTGGAAATTACTTTCGTTTGATTTAAAGGTTCATCAGTTATTATTCCTGCTCGGACTTGAATGTTCAACAAAAACTCATTATTAAAAATTTCAATCTCTTTTTTCAAATAGTTTAAATTATTTTCATCGCTTTCATCTCTTGTACTTTTCAATTTTAAATTAATATATTCTCTCATAATTTTCTTATGAGTCTAATTTTTTTCTTTATTAAAACATAAACATTTGTACTTAAGAAATTTTTAATCTGAGTCTTAAAGGCTTCCCCACAAATCACAATAATTAGTAGTGAAGACATCTAAGGTTTTAATCCTATTTATTTCTTCTTTTAGATCTATAATCAGTGCAGGACTTTTCAGAATTTGTATGTTCAATTTCCTATAGTTTATTATTTTTTCATTTTTAAAGCTAACACCGCATATGACGGTCAAGTGATCTGAATAAACAAAAAGTTTTGTTATATAATATTTAGCTTCAAAATTAATATTAACATGAATCCTGTTAATTATGGTTTTGCATACTGTATCAAATCTTGTAAAGTCTACTTTCCCTGGATATAAAATCGTAAATATATCACTGAAATGATGATCATTCATTATAGATTTACAGATGTAAGGAATCCGCGTTCTCTCCTAATTTTACATATTTTAGTAGATATTTTATCATGTTTCTTCAACAGGAGCAAAAATAGCAATAAATACAGTAAATGAATAAATAAATACATTGATTTATTGATTAATACATAAATAAATGAATAAATAAATCCATAACTAACTAACTAACTAACTAACTAACTAAATAAATAAATAAATAATCTGTCTAGATTCACAATCACTTCTTAAAGTAGCCACAAATAGTAATAAATACAGTAAATGAATGAATAAATACATTGATTTATTTATTAATACATGAATAAATCAATAAATAAATAAAAAAAATAAATAAATAAATAAATAAATAATCTGTCTAGTTTCACAATCACTTCTTAATGTAGCCACTATTTCCCCCACTCACTCACTGTTAAAGCTGTATTGGAACTGTCAGGACTGGGCTTACATCATTGTGTTCTTTCCCGTGCCAGTCACATGACTCTGGCCCTTGTGATGTCATATTGCTTCTATTAGAATCTGCTGGGTTCTAACTTCTTACAGCTAGAAAGAGAAAGCCAATGGCAGATTTCTGGCTAAGATTAAGTGATGTATGTGCTGTTTTTTCACCTGATGACGTTTAAGAAAGGAATTATTTTTCATTGACTTGCCCAAACAATCTCGAGACTTAGGAGTTTATTATTTTGAATGTTTAGTTAGATGTAGGCTTTGATTTGAGTTAGATATGGGCTATAATCTGTTTTAAAACCTGTTATGTCCCCTTCTTTCCTTTCATAAGTAGAGCTGAAAACTTCATAATGTAAACCAGTTCCATTTTTTTAAATTTTTTAAATTTATTTATTTTTTTTAAGTACCATATGTAACTTTGGTTGTTTCTTCAACAGGAGCAAAAATAGTAATAAATACAGTAAATTAATAAATAAATACATTGATTTATTTATTAATACATGAATGAATAAATAAATAAATAAATAAATAAATAAATAAATAAATAAATAAATAAATAAATACATGAATAAATAATCTGTCTAGTTTCACAATCGCTTCTTAAAGTAGCCACTATTTCACCCACTAATTCACTGTTCAAGCTGTATTGGAACTGTCAGCACTGGGCTTGCATCATTGTCTTCTTTCCCATGCCAGTCACATGACTCTGGCCCTTGTGATGTCGTATTGCTTCTATTAGAATCTGGGGGGTTCCAAGTTCTTGCAGCTAGAAAGAGAAAGCCAATGGCAGTTTTCTGGCTAAGATTAAGTGATGTATGTGCTGTTTTTTCACCTGATGACGTTTATGAAAGGAATTATTTTTCATTGACTTGCCCAAACAATCTCGAGACTTAGGAGTTTATTATTTTGAATGTTTAGTTAGATGTAGGCTTTGATTTGAGTTAGATATGGGCTATAATCTGTTTTAAAACCTGTTATGTCCCCTCCTTTTCTTTCATAAGTAGAGCTGAAATCTTTATAACGTAAATCAGTTCCATTTTTTAATTTTTTTTATTTATTTATTTTTTTTTAAGTACCATATGTAACTTTGGTTGTTTCTTCAACAGGAGCAAAAATAGTAATAAATACAGTAAATGAATAAATAAATACATTGATTTATTTATTAATACATGAATAAATAAATAAATAAATACATAAATAAATAATCTGTCTAGTTTCACAATCACTTCTTAAAGTAGCCACTATTTCCCCCACTCACTCACTGTTCAAGCTGTATTGGATCTGTCAGGACTGGGCTTACATCATTGTGTTCTTTCCCAAGCCAGTCACATGACTGTCTCCCTTGTGATGTCATATTGCTTCTATTAGAATCTGCTGGGTTCTAACTTCTTGCTGCTAGAAAGAGAAAGCCAGTCACATGACTCTGGCCCTTGTGATGTTGTATTGCTTCTATTAGAAACTGCTGGGTTCCAAGTTCTTGCAGCTAGAAAGAGAAAGCCAATGGCAGTTTTCTGGCTAAGATTAAGTGATGTATGTGCTGTTTTTTCACCTGATGACGTTTAAGAAAGGAATTATTTTTCATTGACTTGCCCAAACAATCTCGAGCCTTAGGAGTTTACTATTTTGATTGTTTAGTTAGATGTAGGCTTTGATTTTAGTCAGATATGGGCTATAATATGTGTTAAAACCTGTTATGTTTTATCCTTTTCTTTCATAAGTAGAGCTGAAAACTTTATAATGTAAATCAGTTCCATTTTTTTTTTTTTTTTTTTTTTTTTTTTTTTTTTTTTTTTTAAGTACCATATGTAACTCTGGCTGGTTCTTCAACAGGAGCAAAAATAGTAATAAATACAGTAAATGAATAAATAAATACATTGATTTATTTATTAATACACGACTAAATAAATAAATAAATAAATAAATAAATAAATAAATAAATAATCTGTCTAGTTTCACAATCACTTCTTAATGTAGCCACTATTTCCCCCACTCACTCACTGTTAAAGCTGTATTGGAACTGTCAGGACTGGGCTTACATCATTGTGTTCTAGCCCGCGCCAGTCACATGACTCTGGCCCTTGTGATGTCATATTGCTTCTATTAGAATCTGCTGGGTTCTAACTTCTTGCTGATAGAAAGAGAAAGCCAGTCACATGACTCTGTCCCTTTTGATGTCATATTGCTTCTATTAGAATCTGGTGGGTTCCAAGTTCTTGCAGCTAGAAAGAGAAAGCCAATGGCAGTTTTCTGGCTAAGATTAAGTGATGCATGTGCTGTTTTTTCACCTGATGACATGTTTATGAAAGGAATTATTTTTCATTACCTTGCCCAAACATTCTCGAGACTTAGGAGTTTATTATTTTGAATGTTTAGTTAGATGTAGGCTTTGATTTGAGTTAGATATGGGCTATAATCTGTCTTAAAACCTGTTATGTCCCCTCCTTTTCTTTCATAAGAAGAGCTGAAAACTTTATAATGTAAATCAGTTAATTTTTTAAAATTTTTTTTTTAAGTACCATATTTAACTTTGGTTGTTTCTTCAACAGGAGCAAAAATAGTAATATATACAGTAAATGAATAAATAAATGCATTGATTTATTTATTAATACATAAATAAATAAATAAATAAATAAATAAATCAATCAATCAATCAATCAATCAATCAATCAATCAATCAATAATCTGTCTAGTTTCACAATCACTTCTTAAAGTAGCCACTATTTCCCCCACTCACTCACTGTTAAAGCTGTCTTGGAACTGTCAGGACTGTCATCATTGTGTTCTTTCCCGCGCCAGTCACATGACTCTGGCCCTTGTGATGTCATATTGATTCTGTCAGAATCTGCTGGGTTCTAACTACTTGCTGCTAGAAAGACAAAGCCAGTCACATGACTGTGTCCCTTGTGATGTCGTATTGCTTCTATTAGAATCTGCTGGGTTCCAAGTTCTTGCAGCTAGAAAGAGAAAGCCAATGGCAGTTTTCTGGATAAGATTAAGTGATGTATGTGCTGTTTTTTCACCTGATGACATGTTTATGAAAGGAATTATTTTTCATTGACTTGCCCAAACATTCTCGAGACTTAGGAGTTTATTATTTTGAATGTTTAGTTAGATGTAGGCTTTGATTTGAGTAAGATATGGGCTATAATCTGTTTTAAAACCTGTTATGTCCCCTCCTTTTCTATCATAAGTAGAGCTGAAAACTTTATAATGTACATCAGATCCACTTTTTTTTTTTTTTTTTTTTTTTTTTTTTAAGTACCATATGTAACTTTGGCTGGTTCTTCAACAGGAGCAAAAATAGTAATAAATACAGTAAATGAATAAATAAATACATTGATTGATTTATAAATAAATAAATAAATAAATAAATAAATAAATAATCTGTCTAGTTTCACAATCACTTCTTGAAGTAGCCACTATTTCCCCCACTCACTCACTGTTCAAGCTGTATTGGAACTGTCAGGACTGGCCTTACATCATTGTGTTCTTTCCCACGCCAGTCACATGACTCTGGGTCTTGTGATGTCGTATTGCTTCTATTAGAATCTGCTGGGTTCTAACTTCTTGCTGCTAGAAAGAGAAAGCCAATGGCAGTTTTCTGGCTAAGATTAAGTGATGTATGTGCTGTTTTTTCACCTGATGACATGTTTATGAAAATAATTTCTTTTTCATTGACTTGCCCAAACATTCTCGTGACTTAGGAGTTTACTAGGAGTGAGTTTATTTAGGAGTTTGCTTCTATTAGAATCTGCTGGATTCCAAGTTCTTGCTGCTAGAAAGAGATATCATTTCCCTCGTGTCACAAATCATGTTTGCCTAAAAGTCTTGTATCGACACATCACTATATCTCCAGCTAAAAACAAAAGGTTCCTGGAAGGTTCTTCAGAACGTCTCACAAGGTTCATGAGGTTTTTATTAAAAAAACAAAAAAAACAAACTAATAATAAAAAAATAAAGGTTACCAATGGAAATGTAAATGTTGACTGTAGCCACAAAAATCGGCTAAATATATAATAAACATGACATTAATTATTACATATATTTTTTTAAACAGAGCCCAAACTTCATTTTTTCATCACTATTACACAAACATAAAGGAAAGGAAACGTTTGAATAATAATCTTAACTACAGAATCCTAAATCAGTTCTATGTTAAAGATCCACCTTTAACTCTATTCTCTAAAATTAAAAGATAAAAGATATAACATGAGAAAAATCAAGAAAACCTTTTTTTCTACATGAATTTGTTTGATTGTTAATTAATCCACTGGTTCATTAAGACGGATTCATTGTGTAACTGAAGATCATAACAGCTGTATTAAAAGTAATTCTAAAAAATATGTATAATTTATTCATAAAAATAAATGTTTCGTGAAAAATTAATGTTTTAAATGCCTCACCGACAATATAAATAAATAAAATACAATTTAAAAATCCCGACAGTTAAAAAAAATTAAAATAAAAACTTAACAAAGAATAGTAATAAACTCCCGAATAAAAAAAAAAAAAATACTTACGGATCGGTGGGACGTCTCGCGCTCCCTCGGTGTAGAAGTCGAACTCGGCGGGGCACGTGCTCTGATTGAGGCGCGCGTCCGGCGCGGCGCAGCAGTAGCGCATCGAGCACGAGCCGCAGCAGTAGTGCGCCCCCTCGCCGTCGTAGCGCGCGGGACAGCGGAATCCGCGGTATCGCGCGCCCGCCGCGTCCCTCCACCCGTGGCAGTACTCGCCGCCCGACAACAGCAGCAGCAGCAGCGGCACGAGAACCGACCGAGACCGCATCGTGAATCCAAACGGAGAAACAAGTTTAAAAAATAAAACAATAAGAAAACGTGCGAGCTGTTTACTCCAGAAGGCTGAACGGAGAACTGAAAGGAGTCACGGAGAGCTCGCGCTTATTTATCCTACATACAACATCCCCCCCCCCCCCGTACCAGACCCCCACCCCACTCACGCGCCTTCGCAATCTCATTTGCCCCCCGACTGCATCTCCACCTTATCACTCATCTGCATTCAGAAAGCAGATTTCTGCACTTTATTTACACTACAGTGTGTGTTACAGAGTGTGTGTGTGTGTGTGTGTGTGTGTGTGTGTGTGTGTGTGTGTGTGCGGCTCCAGCTCTAACATGCTCCATTATCAGTCACCACGCCCGAGGCTGAGGAAATCGTTACTATAACAATGGCTGGACTGATGGGGGTCCTCCCAGGCAATTAGGCACATCTTATGGGGACATCCACAGGTGTGTGTGTGTGAATGTGTGTGTGAATGTGTGCATGTGCGTGTGTGTGTGTGTGTTTGTGTGTGTGTGTGTGCGTGTGTGTGTGTTTGTAAATTATTTATTTTATTTTACTTTTCTCTAAACTCTCATCACTATTACACAAACATAAATGAAGAAAATTTTTTATTGATCTAATATATAATAATAAAAATGTATTAAATATAAAATGAACACAAACAAAAAAGAAAGGAAAAGTTTGAATAATAATCTTAACTACAGAATCCTAAATCAGTTCTATGTTAAAGATCCACCTTTAACTCTATTCTCTAAAATTAAAAGATAAAAGATATAACATGAGAAAAATCAAGAAAACCTTTTTTTCTACATGAATTTGTTCGATTGTTAATTAATCCACTGGTTCATTAAGACGGATTCATTGTTTAACTGAAGATCATAACAGCTGTATTAAAAGTAATTATAATTATATATATATATATATATATATATATATATATATATATATATATATATATATATATATACATACACATGTCGCTGATGTCGCTGATGTCGCTTTTTACATCCATAGAAATGATCTATTCAAATACAAGAGTTGATGGGAAACGGGTGAAATGCAAAATAAAATACAAATACAGAGTGAATTCTTCCCTTTAAACATGTCTTTAGTTATTATCTAAACTTTTATCTTTATTGTTAACCTTGTTCGGGCTTTATTGTATAAAAAATAGAAAATCTACAGATAATTCATTATAGCGCCCCTCGCTGGTGGTTTGTGGTAAGACATAACAGGGATGTCCCCTTCAGAATAGAAAAACCTGTCAAAAATTGAGTTTTCTAAAATGAAGAATTTCTTACAATAAAGTACATTTTTGGGCTTCAAAAGTTCCCCCAGACACTTCTGACTGTAGTATGGCTTTATTGTACTTAGAAATTGGTGTCCCCACGTGTAACCTTCTAGTCAGGGGTCCCCACGATCAAACCCCTTCTAAAAATAATCAACTCTTCCCTTAGCACTGGCTAGTACCTAAATCATTTAAATTAGCAGTTATCAAACCCCTGATTAAAAAACCTGACCTCGACCCCTCTCAATTGTCCAGCTGCAGGCCAATATCAAATCTCCCCTTTATCTCCAAGATCTTAGAAAAGGTTGTAGCAAAGCAACTATGCTCGTACCTTAATAGGAATAACCTTCATGAAATATATCAGTCAGGATTTAGGCCTCATCATAGCACAGAGACAGCACTGGTTAAAGTGTTAAATGACCTACTGATGGCCTCTGATCAGGGTTGTGTCTCCATGCTTGTGTTGCTTGACCTCCTGGCTCAGGTCTTATTTGACTGATCGTTATCAGTTCGTAGATGTAAATGGTGAATTCTCTATGCATACTGAGGTAAAGTTTGGTGTTCCGCAAGGTTCTGTTTTAGGCCCACTGCTTTTTTCTTTATATATGCTACCTCTGGGTCAAATTATTCATAAACATGGAATTAGCTTCCACTGTTATGCTGATGATACACAGTTGTATGTTTCAGCGGAGCCAGATGACAGACAGTTTAATAAAGTTGAGGAATGTGTAAAGGACATTAGATGGTGGATGTTTATTAACTTCCTCTTACTAAATTCTGACAAGACAGAAGTACTTATACTAGGACCACATGCAGCTAGAAGTAAGTTTCTGATTCCATAGTAACTCTGGATGGTCTTTCTGTTTCATCATGTGCAGCAGTAAAAGACCTTGGTGTGATTATTGACTCCAGTCTTTCCTTTGACACCCACGTAGATAATATTACTATGATAGCCTTCTTTCACCTCAGAAATATTGCTAAGATAAGAAATATATTGTCACTACATGATGCAGAAAAATTAGTCCATGCTTTCTACACCTCTAGGTTGGATTACTGTAATGCCTTACTGTCTGGATGTTCCAGTAGGAGCATAAACAAACTCCAGTTAGTCCAGAATGCAGCTGCAAGAGTCCTTACTAGAACCAGAAGATATGACCACATCACCCCTATCTTATCCACACTGCATTGGCTCCCAGTGAAATTTCACACTGATTATAAAATACTACTATTGACTTATAAAGCGCTAAATGGCTTCGCACCACAGTACCTAAGCGAACTTTTGGTCTTTTATGATCCGCCACGCCTACTTCGACCCAAAGGTGCAGGCTATTTGTCGGTACCTCGAATAGTGAAGGCTACAGCAGGGGGAAGAGCTTTCTCTTACAAAGCCCCACAGTTATGGAACAGCCTTCCAATTAGTGTTTGGGACTCAGACACAGTCTCAGTGTTTAAGTCCAGGCTGAAAACATATTTGTTTAGTCAGGCTTTTTGTGAATATTTTTTTTTTCTTAGGTAAAGGAGCAGATCTAGAGATCTCACGGGCATAGTGTGTTGTGGTGAACTGGGATGTCTGCATGCTGTCACCACCCACCTTCAGGTGTCCACCAAGGTTTGTTGGTGGTGGGGTGGCTGGCCGCCTTGTCCCAGGGAGCCCTCATGTCTGTGTTAACTTCTGGCTCTCCCTTTCAGTTATCTAGTCATAAACTAATCTTGCCAAAGTACCTGCTTTCACATACGCAAAGTACATTGTCCTTAACCATTACGGGACAATAAGCATACCTAATGATCTCTCCCTCTCTCTCTCTCTCTCTCTCTCTCTCTCTCTCTCTCTGAGTGCATGCTGGGAGTGGGTGTGGTGAGTGCTGCTGAGAGCGTGGTGAAGCTTGCGAGTTTTCTGATTCTTTTTTCTAAAATTATTGTTACTGTGTTGTGGAGGTGTTTACAGAAACAGTGTTTGGTGGGATTTGTTTGTTTGTTGTGTGAAGGTGGCGGCTGCCGGCGTGGCTGGTCAGCATGGCTGCTGGGGAACATTTTAACATGAGCAAACTAACACGCCGACAAGCAATTAAACTGTCTGCACCTGGCGGGTGTTCGGTTGAAGAGTGTAGTCTAGCGGTAGGTGAGGTTGTTGGATATGAGAGTATTAAATAGGCTTCTAGAATGAATAGTGCCGTCGTGATGTTTCTAGACAGTCTGGAGAAAGTAAATCAGCTACTTGTGAATGGAGTAGTGATGAATCCTTATTAAGCCCTGTTAAAAAGGTCATTATTTCGAATATACCCCCGTTTCTAAAAAATGAGCTCCTGGAAAAAGAACTGGCGAGACACGGAAAATTAGTGTCCCCGATAAAGATGATTCCCATCAGCTGTAAGTCTCCTCACCTTAAACACGGTATGTCTTTTAGGAGACAAGTTCAAATGATTCTGAAAAAGAGTGACGAAGAATTGAACTTAGTGTTAAAATATAAAGTTGATGATTTTGATTATACTGTGCATGCAACATCGGAAACGATGAAGTGTTTTGGGTGCGGAACTGTAGGGCATGTGACTCGCTCGTGCCCGGAGAGAGTAGGTGAGAACCGGCCGGCTGCTAACGCAGCGGAACCGGCGCCCGGTGGAGCTGAAGGCGGAGCCGCTTTACCGGACGAACCACAGGGAAGCTTGCAGGTTTCACAGGAGGAAAACTGAGATGATAGCGATCAGGAGAATGAGGTAAAAAAAAAAAAACTTAGCGAGTGATCAAAAAGCACAAGATGACTTAAAAATGGACTTAAATGTTGGTTACACTGCGACAAGAGTAGCGGAGTCAGTGTTGGTTAACGAGGAAGAGGTTTTAATGGACGCTGATCTGTCCACATCGTCAACCAAGAGGAAAAAACCAGAAAACAAATCAAATACTGAACAAGTTACAAAAGTGTCAAGAACAAATCCAATGATCTGTACATCTCAGTCAGAGGACGGTTTGATAAACACACAGGAGAGTGAAAGTGATGAAGGTGAAGACACACAGATGGATGTGGAGAGTGCTTACCCTTTCACCAAAATCCAATATTTTTTACAAAAGACAAAAGGCGCCAGATCAGTTAGAGCTGATGATTTCTTTCCAGATTTAAAGCTGTTCATTGACTCAGTTAGAATGTTCATGAAAAACACAGAACATACCGGCCAACCGACCTTTACTGAAAAAGAAATCTTTCGTCTTAGAAAATTGTTGCCAAAAGTTAGAGAGCAAATAGTAAATGATGGTTAAGCGTCTCCCCCTTTTCTTATTCTTTTTTGGTGTGAACATCTCTGTTTTGTTTAATTGCAGCTTTACATTTAATATGTGTGACATAAAGCTGGGTTCATTAAACATTAATGGTGAGAGAGAGAAATTAAGACAGTCTCTTTCGGGTGTACGCCTTCCTGGATGTGAGACAGTTTTTAAACTATCTGCTTATGCCGACGATGTTGTTGTCATTATCAAGAAAAAGGAAGATATTGACACCCTTGTAGAAAATATTAATGACTTTTGTTTATTGTCCTCTGCTAAGACTAACTGGGGAAAAAGTGAAGCAGTAACAATTAGTGATGAGTTAAGCAAGAAACTCGTTTTACCTGCCGGGTTAATTTGGAACAAGGGTGGTTTTAAATATCTTGGTGTGTATCTTGGTAATGATACTTTTGTGTGTAAAAACTGGGACAATGTTTTAGAAAAAGTCGAAGGACGTCTTAGGAAATGGAAATGGATCTTACCACACATGTCTTTTAGGGGTCGTACACTAGTGATCAACAACTTGGTGTCATCTATGCTGTGGCACCATTTATCATGTGTAGACCCAGCTGCACAACTGCTGGGCAGGATACAGGCGGTGTTGGTGGACTTTTTCTGGGACCGTCTGCATTGGATCCCACAGAGCGTACTGTTCTTACCAAAAGAGGAAGGAGGGCAGGGTCTCATTAGTCCTGCCAGCAGGGGTGCTACTTTCCGACTCCAATTCATTCAGAGGCTCCTGGTTGGACCCATAGACCTTGTCTGGAGACCCTTAGCCCGAACCATACTGACCCGAGGACGAAATTTGGGTCTTGCTGAGCCTTTGTTTCTGATGGACTTGAGTGCTCATAAACTGTACAATCTCCCAAAGTTCTACCAAGGACTGTTCAATGTGTGGGGGATGTTCCATAAACAAAGAGAAACAAGCTGTGAATCCCTATCAGGGCTGTTGAAAGAGCCAGTAGTGCATGGGACCCGCTTCAATGTAAAGCATATAGCAGGACCCTTTGTGATGCAGTCGTTCTGTTCAGTCGGCTGGGATCGTCACACTGGGGACAGGTGGTGGATCGATGTGGACCTAAATTGATCGACACTGCAAGTCTAGCCTCTCAGGTGGGAGTTAGATCTACCAGGGTCATAAGTCGACTGCTCAACACTTGGAAGAGTGAACTCACAAAGACTGAACTCTCTTTGTTAAATGATTATTGTAACGGACACCGTCGACCAAGTATTGATGATTCTTTTCCTAAATTGACTATCTTTCCTGATTTTAGAGAATGCACTGGTCAACTGTTAGAGTCCAGAGAGACTCTCACAAACAGGTTGGATGTCATGGGAGGAAAATCATGTATAAACTGTTTGTTAAAATTCTAAACAAAGGTAAATTAAATGGTAAGGCTGACACTCCTTGGAGAGCTCATCTTGGGCTTGATACTGAGGTCAGACCTGAGTGGAGAGCATTATACAAACCACCGCTGACAAAAAGGGTTGGAGATTTGCAGTGGAGAATCCTACATGGTATTGTGGCTGTTAATGCTTTCATTTCTGTTATTAATCCCAATGTAAGTGATAATTGTCCTTTTTGTTTGCAGAGGGAAACAGTGTATCACTGCTTTTTGGAGTGTGACAGACTACGTTCTTTTTTTCAGCTGTTACAACAAATGTTTATGATGTTTGGAGAAAAATTTTCTCAGCAGGTGTTTATTCTTGGTTTTAGATACAGTCAGAAATGCAGAGTGAAATGTCAGCTATTTAATTTTGTATTAGGTCAAGCAAAAATGGCTATTTACCTCAGCAGAAGAAATAAAATAGAAAACTCCTTAGATTTTGATGCAAACACCGTTTTTGTTAGAATGATGAAAGCCAGACTAAAAGTTGATTTTGATTTTTATAGAACTACAAATAATGTAGAGGAGTTCACAAATATATGGTGTTTTAAAAACATTTTATGTTCGGTTGTAGAGAATGTTCTTTTTTTTGGGACTGTGCTGATTTAAATCTTTATTTCTCTTATTTAAATCTATCTCTGGTTTGAGTACAGAGATTTTGTGTTTTACATAATTTGAATAAATAAAGAGGTATTGAAATCTCAAAAAAAAAAAAAAATCTCTCTCTCTCTCTCTCTCTGTCACTCTCAATCTCTCTCTCTCCCTATCCCTGTCTCTCTCTCTCTCTCCCTATCCCTCTCTCTCTCCCTCTCTCTCACTCTCACTCTCTCTCTCCCTCTCTGCCTGTCTCACTATCTCTCACTCCCCCTCTCTCACTCCCTCTCTCTCTCCCTCTCCCTATCCCTCTCTCTCCCTCTCTCTCTTTATCCCTGTCTCTCTCTCTCTCCCTATCCCTCTCTCTCCCTCTCTCTCTCTCTGCCCTCTCTCTCTCTCTCTCTCTCTCTCTCTCTCTCTCTCTCTCTCTCCCTATCTCTCTCTCTCTTTCTCTCCCTATCCCTCTCTCTCTCCCTATCTCTCTCTCTCTTTCTCTCCCTATCCCTCTCTCTCTCCCTCTCTCTCTCTCTCTGCCTGTCTCTCTCTCTCTCTCTCTCTGCCTGTCTCTCTCACTCTCACTCTCACTCTCTCTCTCCCCCTCTCTCTCTCACTCCCTGCCTCTCTCTCACTTCCTCTCTCTCTCACTCCCTCCCTCTCTCTCTCTCTGCCTGTCTCTCTCTCTCTCTCTCTCTCACTCTCACTCTCTCTCTCTCTCTCTCCCCCTCCTCCCCTCTCTCCCCTCTCTCTCTCACTCTCTCTCTCTCTCCCCTTCTCTCTCACTCTCTCTCCCTCTCTCCCTCTCTCTCTCCCTCTCTCACTCACTCTCACTCACTCTCTCTCTCTCTCTCTCTCCCCTTCTCTCTCACTCACTCTCTCTCTCCCCTTCTCTCTCTCTCTCTCTCTCTTTCTCTCACTCTCACTCTCACTCTCACTCTCTCTCTCTCTCTCACTCTCTCTCTCACTCTCTCTCTCACTCTCTCTCTCTCTCTCTCTCTCAGTGCATGCTGGGAGCGAGTGGGCGGAGCGCGTGGAGTGTGAGAGTGTTGAGTGTGAGCGTGTTTGTCGTTTACTATCAACCTCTTTTTCTCTATCTCTATATATCAATTTGTTTATTTAGTTTTTGGTTAAAAGAGCACTTAATATATTGCTATAAAAAGGGGAAAAAAACAAAAAAAAAAACTGATTTTCTGAGTGTTAGATGAGGGTGTCTGGGCGTCTGCACCAGCATTTCGCTGGAAAGCATGGTGGCCCAGGGCAATAAGGTGTTTGATTCACTAACGCGTCATCACGGAGTTAAAGTGGTGAGCAGCGCTAGTGTGGACGACTGCAGCCTGGCTGCAGGGGAGGTGATCGGGCATGAGAATATAATGGCAGCGTCCAGAATGAATAGTGCGGTGGTCCTATTTTTGAACACCGTGGAAAGGGCGAGGGAGTTAGCTGCAGAGGGAATTGTAACCGGTGGGTCGCTTACCAACGTGCTCCCTCTCTCAACATAAACTAAAAAAAGTCACGCTTTCAAACGTCCCCCTTTTCATTAAAGACGAAACATTAACTAGAGAGCTCTCTCGCTATGGCAGAGTCATTTCCCCGATTAAAAAGATCACAATCGGGAGTAAATCTGACCTGGTCAAACATGTGGTGTCTTTTAAAAGATTCGCGTACATGATCCTAAACAGCAACACCGAGCTGGAGCGTACATTAACATTCAAAATTGACGGGTTTGATTACGTTATTTACGTAACCACCGACACAATGAAGTGTTTCGGCTGCGGAAAAACAGGGCACCTCGTGCGCGCGTGCCCCCAGAGCACAGCTGGTGAGAGCGGTGTTTCAGCTCGGGGTAGTGACGGGCCGAAACAGACTGCTCAAGCAGACGGTGTGGTCGGAGAAGACTCTCCTGCCGCGGATGGAGCAGGAACAGTTACAGGGGCGTCTGTGAAAGCTACAAAGGAGATTCTTGAGGTGCAAGAGGTGAGATCTGACTTTGAAAACACTGAAACCGACCCAGTACCCAGCAATAGGGGGAGTGAAACTGAGATTACTGTACAAGCTGAGCAGTGTTCACATGAGAATAGTGCAGGGCAAGAAACTGAGGGTGCTATAACTAACACACAGGACAGTATTACTGATGATATGGATTCCCTCTTAGGAGGAAACACAGAAGATGTAATGATGGAAGCAGAGCAGATTGTCTTTAAAACATCTACAAAGAGGAAAAAAGAACGAAAAAGACACAGTAACAAAACAAGCAAAAAAAGTCGAAAAAGAGCATGTGGAAAGTGAATGTGATGACAGGGAAAATGAAACTGTTTTCTCTGTCCCTAATGTTTCGGTCACCACTGCGACCAGATGGGTTGGCAAAGATTACAATGTAAATGAAATTAAACATTTTCTGAAAGTGACTAAATACATGAGAATGGTAAAAATCAGTGATTACTTCCCAGACCTGAGAAGACTTTTAGAAACAATAAAGCAACTAATAAATGAAGGGTGTTTTGAAGATAAAGAAGTGTTTCATTTAAGGAAAATTGTACCAAAACTTAACAATCTGCTCAATAATGATGACAGTGAAACGTCCTAAATCTTTCAGTCCTTGTTGGCTATTCGCAACTTTATTGCTGTTTACTCTCTTCTGCTTTTTAATGGAGGACATTTATATTGCATCCCTAAATGTTAATGGGGCAAGAGACAGTAGGAAGAGAGCACAGCTGTATGAAATGATGAGGCAGAAAAGAGTAGATATATTGTTTATGCAAGAAACCCATAGTGATAATACAATTGTTGTTGACTGGACACAAGAATGGGCTGGCCTTTCTTGCCTGAGCCACCACACTTCCACTAGCGGAGGAGTAGCTATCCTATACTCCAATCTCCTACAGCTCAGAGGAGATTGTGTGTGGCAGACTGTTAAAAGTCAGAGCCCAGTTTGAGAAACAAGTTTTTGTTTTTATTTGTGTATATGCCCCAATTCACCAGTAGAAAGATTGGGTTTTTTAGACAAACTATGCAAAACACTAGAAACTTGCAGTAATGAAGAATATTTATTTGTCGGTGGTGATTTTAATTGCACATTAGAGAACAATGACCGTAACCACATAGAGCCCCACATGCCTTCTCGCAAAAGACTCATCCATACAGTCGAAAAACATGAACTAGCTGACGTTTGGAGATCTTTTAATAAAACCCAGAAACAGCACACATGGGCTCATGTTTGTAACAGACTCATGTCTCTTGCAAGGCTGGACAGGTTTTATGTTTTTAAACACCATTTAAACACCATTAAACACTGTTTCATTAGTCCTGTTGGTTTTTCAGACCACAGTTTAGTGGCATGCATAGTAGGGTTAAACTCTATTAAGCCAAAGAGTGCATATTGGCATTTCAATACAGCCTTGTTAAATGACCAACGTTTTAGAGACACTTTTACTTTCTTCTGGAACAGTTTCAGAAAAGAAAAGGGAAGTTTTACATCCTTACAACAGTGGTGGGACCTTGGTAAAATACACATTAAACAATTCTGTCAACAGTACACTGCAAATGTCACAAGGGAATTGGCTCAGTCACTTAAAAAACTAGAAAACGAAATTACAGAGCTTCAGACTCTAGCACTGTCATCGGGCAACCAAAACCAGATTCAGACCCTTACAGCTAAAAGGAAAAAGCTATCAGACCTTTTAGATTTTAAAGTACAAGGGGCACTAGTAAGGTCACGCTTCCAGAACGTGGACCAAATGGATGCACCTTCCAAGTTTTTTTTTAGCCTTGAGAAAAAGAACGGGCAGAAACGTTTCATCCACAACCTGCGCTCTGAAACTGGAGCCATTTTATCTGAGCCAGCTGAAATGCGCCAAAGAGCAGTCAGTTTTTATGAAAAACTGTATACTGGCGAATACAGAGAGGACCAGACAACAGAGCAGAGGTTCCTAGGAGGACTGCCTAAAGTCTCAAAAGACACAGATGCAGCACTCAGTGTGGAAGTGACCATGGAAGAGCTGCAAAAAGCCCTACAGCGTATGGATAGCGGTAAAGCACCTGGTTTAGATGGACTTTCAGCAGAATTTTATAAGTCTTTCTGGGCTACCATAGGAAAGGACTTACTGGAAGTCCTGAACAACAGCTTAGCCAGAGGGTTGCTACTGTTGAGCTGTAGGAGGGCAGTCCTCATGCTGCTGCCAAAAAAAGGGGACCTCACTGACATGAAAAACTGGAGACCTGTGTCCTTACTATGCAGTGACTATAAACTGCTCTCAAAAGTTTTAGCTACAAGGCTGGGAAGCGTTCTGGAAGAGATTGTCCATACTGATCAGACCTACTGCATTCCTGGGAGGTCCATATTTGACAACATCTCCCTAATTCGAGACATTCTTGACGTCTCAAAACTATTTGGACTGAATATGGGTTTGGTCTCCATTGATCAGGAGAAAGCTTTTGATCGGGTGGAACACAATTACAGGTGCATCTCAATAAATTAGAATGTCGTGGAAAAGTTCGTTTATTTCAGTAATTCAACTCAAATTGTGAAACTCGTGTATTAAATAAATTCAATGCCACAGACTGAAGTAGTTTAAGTCTTTGGTTCTTTTAATTGTGATGATTTTGGCTCATATTTAACAAAAACCCACCAATTCACTATCTCAACAAATTAGAATATGGTGACATGCCAATCAGCTAATCAACTCAAAACACCTGCAAAGGTTTCCTGAGCCTTCAAAATGGTCTCTCAGTTTGGTTCACTAGGTAAGCCACAAACATTCATTGCCAAAGAAGCTGGCTGTTCACAGAGTGCTGTATCCAAGCATGTTAACAGAAAGTTGAGTGGAAGGAAAAATTGTGGAAGAAAAAGATGCACAACCAACCGAGAGAACCGCAGCCTTATGAGGATTGTCAAACAAAATCAATTCAAGAATTTGAGTGAACTTCACAAGGAATGGACTGAGGCTGGGAGGCATCAAGAGCCACCACACACAGACGTGCCAAGGAATTTGGCTACAGTTGTCGTATTCCTCTTGTTAAGCCACTCCTGAACCACAGACAACGTCAGAGGCGTCTTACCTGGGCTAAGGAGAAGAAGAACTGGACTGTTGCCCAGTGGTCCAATATCCTCTTTTCAGATGGGAGCAAGTTTTGTATTTCATTTGGAAACCAAGGTCCTAGAGTCTGGAGGAAGGGTAGAGAAGCTCATAGCCCAAGTTGCTTGAAGTCCAGTGTTAAGTTTCCACAGTCTGTGATGATTTGGGGTGCAATGTCATCTGCTGGTGTTGGTCCATTGTGTTTTTTGAAAACCAAAGTCACTGCACCCGTTTACCAAGAAATTTTGGAGCACTTCATGCTTCCTTCTGCTGACCAGCTTTTTGAAGATGCTGATTTCATTTTCCAGCAGGATTTGGCACCTGCCCACTCTGCCAAAAGCTCCAAAAGTTGGTTAAATGACCATGGTGTTGGTGTGCTTGACTGGCCAGCAAACTCACCACACCTGAACCCCATAGAGAATCTATAGGGTATTGTCAAGAGGAAAATGAGAAACAAGAGACCAAAAAATGCAGATGAGCTGAAGGCCACTGTCCAAGGAACCTGGGCTTCCATACCACCTCAGCAGTGCCACAAACTGATCACCTCCATGCCATGCCGAATTGAGGCAGCAATTAAAGCAAAAGGAGCCCCTACCAAGTATTGAGTACATGTACAGTAAATGAACATACTTTCCAGAAGGCCAACAATTCACTAAAAATGTTTTTTTTTATTGGTCTTATGAAGTATTCTAATTTGTTGAGATAGTGAATTGGTGGGTTTTTGTTAAATGTGAGCCAAAATCATCACAATTAAAAGAACCAAAGACTTAAACTACTTCAGTCTGTGTGCATTGAATTTATTTAATACACGAGTTTCACAATTTGAGTTGAATTACTGAAATAAATGAACGTTTCCACGACATTCTAATTTATTGAGATGCACCTGTATTTGTGGAAAACTCTTAAAGCTTTTGGTTTCAGCACTAATTTTACTGACAAACTAAAAACTCTCTATTGTGACATTGAAAGCGTGCTGAAGTTTAATGGCGGCTTATGTGCTCCTTTTAAGGTGTGTAGGGGAGTAAGGCAGGGGTGCTCTCTGTCTGGTATGCTCTATGCCTTAGCAATAGAACCTCTACTGAACAAACTGAGAACTGATTTAAAAGGGCTTTCTATCCCTGACTGTCCAAACACCTTCCATCTGTCAGCTTATGCTGATGATGTTGTGATAATGGTTGATGAACAGAAAGATGTGGATACATTACTTAATGTTTCCAAAGACTTTGGAACTATATCGTCAGCAAAAATTAACTGGAACAAAAGTGAGGCTCTTTTAGTTGGACAGTGCTCAGGTGATGTACCAAAACTCCCAAGAGGACTGTTTTGGAAAAAAGAAGGTTTTAAATATCTTGGAGTATATCTTGGCGATGATCTAATCGTGCAAAAAAACTGGGAAGGGGCTATTGAAAAAATAAAAGGTCGCCTAGACAAATGGAAATGGCTGATTCCCAAAATGTCTTATAGGGGACGCACATTAATTATTAATAATCTAGTGGCATCCTCCCTTTGGCACAAAATAGCTTGTATCGACCCACCAATGACACTTTTAGCAAAAGTTCAGTCAATTTTATTGGATTTTTTTTGGGACAAGCTACACTGGGTGCCACACAGTGTTTTATATTTACCTAAAGAAGAAGGGGGGCAAGGCCTTGTGCACCTACAGAGCAGAACTGCTGCCTTCCGTTTACAGTTTGTACAAAAATTTTTAACCAGTTCAATGCCTTTTAGTTGGAAACCTGTGACCAGTGCTATCCTAAGAACTTTTGGGGACCTGAGACTTGACAAGTCTCTATTCTTAGTCGACCCAAGAAGATTGAACACTTCCAGACTACCTGCGTTTTACCATAATCTCTTCAAAGTGTGGAAACTTTTTAGGGTCCAAAGAGCTACAACCACAGACTCTTTGTACTGGCTGCTAAAGGAGCCCCTGATTCATGGAGCACGTCTGGACATTGGAGGCAGTGCATTCACCCAGACCCTCCTCATGTCCGGTCTCACCACGCTAGGACACCTGGTGGACCTGGCTGGCCACAACCTTCAGAACACCAATGGAGTAGCTGCACGTCTGGGACTGAGATCTGTACGGACTGTAGCACAACAACTCCAAAAGTGGAACTCTCTCCTCTCAGGTGAGGAAAAAGAAATGCTGGTGGAGTACTGTGGAGGAGCGGCGGTTCCAGACGAAGAGGATCCTTTCCCCGAACTGACTCTATCTCCAGACTTAGAGGGAAGCACTGGTCACTTTTTAGAGTGTGAAAACATTTCAAATATGAACTTGCAGATTGTTTCTGGTAAAACACTTTACAAGGCTTGTGTGAAGGTTTTTAATAAGAAATTGCTCAATGGCAGAGTTGACACACCCTGGCGCTCTGTCCTCGAGTTGAGTGAGGATGAGCGACCACAATGGAGAGCACTGTACAAGCCGCCATTAACTAAAAGAGCTGGAGATATACAGTGGAGAATTTTACATGGAATTATCGCTGTTAATGCTTTTATCTCCATCTTGTGTCCAGAGACAGGTCATGGGTGTCCTTTTTGCCTCCAGAGGGAGACCATTTTTCATACTTTTATGCAGTGTTCCAGACTAAAACCCCTTTTTAGTTTCTTGCAAACTGTTTTTTGCTGTTTTACCAAAATGTTCTCAATGCAAACTTTTATCCTGGGTGTGAAATATACACGAGCAAGGCAAGCTGAATGTCAACTCTTGAACTTTATCCTGGGCCAAGCAAAGATGGCCATTTATATCAGCAGAAAGAATAAGGTCAAACAAAAAGGAAGCCATAATGCAATAATGGTGTTTAAAGCGATGATAAAGTCTAGGATTTTAATTGATTTTCTCTTTTATAAAAAGACAGAAAACCTGACAATGTTTGAAAGGATTTGGTGTTACAAAGGAGCACTGTGTTGTGTTGTCGAAAATGAACTGCTTTTTGCACGTACCCTGTCCTAAGAAAACAATGTAGCACTGTTTTTTATTTTTTTTTATTTTTATTTTTTATTATTATTGTAATTTATTAAATTAATGGAATAGCATTCATTTTATTATTTATTGGTATTACACTTTTCAGCTTTTGTAATAAAATTCTTTTAAAATTCAATTCTCTCTCTCTCTCTCTCTGCGCATGCGCGGTGGTAGAGCGAGTGTGGTGTGTTGAGCGTGTGAGAGCGGTTGGCGTTTTGCCAATTTTTTCAGCATTTAATGCAATTTTTTTTCCGTTTAACATCTCGGATTAATAACTTTTGTGGTGTGAGTGAGTGTGTAAGCGACTAACTGTGTGTGTGTGTGTGTGTGTGTGTGCGCGAGTGTGCGTGTGAGTGTGTGTGTGTGTGTGTGCGTGTGCGAGTGCGCGTGTGAGTGTGTGGGTGTGTGTGTGAGCAGCGTGTTGGAGGAGCATGGTGGCTCCGAGTGCGCGGCTGTGTGAGAGTTTGACTCGCCGGCACGGTGTGAGGGTGGTGTGAGGGTGGTGTGAGGGGGGTGTGAGGGTGGTGTGCGGGGCAAGTGTAGAGGAGTGTGTTCTATCGATTGGAAACGTGGTGGGGCATGAGAACATCGTCTCAGCCTCCCGCATGAACAACACATTTGTAGTGTTTTTGAATGACGCAAATAGGGTAAAAAAGCTAGTTCAGCACAATATTGTAATTAATAATGAACTTACAATGGTTTCTCCCCTTAGTTCCCCATCAAAAAAGATTGTGATGTCTAATGTCCCTCCTTTTATCTCTGATGAGGTAATCTCCAAAGAATTGTCTAGATACGGGCGTCTGGTCTCCCCCATAAAGAAAATCCCCCTTGGCTGTAAGTCCCCACTGGTCAAACATCTGGTTTCTTTTAGGAGAATGGTTTTTATGATTCTCAAAGATGGAATAGAAGAACTAAACCTAGTGTTTAAATTCAATGTGGAAGGCTTTGACTACAGTATCTTTGTATCTTCGGATACAGACATAAAATGTTTTAAATGTGGTAAAACAGGTCATCTTGTCCAGGCCTGTCCTGAGAGACAGAGTGACCCCGGTGTTTCTGAGCGGCCGGGGCAGGACGCAGCCGAGCCTGCTGGAGCTGTTCCCCCTGCGGCTGCAGCTCAGCTTGCTGCTGAAAACCCCGGAGTTGCTGCTGCACCACAGACTAATGAGAGTGAACCCCAAGCCAAGCCTGCAGCCCAGGAGCCCACTACGGCTGCAACAACCCCAGAGAAGCCCTGCTTGGCTGAACCGGTCCAGGAGTGGCCTTGCTTGGCCGATAAAGACACGGTGGATTCTGGCACAGTACTGGAGCTGCCTGTGCTGGTAGAGGCAGGCACAGGGGTGCATAGCAGTCACCTGGAAACACTACGGCTGAGCAGGGGGACCGTGGAGACATGGAGATCGAGAATGAGCCCATGTTTAAAGTACCAAATAAGAGGAAAAAACGAGGTAAGGGACAAGGGAGCAAACAAGCCAAAAAAGACATTAAAGTAAACGATAAGGAATCAGACAGTGACGACTATATGTCAGACTCCACTTTTAATTTTGGCTCTCAGGAAGAACAGCTATCAGTTGTACACAGTGCTGAAGACATAAAAGAATTCTTAAGAAACACCAAGTGGCAGAAAAATGTTGTGGTAGAGGAATATTTCCCAGATCCGAAGCAGTTTATTCATGATGTTAAACATTTTAGAAGAGAAGGAGCTTTTGATGGTGCAGAAGTCTATCGACTGAGGAAACTGATCACTAAAGTAAACAAAGAAATTTCCGATGATGACTAGTAGAGTGCTTGGTGTGTTTTATGCTACAGTGATTTTCATAATCTGCTTGTTTTATCGACACTATTTTTTAATGGCAGGGATTCAAGTTGCGAGTCTGAACATCAATGGAGCAAGAGAACACGAAAAGAGAGTAAAGTTATATGAACTAGTGAAACAGAAGCATATCGATGCAACCTTGTTACAGGAGACACATAGTGATGTCAGTAACGCTGCTGATTGGGTGAAGGAATGGGACGGGCTGGCAATTTTAAGTCACAATACATCACTTAGTGGCGGGGTCGCCTTACTGTATGCTAGCAATTTTATCCCTACTTCTTACACAGTAGAAGAGGTTTTAAATGGGAGGCTTTTAAAAGTGAAAGCTTTTTATGAGAATGAGGTATTTATTTTTATTTGTGTGTATGCTCCCACCAGTGCAGTGGAGAGAATGGGTTTTTTAGATAAGTTAAACAATGCAATGGCTAACAGCAGCACTGCCGATATTTTAATTTTGGGTGGGGATTTGAACTGCACAACTGACAACCTAGACAGGAACCACGTAGAACCTCATGTGGCCTCCCATAAGCACCTGTGGGAGATGATGGAGGCTCATGAATTAAGAGATATATGGAGAACTTTAAATAAAAATCAGAGACAGTACACATGGGCCCACTCTATAGACAACACACTCTCCCTGGCAAGATTGGATCGGTTTTATGGTTTTAAACATCAACTGACGTTTTTCACAAAATGTTTTATTGTTCCAGTAGGCATCTCTGATCACAGCATGGTGCAATGTATTATTAGTAAAAAAAAAAAAGTAAAACCAAGGAGTGCCTACTGGCATTTCAACACTGCACTTTTAGAAGATACTAATTTTAGAGAATCCTTTATTTATTTCTGAAATGGTCTTAAATCAGAGAAGGTTTTTTTTTAGTTCTATACAACAGTGGTGGGATGTGGCCAAAGCACAAATTAAAGCATTTTGTCACCAGTACACTCTTAACATCACAAGAGACATTGTCAGATCCCTGAAAGCTCTGGAGATAGAAATAGTGGAACTCCAGTGTTTGGAGACCACAGGAGATCGAGGGCATACTGAAGCCCTCAAAAGTAAAAAAGCCATAATGAACGACCTGTTGGGCATTACAGCACAGGGGGTGCTGGTCTGCTCTCGCTTTAAAAGCGTGACTGAGATGGATGCTCCTTCCAAGTTCTTCTTTGGTCTAGAGCAAAAGAATGGACAGAAAAGATTCATACATGCTGTGCGAACAGAATCAGGGGATCTCCTAACAGAGCCCACTGAAATTCGCAAGCAGACAGTCAGCTTCTACTCGAAGCTGTACAGCAGTGAGTGGTCAGGGGCACAGATGGTGGAGGAGAGCTTCCTTAAAAACCTGCCAAAACTTTCAGAGCAAGCGACCAGAGAAATGGACAGAAAGCTGACACTAGGAGAGCTCTGTGAGGCTCTCCAGGGCATGGAGAATGGAAGGGCGCCAGGCATAGATGGTCTCCCTGTAGAGTTCTACAAAGCCTTCTGGGCAGTAATAGGGCAGGATGTGCTAGAGGTTTTGCATGACAGCGTGAAGGGAGGTGAGCTCCCGTTGAGCTGCAGGAGAGCCGTCTTGACCCTACTGCCAAAAAAGGGAGACCTGAAGAACTGGCGCCCAGTCTCATTACTGTGCACTGACTGCAAGCTGCTTTCAAAAGCATTAGCTTCAAGACTGGCAAAGGTAATGGAGCAAATCATTCACCACGACCAGACGTACTGTGTGCCTGGCAGGTCTATATTTGATAATGTATACCTAATTCGTGACATTTTGGACGTCTCCAGACTATTGGACTTAAAGACTGGTCTTATTTTTTTTAGATCAGGAAAAGGCTTTTGACCGGGTTGAACATGAATACTTGTGGAAGGTGCTAGAAACCTTTGGGTTCAACCCAGGTTTCATAGCCATGATCAGGACGTTGTACAGTGAAATTGAGAGTGTACTGAAGGTTAATGGTGGTTTATGTGCCCCTTTTAGAGTTTACAGAGGTATCAGACAAGGCTGTTCTCTTTTGGGCACGCTGTACACTTTAGCAATTGAACCTCTATTATGCAAAATGAGAGACCAACTCTCTGGTTTGAACATACCTCACTCCAGTGCTTCGCTCTGTCTCTCAGCATATGCAGATGACCTGGTTGTAATGGTAGGAGCACAGACGGATGTAAATATTTTAATGGATATTTTAATAGACTTTGAGATTTTATCATCTGCTAAGGTCAACTGGCTTTGAGCCTTTGTGTACCGATTTTTTGGTTCAATTAGCATTATATCTGTTTCATCAGAATTTAGTAAAAGAAAATTAATGGTCATCCAGTCTTTAATGTCTTTAACACATTCTGTTAACATGGAGAATTTGGAAATTTCATCTGGGCTTGTGGAAATATATAGTTGAGTGTCAACAGCATAACAGTGGAAATTTATCCCGTGTTTTCTGAATACTTCCAAGGGGCAGCATGTATAAAGAAAACAGCAGGGGGCCTAACACCGATTGAGCAGACATGACCTTTTCTAAAACTTTAGATATAAATGGGAGGTTTGAGATTGGTCTATAATTGACTAGTTTACTAGGATCTAGTTGTGGCTTCTTAAAGAGAGGCTTAATAACCACCAGCTTGAACATTCTTGGGACATGACCTAGAGATAAAGAGGAGTTAATAATATTGAGGAGAGGCTCTCCTACTACCGGAAGCAACTCTTTCATTAGATTAGTGGGTATGGGATCTAGTATACATGCGGTTGATTTTGATGTGTTAAGTTTTGTAAGCTCTTCCTGTCCAATTGTGGTAAAGGACTGCAGTTGTTCTTGGGAAATTATTTTTGAGGCTAAAACCTGTGATGCTGCTGTCGGTGGTATATTTCCAGTTTTATTCCTGATGCTTTCAATTTTCTCAATGAAGAAGTCCATGAAGTCATTACTACTTAGTTGTGTTGGAATATTCAGTTTAGGCAACATCTTATTATTTGTTAATCTAGATGTTGTATTGAATAAAAACCTGGGATTGTTTTGGTTACTTTCTATGAGTTTATGTAGATACTCTGCCCTAGCAGCTTTTAGACCCTGTCTATAGTGAGACATACTGTCCTTCCACGCAACTCAAAACCTCTAGATTTGTTTGTTTTTGTGTTTTGTTTTGTTTTTCCCATTTGTGCTCGAGATTACGAGTTGCTCTCTTAACAGCATGAGTATGGCTGTTGTACCATGGAGTAGGAAGTTTTTCTCTAACCTTTTTTTTGTTTAATAGGTGCAACGATATCTAGAGTGCTAGAGAGCATAGTACCCATATTGCTAGTCACCATATAGAGTTCGACCGAATTTATGGGTACACAGCGCAGTTGGGACAGATCAGGCAACTTACTTATGAATCTGTCCATAGTGGTTGGAATAATAGTTCTACCCATTCGATAATGCGGTTCTATTTGGCTAATCTCAGCTACAGGCAGTGTGCATGAGATGAGATAGTGATCTGTGATATCACTTTGAGGTAGAATAATTATATCGTTAACCTCAGTTCCATGAGATATAATTAAGTCTAGTGTATGATTGAAGCGATGAGTGGGTTGTATCTGCTCAATTATGCTCCTTTTTGCACAAAAATGGTATCTATGAAGAATTTCAATCAGGTTTTAGGCCCCGTGACAGCACAGAGACTGCACTCGTCAAAATTACAAATGACTTACTTCTAGCATCTGACCAAGGCTGCATTTCACTACTTGCGGCACTGAGCTCAGTGCCGCGTTCGATACTATAGATCATGACATACTCGTAGATTACAAAACTACATTGGTATTCAGGGACAGGCATTGAAATGGTTTAAATCCTACCTGTCTGACAGCTACCATTTTGTTTGTTTAAATGATGAACTTTCTGACATAACGGCAGTAAAGTATGGTGTGCCGCAAGGATCAGTATTGGGCCCCCTGTGGTTTTCTTTATACATGCTGCCCCTTGGAAGTATTATCAGAAAACACGGGATACATTTCCACTGTTATGCTGACAATATTCAACTATATAATTTCCACAAGCCCAGATGAACAGAATGTGTTAAAGACATTAAAGACTGGATTACCGTTAATTTTCTTTTACTAAATTCTGCTAAAACATAAAATATTGCTAATTGAACCAAAATTCGGTACACAAAAGCTCCTACAATACAATCTGCATTTAGAAGGATGTACGGTTACTTCATCCTCTGCAGTTAAAGACCTGGGTGTTATATTAGACAGCAACCTGTCATTTGAAAATCATATTTCCCAGGTAACAAAACAGCCTTCTTTCACCTTAGAAATATTGCCAAGCTACGCAACATGCTATCTGTTTCTGATGCAGAAAAACTAGTTTATGAGTTCATGACCTCAAGACTGGACTGCATCCTCGATAAATAAGCTACAGTTAGTCCAAAATGCAGCTGCAAGAGTGCTTACCAGATCACGAAAATATCAACATATTACCCCAATTTTATCATCTCTACACTGGTTACCTGTTAAGTTTTGTATCGATTATAAAATTCTGCTACTCACCTATAAAGCCCTAAACGGCCAAGCCTCTTTGTATTTAACCGATCTTCTATCACATTACAATACATCACGCTCTTTAAGGTCACAGAACTCTGGATTTCTGATAATACCGAAGAGATCAAAGTCTACTAATGGGGGTAGAGCCTTTTCATATGTAGCTCCTAAACTCTGGAATAGCCTTCCTGATAATGCTCGGGGTTCAGACACACTCTCTCAGTTTAAATCCAGATTAAAGACATTTCTTCAGCCAAGCATTCACCTAACCACATCTGATGACCTTGTACTTCTGTCATTGTTGATAAAATGATAACAAATGCACATGGTCATTTTGCCTGACATACAATGAACAGCCACGCTACTGCTTTTTCCATCTGTTTCCTGTTCCTACCTCGGGATGCCCATCCCCAGGTAATCGGTGAATGTGCCAGCTCCAGTTCAGAATCTGCCTCTAAGAAGATTCCAGATGACGCCAACACCTGCGAAGATTTTGGACGATACCAACGTCAAATCATCACATCACAAGTTCTACGCGTGTTGCTCCTGGGGTGGCAATGGGCCCGACCCGTTCTGCTCTCTGAGCCAGCCTGGTCCGTCCTGGTGCCCTGCTTCTGGGTTTCTCATCGCTGGGGATCGCTCGCTGTTGCTGAGGATGGGCCCATATGGACAGCCTCCACAAACAATTCACAAACAGACTTTGCGCTCGGGTCTCCATTGGTGGACAGTTCATGATTTCAGCAAAAAAGACTTCATGTTGAGACTGCGTCAAATCTCCTGACTACACAGTTTCACTTTATATCATGTATCATACAGTTATAGAAGGGATTTACTTCTAATTACACTATCCGGTGTCACTCAGATGAGGATGGGTTCCCTTTTGAGTCTGGTTCCTATCAAGGTTTCTTCCTCACGTTGGCTCAGGGAGTTTTTCCTCTCCACAGTCACCACTGGCTGTTCATTGGGGATAAATTTATCGATTTAAAATTTAGATCCAAAATTTATGTATCTCTGTAAAGCTGCTTTGTGACGATGTCTATTGTTAAAAGTGCTATACAAATAAAATTGAATTGAAATAAAATAAACACTTCACACTACATAATAGGTCACTGCAATTGTGTGCTGCTCCCTGATCTCACCACAGATAAAATGCAATATGTCGGCATTTTTTGGTAAAGATTACTGCTTGTTGACTCCAGTATTAGAGGGTTCACAGTGACACTTAAGTTCATTATAGATACTTGCACTGAAAGCAGTGAAAACTTGCTGCAGATGCATGTCAGAAAACAAATGTCATTTGAATGTATGAGTTACCTTTACTCAAAACCAGTGGTCGTGAGTATTGTTTACTCGAAAACAAAAACACACAAGTTGAAAGACAATACAATTGATCACATTTCAGAATTATGTTTTTACAGAACAAATTTGAGAGAATAATCAAATAACAGAAAAGAATAATCACATCTATGGCTCCTAAACACTGAGGCATACCATGAGCACGTTAAAATCCAGACACTAGCCGTGAAGGGCAGCTTTATGCATTTCAGATCTAGGTGGACAGAGATGGCTCTGCACGTTTACCTGACAATAACAGACACAGTCAGCTGTGGCAATCTGAAGGCATTGGTTTTTTTTTCGAACTCTCCTTTCATCACTTAAGTAATACAGTGTTCAAGCCACCTTTTTAAGGACTCCAACTGGTGATCTCACATTGGTCTGTTCACCCTGGATGTAAGGACTAAGTTCTTCACTGAAATGTAAATGACAGAGGCTTTTCTCACGCGGAAGTTTTGAAGTACTTGCACACATGCCTATAGATGGAACACGTGTGCGCATGACATCATTGTTTTCACAAATTCGCATTTTTGTATCTTTACACAGACAACAGTATCGTTTTCAAAAACTTGCACTTTGAAACCCATTTACAAAAGTTTGTTTTCAGGCCCCAAAAATGCCGTTGTCGTGTAAACGAACATCCAAAACACATAAAAAGCTTTCAGTTGTTCGTTGAAAACGTTGTGTAAATGGCCCCTTACTTTATTTATCGATTTAAAATTTAGATCCAAAATTTATGTATCTCTGTAAAGCTGCTTTGTGACGATGTCTATTGTTAAAAGCTCTATACAAATAAAATTGAATTGAATTGACGTTCCCCAAATCTCAATATTTGGCCTTCCAACTTATTGCTTATAATACCCTACAATTTATGCAAAACTGGACTGAAATGCACAACTGTCAAATTATAAAGATTAGAATGTCCCCTTTACAATGAGCCTAATTACATTTATCTTGTTCAGAAACTGAGAGGGCAGTGGCCAAATACCCTGCTGCTGTGTTAAAGTAAAAAATGCCTTACAATTCTTAGCAAAACTGGACAGAAATACACAAGTCATGTCATTGTAAAGCTTAGAATGTCCACATTACAATGAACCTAATTACACTTGCATCTATCTGTCATTGGGATTTTGTCTTCTTTTTTTTTTCTTCCCTGTCCCACCCTGTACATTCATGAGAACTCTGCTATTGTTAGGTATAGCCGGTTGCAGGCTGAAGAGTCAGGGGAGAGTAGTCAGGATGCATGCGCTGGGGAGACGTCAGTTAATGCAGTAAAGTTTATTTACAAACAAAAAGGCAGTAATCCACAAATGCAGTCATCAAAAAGAGCAGTAATCCAAAAATACAAGGAACCTGAGAAAAAGCAGTTATCCAAAAGGACAGGGGAAAAAACTCAAAACACAGAAGTGGTCTGGGAACCACAAACTCAGAACTACGGACAAAGGAACAAAAGCTACGGATCAAAAATGCTACAGAATCTAAACTAATACAGAGCCAAACTAAACTATGCTATTATATTCTAATACACCGCGAGGAAGCAGAAACAGCGCAGGGTATTTAAACACACGGAAATCAAAACACCAAATCACAGACACCTGAAAATCATAATCACATCAAATGAACTTGAACCAATGAGAAAACAAGGAGGTGGGGACAGAGAAATGACGTGAACACAATGACTAAAAGCACATGGCAGAGGTAAACAAGAGTCCTTCTGACAGGAGGCGGAATGCGCTCCTTGGAATGCGGAAGTAGTCTACGCTTCTCTTTGCAGCGTAGCGAGAGTGGGAGAAAACCTAACAGCTATCAGTGGCTATATTGCGGTTTTGTTTGTGTTCACAGTGTGCTCCCTCAGTTCTGTGTTGCCGTCTGGTGAACTGAACTACTGCAAAACGTTGCACAAAAATAACACTAGAATGATCTACAGTGTGTATAGAAAAGTATCCCCCCCCAAAAAAAAAAAAAAAAAAAAAAAAAAAATCACATTTTGTTGCTTTTCAGCCTGAAATACAAGTTGCACTGAGTAAATACAGATGGATAAAACAAACTGTCCGTCTTCATTTCAGGCTGAAAAGCAACAAAATGTGATTATTTTAAAGGGGGGTGATTTTCTTTTCTATACCCACTGTATATGATATGGGTGACTGACATCTCAGGGAAAGCGGGGTAGGTCCACTTCTGACACCAAGTTATAATGTATAGATCTTACTTAAACGCACCATAGACTGGATTTTTTTAAAAGTGATTTGCAACTTTACTCCTTCGAACCACTGGTGGAGCCAGAGAGGTGTCCTTATTATCCTTATTCGCTACTGGTAGTTTGATGCTGATCGACATCTCATTTCATTCTTGTTGAAAAGATTTATTTTGATGTTCGGTGGCGGTCCAGCGCATTGTTCAAATCAAGGAAGAGGGAATATTAACTTTGGTTGCAAGATACAGAAGAAGAAGGACGATTTCCATAGATCCATGAGCTCTTTTCCCGATTGGCTAAAACCTCATTTGAAGTAAGTTTTAAGGTTTAGCATCAGGTTTAGGTTTCCTGAACAACTTTTAGGAAAGTTGAGTCGCTGTGCAAGTTCACATTAGATCTTTGGTTCTATCAGATTAGAGATTGGAGCTATCTGAATAATTACCCAGTGAGTTTGTAGTAAATATGCATGGACATTTCAGTAGTATTTTGGTGGCTGGATTTGAAGTACTTCCTGTAGAATTTTTTATTTTTTTTATTATTATTTGTACTGTCACATTTGGTATGTCCTTCATTTAGCACATCCAAACCAGTGTTCTACATGCATCAGAATAGCAGCATACAATTTTCACATACTATTTAGTGTAGGGCTAAAATATATAAAGATAATTACTTAGCCCACTGCTCTCCTATAACCAACGACGGAAATAGGTGCAGCGAAGGTTAATGCGTGTTTTAATATATGATTTAAATATCTGACTCCATTTAATTGATTATCTGACTCCAATAGAATAATCTTCTAGTTAATGCTAGAAGTGTTAGCACTCAGTGTTCTACCAATATTTACTCCTAAGCAACTTCGAGCGAAGCTTTCATTAAAATGACGTTCCTACGTCAGAGACTTTCATATAGCTT
Organism: Cranoglanis bouderius; assembly: GCA_023630585.1. Classification (NCBI taxonomy): domain Eukaryota; kingdom Metazoa; phylum Chordata; class Actinopteri; order Siluriformes; family Cranoglanididae; genus Cranoglanis; species Cranoglanis bouderius. Next base: position 36,144,735 of record CM042536.1, read on the forward strand.
CTTTATTAAACCATTATTTTGTTAGCTCAGAGGTTTCTATCAACGTGCAAGCCTAGGCCTTATTTTACTTGTCAGAGATTCTATTTAAACTTGCAAGTATTAGCCTTTACTTTTGGCTTGTCAGAGGTTGACCTTAAACATGTCTAACATATTATACATCTTTAGTTTAAGAAGTTATTCATAATAAGAATACCAAACATAGGCACAGAGTATTTAGAAGTAGAATAACAAATGCATTTAATATGAGACATAATTGAAAGATACATAAAATAGAGACAAGAGTAGCTTACAAGATTATAGTCAGCGTCATGAACCTCGGAAGCAGAATGGTCAAAGAGAAAAAGAGACCGGTTCTTTTCCAAGCATATCCTTTTATACCCCTGAGCCTCTTTGGAGTGACCAGGATGTCAGATGGAGGTGAGATAGTGTGTTGTTTGACAGAGTGGACCCCAATGTGTTTTATGGCAGGATTATCTCACTTTAAGGAGCTGTATGTTAGTTAAGTTCCTGAGAATGAGTTCATGCAAACCAGGGGGTGCCTGTGTGTGTGTGTGTGTGTGTGTGTGTGTGTAAAGAGCACTTATTATAACATCATAAATATCATATAGTTTAGGAAATAACATTTACAATATATATCACCACATAGTTCACCATGAAATATGGATACAAATGACACCAAACATGCCCTGAGGAATACTGTAATTTAACACAGTTTAGATAACCAGTTTTAGTTCACCTGGTATCTCTGAAACACATTCCTGATCATTTTAACCTTAATCACATTACTGCCACAATATTATAAATCTACTACATTAGCATGCTAGTATACAGTTTGTTTTGGATGTAGACTTAATATTCTTGGACAGTTTGGGTAGTGACCCAATTCTCATATGTATGCATGCAATCTTTTTAACACAATCAGATTTTTTAATATACATTACACTATATACCTTGATGCAAAAAAAAAAAATTGAATCCCCCTCCATCACAGTATAGGAAATATTAATAACATCACTGCATTTCAAGATGTCATTCATTAGTCGCATAATATCATGACCAGGTCTATTTTCTATTCTATTGTTCCAGCTTGTATAGATCGCAAGTTTTGCCTGAACAATCATAAAATTCAGTTGCCATTTTACCCTGTGTTGGCTGTATCCTGCCCCTAAAATAAAGGCATTGTGTACATTTTTCTCCAAACTTCAGAGACACATGACACAGCAAGAAAAAAGTGGTTTTAGTCTCACACATCCTAAAAAAACAAAAATACCATTTCTCTTGAACCACAACACTTATTGTGACCACTTGAACTGATAACAGCAATAAACAGCCACAGCACCATGCAAGATTCTCCATTGTAAATCTCAAGATTTCTTTTTCAATTGTGGTTTGTAAAGCACTCTCAACTTTTTTTTAAAACCATCCCAAGCTTATCCCTCCAAACTGTATCAACTCTCCATTTAACAAATTTTTCTTAAGCACTTTTAACAAAACATTTATATAATACTTTTCCTTCTCCTGTGTCCTAAGTCTTGCAGATCCAGCAATGGACCTGACGACACATCCTTCAGGTTCTGAGTAATGTTTTGGGACAGGGTCCTTTATTTTGGGAACCAAATAGTCATTGCTATAGTTTGGAAATAAAATGTCCCCATGACTTAAGTCCATGGTGAAGGGAAGATAATTCATTCAAATGATCCATAAAAATAAACATTTTTAAAAACTTATCCAATCAAAGTCCTTCCACCCTTTTTGACAATCTTGGCCACCTTCCTCCACACCAGATCAGCAGGTTAAGAGCCTTTGTATAAACTGCAAATGAAATGTTGCCAGTCTGCTTGGCAAGTGCACCAAACCTTGTCCACCTTTAGGCAAGAACAATATACTTTGAGGAAGCCAGTGCAATTGATCCCAAAAGAAGTCTACCAAGATTGTTTGAAATGCAATCTAGATTGTTTGAAATAGCAGCCCAATGGACAGAGCTACACAACAGCTTATGCCAGAGCGTTGATGCAAACAAGTTATTAACTATAAGCACTCTTCCTCTAAAAGATAATTGGGCATGAATTCACTTCCATTTAGCAAGTCTACCTACCATTCTCTCTATCCCTTCCCAATTGTTCTGCTGTATGGTTGTTCAAGTTCAGTTTGTTTGTATAGCACTTTTAACAATTGACATTGTCCCAAAGCAGCTTTACAGAAGTATATAAATTCAGGACATAGACTTTACATTTATGAATTTATCCCCAATGAGCAAGCCAGAGGCAACGGTGGCAAGGAAAAACTCCGAGACGATATGAGGAAGAAACCTTGAGAAGAACCAGACTCAAAGGGGAACCCATCCTCATCTGGGTGACACCGGATAGTGTAATTAGAAGTAAATCCCTTCTATAACTGTATGATACATGATATAAAGTATTTTGGTGCAATTATAGATAAATAAATCTCTTCTATAAATGTACCAGTACCACATGGTCAGATAGCAGTTGTGAGACCATGAAAAATTCATTACAGTTTTTGTATGAAGTCTGTTTTGTTGAACTTCACCACTGTAATCTCAATGATCTTTAGGCTGCACCATGTGGGGCCATCCTCAGCAGCAGCATGTGACTTCAACTGATGAAATCTCCAACCAGAAGTAGTGCATCAGGATGGATCAGACAGGTCCAGAGAGCAGAAGGGGTCGGGATCGTCGGGATCACTGGCATCTCGAGAGAGAGCGACAGACCCCCCCGTACTGGTTAAGGACAGTGTACTTTGCGTGAGTGAAAGCAGGGACTCCGGCAAGACTAGCTATGACAGCATAACTAAAAGGGAGAGCCAGAAGGTAACACAGACATGAGGGCTCCCTGGGACAAGGCGGCCAGCCACCCCACCACCAACAAACCTTGGTGGACACCTGAAGGTGGGGGGTGACAGCATCCAAACAACACAGTTCACCCCAACACACTATGCCCATGAGACCTCTAGATCTGCTCCTTTACCTAAGGAAAAAACTATTCACAAAAGGCTTGATTAAACAAATGTTTTCAGCCTGGACTTAAAACACTGAGACTGTGTCTGAGTCCCGAACACTAATTGGAAGGCTGTTCCATAACTGTGGGGCTTTGTAAGAGAAAGCTCTTCCCCCTGCTGTATCCTTCACTATTCGAGGTACCGACACATAGCCTGCACCTTTTGATCAAAGTTGGCATGGCGGATCATAAAAGACCAAAAGTTCGCTTGGGTACTGTGGCGCGAAGCCATTTAGCTCTTTAAGTCAATAGTAGTAATTTATAATCAATGTGAAGTTTCACTGGGAGCCAATGCAGTGTGGATAAGATAGGGGTGATGTGATCATATCTTCTGGTTCTAGTAAGGACCCTTGCAGCTGCATTCTGGACTAACTGGAGTTTGTTTATGCTCCTACTGGAACATCCAGACAGTAAGGCATTACAATAATATCTAATCTTGTATCTATTATAATAATAATAATAATAATAATAATAATAATAATAATTATTATTATTATTACAATAATAATAACAACTAATATCTTGTATCTCCAAGATAATCTCCCATGTATTTAATACCTCTCTTTTTCCCAACTTATTCTACCAGGTAAGACTGGTAGTGTTAAGCCACAGAAAGAGAGCTGGATACAGTTGCAGTAAAAAGGTCCGTCACTTTATTCGGAGTACATGTAGAAAGGGAAACAGGACAATAGCAGTGTTTTAGGTATATTCCGCGACCCCGTAGGGTGCAGTAACCAAAACCAAACAATTTCTCAAATGACAAGAACTAGCAGTAGCAAACACACAGTATGACACTACTAAGACTAGCAGTAGCAAACACACAGTATGGCACTACTAAAACTTGCTGTGGCAAACACTCAGTATTTTAAGTGTATATCAGTTATCATAGAAAGGTTTTTCTTTAATAGAGGGCTTAGACAAAGTCGTGATCCAGAATACTTAGCTGGGGTCAAACGCCAACGAAATCAGTCCAGAGGTAATCGCTCGGTAGTGTGAGATTCAGAAAAAACAAACAATACTTCGCAGAGATCCTGGAAAACAAAAGTCCTTAAATAATGTGCAGTGTAAATGAAAACAGGTGTGTGTGATTAAAATGATGGTGATTGTGAACGTAGAAGTGTGTGAGTGCTCTGGGTGTTGTAGTCTCTAGCGGCCATATTTGTAGGCCGCCGAGCTTGCTGGGATGTGCAGTGTGGGGTGTGTGCATGAGAGTCGGTGGCGGCCATGTTCGTGGGCCGCTGAGAGTTCTGGGAAATGGAGTCACGCTTTTTGCGCGACCTAACAGGTAGGCCCTGCATCACTTTTCTTCCAATTTACTTTAGTGGCTGAAATGACTCAAATCCTTCATAACACTCTATATGGTTAATATCTTGCTGCCCATTAACGATGATCATTATATCATCAGCATGGGCTGATACGTGATGGTGTAATATCACCATAGTGCAGCAAAAATCCTTCAATAATGCACATCCCTGCCTAATACCCCTAAAAACCTTAAAAGGAACACTCGTACACCATTGTGTTAGGTCGTGCCATAAGCGCGACTCCAGTTCCCAGAACTCTCAGCAGCCTACGAACATGGCCGTCGCCAATCCAAACGCACACACACCGCAAGACACATCCCAGAAGGCTCGGCGGCCTACAGATATGGCCGCCAGGGACTACAACATCCAGAACACTCCCATGCTCACAGTCACCCACCTTCTGATTACACACCTGTCCGTAATTTTCTAGGTTGCACACATCCTCATTATTTAAGTCCTTTAGTTTGTCACACATGTAGCGAAGTATTAGTTTGTCTATATTATATTCAACTGTACCGAGCACTCTTTTCTTGGACTGACTTTCTGGTTTCCGAACTAAGCTAAGTACTTTTGGATTACGATTTTTGCCTAAGCACTACAACAACTGTCTTTTTGGTATTTTTGAACTTCCACTGGTTTCCTGGTTTTTTGTATTTTGCCTAAGCCCCTGAAATTACTGTCTGCTGGTATTTTTTGAACGCTGCCTGTTTTTTGGATCTGCCTAAAGCTTGCTGTTGTCCTGATTTCCTGTTTTGTGTGTTCTTAATAAAGTGATGGATTTTCATACCGCAACTGTATCCAGTCTTACTCTGGTGTCGTAACACATTGAGTTTCCAAACACTTTTAATGTCCTGGTACAAAACATATCCTTAATAAAATCTGATCCAAATCCAAAAGCATCTAGAATCTTCTAAAGATATGTGCTCGACTCTATCAAAAGCTCTTTCTTGGTCAACAGAAGCAAGACCTAAGTAGTTATTACATATGCTTTGTGTCAAAATGTCAAATTGCTTGATTTATGACCCCCTCTGTCACCCTGATTGACAGGTCTGTGTGACGTGTGGTGGCCTGTCCTTCTAGGCTGCTGGAGTAGAACATTTTTGGACATGTTCTTCCTGGGGTGTATTGGCCAGTTGTTGGATGTCAACGATTGTTTATGGTGTGTTTATGCTAATGATATTTTAAGTGTGAGCCCTGCTTTTCAGTTTATCCCCAATGTGTACGTCCTGAATTTGTTAAAAATAATAAATAATGGTTTAAGATGCCATAGTTAACACAGACACTCTGCAAGTTTCTGTTAAAAAGGCTGCTCCGAGAACTCTTAAAACCCCCAGAAGAGCGATGTGTATTTCAACAGTAAGGGTTCCTGTTGAAATGAGGGAGGAAATGTTTTTTCCTTGGCGCAAAAGTCAAAATGTTAGTTTAACAAAGTTTCTTCAGGAAGATTTTGTAAAGACGCTATCGTTTCACCCAGAGCAAGCCATTACCAAGCCAAAGACCGTCTCTCAAGTTCGCCCTTATATTACAGTTGTTAAACATCTGCAGATCGGTACATTCGCTAGATACATACACAATGTCCCAAGAATCTACAGCTGTCTACTGCTGCAGCAACACTCCTGAGACAATACTGGTGATGACTGACAATGCAACACCACTGGATCCCCTCCCACAGTTGGTTGGATAAATTTTGCATGGATCTGGGGTCTCACAACATGACCTTCCTTACAACACAATACGTCAACGCTGGAGTGATGGCTGGAGCTGCGGCCTATGTTGGGATTGACGACACAGACAGTTGTATCAGCTCTGATGGCTTCAAAGTCATAAAAGTGACTGTCGTGGTCCTTCTGGAACATCTCGTTAACAAAAAGCTGAAAGAACTGTTTGGGATGCAAGGTTGACCATCAGAGTCAGATTAGACATTCCTGCTCGTTTGAACCTGAGTCCTATTTCTTTGACGCGTACTTTGAGGAACTGTCATGTAATCATGTAATCTTTAAACTCAAAAGCCATCAGGTTAGACACTCTGATTGGGCTTGTTGATCACTATGTCATGGGGGAAGATGATGGTCCTATACTGGAATACACTGACAGCATTGTGAGAAATAAACACTTCACGCTACAACAGGTCAGTTGTTTAAAACTTTAAGGTGTTGTACAACAAACATGTGCTGCTCCCTGATTTCACCACACTGCCATATGTCCTATATCTTTTTGGACATGGGGGTGCGAGACACGGATGGTTTTGATTTCAGATTACAGCATCCATTTTCATGTGTGATAAGCAACCCTTCAAACTCGAGGAAAGTCATATTTTGTAAAAATGTTGTTGCAAAATGCTGTACAGTTGATTTCTAAAAGAAGTCAAAAATATTGTATATTTATAATTGTTGGCAACCATTGTATGACGATGACTTCCACAGACTTTCCACAGAACGATGATTTGTTCCCTAGTATGTTTTCTGCAGCTGATTTAAGATGTGGCTTGGCTATACTAAATCCTCGTTTTAGCAACGGTATAGCCATTCTAAAGAGTCCTTTAAACATCCCACTCAGACCAGCTCCATACATAACCCCGCCCATACATAACCCCGCCCCCGGCATAGCCAGGTAGTCCGTCAACTGCCTGATTCTGGTAATAGGCCACATAACGCATAGGGCCGGCGTTGTGATGGTGTATTTCAACAATTTTTAAACAAATTGTTTCACAGGTCTAAAGTGTAGCTTAGCACGCACACCTTCCCATAACTGAAACATGCATCTTAATTTTGGTCACCTTTCACCTATATGGTTATTTTGGCGATGGACGAATTATTAACTGATACGTAATGCGGTCTGTCGTATCTAACGCTAAGAATCTTGTTATTCTCAGTCTATATGTACACAACGCAGTAGTGGAACATTATCAATCAGTTGGTGATCTTCTATGATATCCGTGTGTGTATGTGTATATATGTATGTGTGTGTATGGAGGAGGGGCTTTCAGAAACACTGTTTCTAACATGGTCATAACCAAGACTCACCCCAATGGAAGGTTTGCATTGATTTCCCTGATAAAAAAAAAAAAAACACATCATACCCAATCTTTAATCTGTAAGGTATATTTGACGTATTTTGATCACCGGTGGTGAGAAGCTCTTCAACAGGATATTCGACGATGTGATTCTCACTATCTGTCGACTTTATTTCATCACAGTCGAGAATCAACGCAGCATCTTCCTCATTAAATGTGTATCATGACACAGGATTCGATTAACCCGACTTGCCATTCTCCTTTTAGGTTTATAGCTCTCGCCAACCTGGTTGTATAACAAGATAAACAGATAACAAGGTGTTGCAGGGCAACGTAACATAAAATCCATCCCCAGCCATGGCTGGTTTTGACAGGTGTGTGCATGACCTATGTAGGTCTTTTGTTTTTATGGCTTCTGTACATCAACCAAATCTTTCTGGCCGATCCATGACGCGAATTTTGCAGGCCCCCCCGAGCCATCGAACCAACACTAATGTTTTCCGGCCTTGTTTCTTCTTGTCTAAAATTTTTTCCACTTTAAATGTCTTGTTTTTGTTCACGAATATTTTTTGTAATTCCTCCTCCTCCTTGCACTGCCCACTACAAATAGGAGGTCGAGCCGAGCGGTGTTGCCCCTGAAATTCCTCCAGGTGTGACCCGAGGCCTATGGCTCGACCACCCTGAACATGTCCACCAGGCCTGCTCCCGTCATTACTTGGGCCAGCTCTCTCCCCCCCTCTGCCTCCACGTCGAAGTCTCCCCCCACCAAAAGAAGTCTGTTGGTCAGCAGGAGAGGCTCCAACTGACAGTAGAATCCCTTCCTTTGTCCTACCCTGCATGGGGCATAAACCCCTATAGCCCTGAATCCCACCCCCCTCCAATTACCATCAGCGCAGAGCACCCTCCCCGGCACCACTGAAACCACCGTCTCTATAATGAAATCAAAAGATTTAAACAAAATTCCCACTCCATCCCCCCTCCCATCTCCCACTCCATCCCCCCTCCCATCTCCCACACCCCAAACTGAAGGCCCCAAATCCCGCCCCCTTGAAAACTCCCTCCGATCATCCCCAGAACACAAATGACACTCTTGTAAAAATAATACATCAAAATTAACAGACCTCAAACTCAAAAACACTGCTGCCCTCTTCAGGGGCTGCTTAATGCCCCTCACGTTGAGGGTTGCAGTTATCAAACTTGACATAATAATATTTCCAAAACATTCAACTTAACCATAAACCAACATAATAAAAAAATATTGTGGGAAAACTGAACTAAACATAACCATAAAGATAAGGATCATCATAACCTCCCCGCACAACCTCTGTGCTCCTGCCTTTGCCCCCCCCCCCCAGTACCTCACCCCTCCCCCTTCTCCACACCCTTTCATTCTCCTGGCCTTCTTCTCCACCTCCCCAACCCACCCAAAGTCCTCCCCTATGCTGTTTTAGTCCCCCAATATATCCCATCAGTCTTCTAATTTTCCCCTACCCATTCCCCTCCCCCTCCCACTCGAAGCCCTCCTTTTTGCCATCACCTGTGTCCACCCCTCCTCCTCCTCCTCCTCCTCCTCCTCCCTCACTTCCTCCCCCCGGGATTGCTCCCCCCCAATGTCCGAGTCTATTACAAGCGGGAACGGCTGCTCCCCCCGGCTTGTTCCTCCTCACCTCCGGATTCCGCCTGCACCTCCTCCGGTGAGAAGAGACTGATCTCTTGTCTTTCCTCAACCCGAGTCCTTTTCGGCTCCCTCTCCTCCACCGCCGCCTCTGCTGCCCCGGTTTGGCGGCATTTGTTGGTCTCCACCACCACACCCAACTCCAGCTCATTGAGGCTGTTGGAGGACTCCATGGTCACCCAGTCCGGCTGGACCGGTGACAGGGCTGCCCTTAAGTCCTCCATCGCTTCCGCCCAACTCTGCCCTGGGATTTCCTCCAGTGGCAGCTCCTCCAGCATCCCTGCGAGGCCTGAAGAGCCCGTTCCTGGCGACAGGGCCTCTGCTTCCTGGCCTGGCCCCTGGGTCTGGATGCTGGTGCCGTTCTCCGCTTGCGGGACCTCTGCTGCCTCCTTCGCTGGCTCTGCCTCTTGCCGACTTGGACCGGCCTCTTCCGCCCCATGAGGCAGACGCCCAGCCTCAGCTACCTCGTCGAAGAGGCTAGCATAGGTACCAATCCGCAAGGGGCAGCGGTGGTACAGGTGCTCCTCCCTCCCACAGAGGCTGCAGGTCTTTGGTGCCCCGCAGTTTGCTGCGACGTGACCCTCCGCCTGACACAGGTGGCACCTCCTCCCAGTGCAGGCCTCCTTAGTGTGGCCCAGCACTCCACACTTCCAGCAGAAGAGAGGCTGTCCAGGATAGTGGAGGAAGCCCCGATGGCAAAACTGCCAGGAAGGTGAAGCAGACCTCAGACCCTCAGCTTGACCTGGGACTTCCTCTTGCCCGTTCAGATCCCGAATCTGCCCCGGATCTTCTCCGCCACCGAAACAGAGGAGCAGTACCTGCCGAGGAACACCCTGATGTCTTCATCCGCCACATACGGATTATACAGGTTTTTTTTTTTTTTTATTTTATTAGCCAAAAAGCATGCACAACACATTCCACAAATCATAAATCAAAAAGAGCATCAAAAAGCCAGAACTCATTCAAAGAAAGCAATAATCCACAAAATTAAAAAGCTATCATTCAAATTTCATGAAAACATCAAAACTCCTAAAGCAAATTCCATGAAAACATCCAAATGTACAATTAAAACTTTCATATAAAGCAAGACTATAACAAATTAAGTACATCTTCATAAATGATAGAAATAAAAATCACAAACAGTGATTTAATACAAATAATCAGAAAGAAACGCAACAAAACTTTTTGACTACCCATTATGAACATTTTTAACAAATGAAAGAACTCCACCTGAAAAAATTCCCAACAAGGAACAAAGAATCCCAACCTTCTATTCCCTCCACTACCCCTCATTGCTGAGGCCACCAGGGATCTCCCACTACTGTCACCCCCGAGAAGCCCCCCGCCTCTACCCCTCCCACTCCTACCCTCACAAATCCCTGTCCACCATCCTCCCCCTGTCCTACCTTTCGGAGTCTGGCCCTGTATGCCCGGAACAGGCTCCCCTGGTTGACCCGTGGGGATAGGCTCCGGATGCACTCGCACCTCGTGCCCCACAACACGCACTTCGCCACCGAGACGGCTTGCCACAGCGGCCTCGCCCTCTCAGGCCCCATGCGCTCCAACCCGCTGCCGTACAGCACGAGGTCGCGGTGAATGTCCGCTCCCCCTCCAGCTGCCCACCACTCTGACACACGTCTCCAGAAACGGGTCGCGACGGGGCACGACCACATCGCATGCTCGATCGTCTCCTCGCCCCCGCACCCAACCGGACACAGAGGCGAACGACACACGCCATGCCGATGCAAGCGTTCCCTTACCGGGAGACGTCCCAGAGCCCCCAACCAGTGCAGATCTTTGCTGGCCCCGTCCAGCCACTTGGGCTGTAATGCTGCCCATTCGATGCCCGGCATACGGGGTGGGGCCACACTGGTTTGTGCCGCACAGCAGTCTCTCCATTTCCTGTAAAGTTTTCGGTGGTCTAGCACAAGACCATCCACCAGGCACCACGGCCGGTCCCTAAGGAACTCGGCCACCTTCTGATAATGCCATGGGCGGTCGGTTGACCATGGCGCTGTACCTCTCCAGGGGATCACTTCCCGCAGCGAAAACCCCAACCAGAACTTTGCGAACAGGGACGCCATGTGTCCCTCTGATCCCCTGACCAACCTCGCCAGGAAGGCCACGTACATAGCCATAGTCTTGAGGGGGGCACACGCCACTCCCCTCCCGCCTTCCTCCCGCTCCATGTACATCCTGACGCGGGCGACCTGCTCGTTCCTCCCCCCCCAAATGAAAGTAAATATGAGGCGCTCCAAGCGCCTCCCCGTTACGAACGGGACGGGGAAGACATAGGCCAAATGGTTGAGGCCTGCCAGCAGGTCGGCATTCACCGCAACCACTCTCCCAGTGAGGGAGAGATCTCTCCTGCCCCAGCTCTCGGCCCTTGCCTGTAGCTTTCTGAGGGCGGTGTCCCAATTCTTCTGGGCGCTGCCCTCTCTCCAGAAAACAACACCCAGAATCTTCAGTCCATCCTGGCACAGGGAGAAACCTGAGAAACCTCGGCCCACGCTCCCGCGCACAAGACTGAGGACTTACCGCGGTTAACACGTGCCCCGGTGGCATTCGAGAATGCCTCCAGAACCCGCCCGACCGCACAAAAGTCCTCGTCCCGCCCCATAAAGAGCGTCGCGTCATCGGCGTACGCCGAGACCTTGGCTCTGACTCCGCCTGCCCCAGGGATATGAAGTCCCTGAAAAGCAGGCTCCCTTCTCAGCCGTTCCACCAAAGGCTCTAGGTACAACACATAGAGCATTGGCGACAGTGGGCACCCCTGCCTGACCCCCCCTCGCTGCACGATCAGCTCGGAGAGGAACCCATTAATGGCGACATGGCTGCCCGCCCCTGCATAGAGCAGCCGTACCATGGCCACAAAATCTGGACCAAAGCCCATCCGCTCCAACAGCGTGAACAGGAACGCGTGTGAGACGCGATCGAAAGCCTTCTCTTGGTCCAGACTCAACAGGGCCAATGGCACGCGGCGTTGTTCAGCCCAGACCAGGGCATCTCTGACCAACGCCAGGTTCATGCTGCACATGCGCCCGGGCACCCCACAGGTCTGGTCAGGGTGAACGGCTGAGGCCATCACCCTCCTAAGGCGGCGAACCAGCATCTTGGCGAAGATCTTATAGTCGGCCGTCAACAGAGTGATCGGCCTCCAGTTCGCCAAGTCCGCCCGGTCACCCTTCTTATGCAGCAGGGCGATGTGCCCCACTCTCACGGACGGAGGAAGGAGCCCCTTCACAACCGCCTCCCTGTAAACGGCCAGCAGATCTGGGCCCACCAGTGGCCAGAAAGTCCTGTACCACTCGGCGGGCAACCCGTCGCAACCGGGAGCCACTCCGGTTTTCAGGGAGAGCATAGCTCCCTCCACCTCCTCCAGGGACACCTGTCCCTCCAACTCGGAGGCATCGCCATCCGGCAACCGGCCGGCGATGACCTCCAGAAACCCAGCTGCGAGGTCCTCCCTCGACTCTCTTCGCTGGAAGAGGTCGCTATAGAAGGCCCTAGCCACGCCCAGCATCTTGTCTATCGACGTCTGGACAAGGGCACCTTCCCTCAGGCCCTCAATGTAGGACCCCCGCTGACGGCTTTTGACGCTACTAAAGAAGTAGCGTGTGGGGCGCTCGTCCTGCTCGAGCGCCTGCCTGCCTGCCTGGACAAAGTAGCTATGGGCCTCAGCCTCGTAGTGGGCCCATAGGGCCTCACTAGCTTCCCTGAGCCGCCCCTGATCGCCGTCTTGCCAGGCCCTTTGTAATTGCCAGGACCACTGCCTGGCCTTTTCCCTCTTCCTTTTTGCCATCTCCTGTCCCCACCAGCGACATAAGATGGCAACCCTCTTTTTCAGGTCCTCCCACCACTCCGTTTGCGAACCATACAGCATCCTAAGGCGCCTCCACCCAACATAAAGTTGGCGGAAGACCTCGACAAAGTGGGGGTCCTGGACGATGGACGCATTCAACCTCCATGACCCCCTTCCCCTTTGCTTCCCGTCTACACGGATGCTGCCGATTACCATGCAGTGGTCGGAGGCCCAGAAGGGCCTCAGAAGGCACGACTGCACCGTCACTCTACCCGCCACAAACAGGAGGTCCAGCCGCGACGAATTGCCCCTGGAGTTCCTCCAGGTATGCCCGGAGGCTTGCGGCTCAGCCTCCCTAAACAAATCAACCAGGCCTGCCCCTGCCATCACTTGGGCCAGCTCCCTCCCTCCCTCGGTGTCTATATCGACATTAAAATCCCCCCCGACTAAAATTTGCCTATTGGTGCAGAGGAGGGGCTCCAGCAGGCGGAAAAACCCCTGCCTCTGCCCCCGCCTACATGGTGCATAGACCCCTATGGCCCTGTAGCTCTGCCCCCTCCACCTCCCATCTACACACAATACCCTCCCCGGCACCACCGACACCACCGACTCCACCACCCAATCAAAGGATCTAAACAATATTCCCACCCCATCCCCCCTCCCATCCCCCACCCCCCAAACGGCAGGCCCCAAGTCCCACCCCTTTGAAAATTCCCTCTCCTCTTCCCCAGAACTCAAATGGCACTCTTGTAAAAATAAAATATCAAAATAGAATGACCTTAAACTCAAAAACACTGCAGCCCTCTTCAGGGGCTGCTTAATGCCCCTCACGTTGAGGGTTGCCATTGTCAAAGTTGACATGGTATATGCCAAACATCCAACTTAAACATAAACCAACAAAATAGACAATATTTTAAGAAAACTGAACTAAACATAATCAACATAAGCAACATCATAACCTCCCCCCGGTACCTCCCCCCTCCCCCCCCCACCCATTCATTCTCCCGGCCCTCCTCCCCACCTCCCCACCTCCCCAACCCACCCAAGGCCCCACCCCACGCTGCCTTAGTCCCCCGATATGTCCCATCAGTCCTCCAATTTTCCCCTACCCATTCCCCTCCCCCCCCCACCTCCACCTCCACCTGAGGCCCTCCTTTTTGACATCACCTGTGTCCATCCCTCCTCCTCCTCCTCCTCCTCCCTGGCTTCCTCCCCCCGGGATTGCTCCCTCCCAATGTCCAAGTCTAATGCAAGCGGGAACGGCTGCTCCCCCCCCGCTTGTTCCTCCTCACCTCCGGATTCCGCCTGCACCTCCTCCGGCGAGAAGAGGCTGAACTCTTGCCTTTCCTCGACCCGAGTTCTTTTTGGCTCCCTCTCCTCCACCGCCGCCTCTGCTGCCCTGGTTTGGCGGCTTTTGTTGGTCTCCACCACCACACTCAATTCCAGCAAATCCAGGCTGTTGGAGGACTCCATGGTCGCCCAGTCCGGCTGAACCGGTGACAGGGCTGCCCTTAAGTCCTCCATCGCTTCCGCCTAGCTCTGCCCTGGGGTTTCCTCCAGTGGCAGCTCCTCCAGTAGTCCTGCGAGGCCTGAAGAGCCCTCTCCCGGCGAAAGAGCCTCTGCTGTCTGGCCTGGCTCCTGGGTCTGGATGCTGGAGCCATTCTCCGCCTGCGGGACCTCTGCTGCCTGGCCCGTTGGTTGCTCTGCTGCATCCTTTGCTGGTGTCACCTCCTTCGCTGGCTCTGCCTGTTGCCGACTTGGACCGGCCTCCTTCACCCCACGCGGCAGACGCCCAGCCTCAGCTACCTCGTCGAAGAGGCTAGCATAAGTGTCGATTCGCGAGGGGCAGTGGCGGTACAGGTGCTCCTCGCTCCCGCAGAGGCTGCAGGTCTTTGGTGCCCCGCAGTTCGCTGCGACGTGCCCCTCCGCCTGGCATAGGTGACACCTCCTCCCAATGCAGGCCTCCTTAGTGTGGCCCAGCGCTCCGCATTTCCAGCAATAGAGGGGCTGGCCAGGGTAGTGGAGGAAGCCCCGGTTAGGCCCGATGGCGAAACTGCCAGGAAGGTGAAGCAGACCTCCCGGCACCGCCGGGTCAACCTTTAGCTTGACCTGGAACCTCCTCTTGCCCGTCCAGATCCCGAATCTGCCACGGATCCTCTCCGCCACCGAAACCGAGGAGCAGTACCTGCCGAGGAACACCCTGATGTCTTCATCCGCCACGTACGGGTTATACAGGTGCACCGTGACAGGAACCTCCTCCCTCACGAAGAGCGGCACGAAGCGCAGGCCACGAAGCACTTCCTCCTCCGGCGTCTTAGAGCACTGCTCGAAGAAGGCCGTGCAGTCCGTGAACGCAGCAAAGGTGATGTCCAGGAACCCAGACGCAGCAAAGTCTTGCAGGCAGAAAATCTTCCCAGGTGAGATCTTACAGAAGTCCCGCAGAATCCTCAGAACGACCCAATCCCATCCGAAACGCTTCTTGACGTCTCCCTCAGCATCCTTCCGTAGCTCCACTCTGACTGAGTGTCGAAGCCGCACCCCACGGGCCGGCCGAACTTCGCGTTCACTGCTCATTGGTTTTAGATCAAGATTTGCTCAGAACTTGATCTTAGCCAAAAGGCCGAGAAGCGATAACCTGTTATTTCCTCTGGCCTGAAGGGCACACCCTGGCCTAGCTTCCACAGTCGAACAGGAGGCATTAGATTGAGCTGCGAAAGGATTAGATGCCGGGAAGAATTGAGCAGCCAGACTCCACCCCCCAACAGCCAAACCCCACCCTCTCTCTCACATTAAACCACAAGACACGTACAGCTCTGCGACAGCAGAGCCCACAAAAATAAGTTGAACTCATCAACGTTCCTCTCCACGGAAATCTTTAGTAAAAGGCGAAAGATTTATGCATGAATGAAGAGAAACCCAAGCTATACATGAAGTCGGCCCAGCCCACCGAAACTCGGTCTAGAAAGTTGGTCCAGGGTAAGGTGGCTTGCACCC
The DNA here is from genome assembly GCA_023630585.1 of Cranoglanis bouderius. Classification (NCBI taxonomy): domain Eukaryota; kingdom Metazoa; phylum Chordata; class Actinopteri; order Siluriformes; family Cranoglanididae; genus Cranoglanis; species Cranoglanis bouderius. Next base: position 36,160,537 of record CM042536.1, read on the forward strand.
GCCCCTTACACATCGATGGCTTCGATAGCTATAGTAATAGGATTGGTTTAGACCTGTTAGGTCCCCATTATGTACACCTTTTCATTAACCCTTTCATGCATAGGGGTCACTACAGTGGACAGCTATTCAAAAGCTATTTTCTGGCTATTGCAAGGGTTTCAATAGTATAACTGCATAACAGCCACTAGAGGGGACACTAATTCAATATACAATAGGTTGCCACCTTGGGCAAATATTTGTAATTACAAAAAAAAAAAAAAAATGGCACGATGTCCAAGATGGCCGACACAACTTCAGATGGCCCGACCACTTCAGGAATATCTGTACAATCCTTCTATAAAAGAAGAACCACTGAGGCAAAAAAAAAATTGACATCAAGTAATAGCTAAGGAATAATATTTTTGGCATATTTTTCAAATATTGATTTAAACATTTTAGAAACCCATGATTAACCATGTGTCCACTAAAGTGGACATCATGCATCAATCAAGTTATAGCACACTTTATTGGTGTGAACATACTTATTAATTTTGTCATTTTTTACTCATTTGTTTTGCTCTTAATTTTTAAATTAACTGATCTGTCATTATAATACTATTTGCAATTTTCTTTTAGCATAGCAAACAAAATAGTCCACAACACCAATCTGTATGCGCAACAAAAAGGAAAAGAAAATCTGGCCCTAACAAATGAAGAACTCAAGACTTTTCTTGGAATAAATATGGTTATGTCATATCTCAGGTACCCAAGATCAAGAATGTACTGGTCATCAGATGAAGGTCTTCGTCTTGATTTGATAGCAAATGCCATGCCTGTTAACAGGTACGAGCAGATCCTTAGGTACCTTCACTTTGTGGATAATTACTCTCAAGACCTAGGAAACACTGACAAGCATCAGACCAGTGCTAGATACTCTTGAGAAAACTTATCATGCAGCAGTAGATCCCGAAGAACTTCGATCAGTTGATGAGCAGATTATTCCTTTCAAGGGCCATCTGTCTATTAAGCAGTACATTTCCAAAAAACCGAAACCCTGGGGTTTGAAAGTGTGGGTAAGAGCAGGTTCCTCTGGATACATGTATAGATTTGAAGTGTACCAGGGTTTAGCTGGACGTAGTCAGGTCTGTGATTTAGGAATGTGTGCAGATATAGTTATGTGCCTCTGTAATGACATACAGAAGAAAAATCACAAGGTATTTTTTGACAATTTCTTCTGCACCATTCCACTCCTTCAGACACTGAAACTAAAGAGCATCTATGGAACTGGCATGTGTAGAATTAACAGACTCCAGGAAGCACAGCTGAAACTGAAAATTGAAAAGGAGCTCAAAGAAGAGGGACGAGGGGCATGTCCTGTTGGCAGCAACACTGACAACATCAGCATCACACGATGGTTAGACAGTTCACTGATCCACATGGCTTCATCCTGTGCTGGTCATTGCCCATCTGATTTGGCCCAGAGATGGAGCAAGAAAGACAAAAAGACAGTTAGCATTCCAAGGCCATTTTCAGTAAGGCTATACAATTAACACATGGGAGGAGTAGATCTCATGGATCAATGTGTTGCAGTGTATCCTCATCGACGCAAAAACAAACGGTGGTACATCAGAGTGTTCCGTCACTTTCTAGATGTGACTATTGTAAATGCCTGGCACCTGTTCCGAATGTCAGGACTGGAAAAGAAGGATCTTCTGCATTTCAAGGCATCTGTAGCTAGGGCATTAATAAATGCAAGTTCCATCTGATAAACAAAAGAGGAAGACCCAGTGGAACCCCACTTCCTTTGAAGCGCAGAACAGTGTCCAAGACACCCCTTGAAGCCAGTTTGGCCCTGGAAGCCACTGGCCCCATCTCACTGAATGCAAAAAGGCCAACAGATGCCATGATGCTGCCTGCACAAGAAAAACCAAGTCCATCTGCATGTAGTGTCGTGTGGCTCGATGCTTTGCCAGTTTCTATCGTAAATAGCTCTAATGAACTAATATACATTTTAGAAACACTGAAGAAATGAAATTTGGCTTGTTTGTAAAATAATAATAATAATAATAATAATAATAATAATAATAATAATAATAATAATAATTTTAATGGAACTTTTAGAGACTCTTTTAGAGATTTGTAGAGACAATTACCCCCACCCACAAGGTTTGAAGAAGCACTTTTGTTCAAAAAAGAAAAAAAAAAAAAGTTTAAATGCAAAGTTCATTGTTAATATCTAGTGCTAAGTTTTTGAGTGCTGTAAAATATGATCAATAAAATTGGTTACCATTTTAAACAATTTTATTTTCATATTTTTAACATGATAGACTGTTATATTAATTATTCTATTACTAAACATGACTTTCATTTGAACGCATGCAGTCCACTAGAGTGGACACTTCCATAACTTTTGGAAAAATTTATGTAAAAGTAAAATGAAGGTAAAATTATTTTTATTATGCTTAAAGAAGAGTAAAGACACACAGAGAAAAAATCCTTGATCAGGATTCATAATTCATGCATGAAAGGGTTAAGTACACCTGAAAGCTTTACAATTTATAGCTGTTCCTATGTAGAACAATTAAATGATTTTTTTTTTTTTTTTTTTTAAGTACCACTTTGTTTTTTTTCCTGTATTTTTTTTTTTTTTTTTAAACTTACCTATTTATTTATTTCCTTCTTCTTTTGATTGAACCTTTTGAAAAGGTGCACCGTTCCTGGAGGTACTGCAATACCAGGTCGATGTGTGGAGCGGACGGAGCAAGCTCCTCTTCCAGCTCCCGGCTCTAAAAATCCGTTTAATATAAAGTCCTCGAATGGAGGACGTATCAGATATTAAACTGATAAGAACAGATGCTTTTTTTTTTATTAACCAAAAATGCATACTCAATACAGATACACAATTCAACAGCATTCAAAATGTCTTAAAGAAATCATACATAAATCAGAATATCCAACCTTAATCCAAATATCCTTACCTTAATCCAAAAACCCTCATACCTTCACAAACTAAAACCCAACAAAAAACACAAAAAAGGAGAAAGGAGAAACAAAGGCTGAATTTTCACAAAGGACACATTTTTTTTTTTTTTTCTTCCAGTGATCAAATCCCAACTATTCGAAAGGCAAAAACATATCATAACCAATACCAGCCCAAGAGAAACAACAAAACAAAACAAAAACAACAAAACAAAACAAAACAAAACAAAAAAAAAAACATTATTTTAAATTAGGAACACCCCCCAAGGAAGAAAAGGAGGCTAGGAGGGGTAGGCTAAAAAAACAACAGAACTAAGAAAAAACAAAAAGAACAAAAAAAAAACCCAAATGACCCCCTTCACCCTGTTAGCCCCTCTTGCACCCCTCCCTAAGAGGGCCACCACGGGGCCCCCACCCCCGTGGCCCCAGAAAATCCTCCACCCCCCACTCCTGCTCCTACCCTCACGAAGCCCCTCTCTCTCCCTCTGCCCTGCCTCACCTTGCTGAGCCTGGCCCTGAAGACATGGAAAAGGTTGTCTTGGTGGACCCGTGGGAGCAAGCTTCGGATGCACTCGCACCTAGCTCCCCACAAGACGCACTTCGCCACTGAGACGGTCTGCCACACTGGCTTTCCCGTCCCCGGCTCCATGCACCTCAATCCCCTGCCGTACAGCACGAGGTCGCGGTATATTTCTGCTTCCCCCTGAGCAGACCACCACTCTGAGACGCGTCCCCAGAATCGCGCCACGATGGGACATGACCACAGAGCATGCTCCACAGTCTCTTCGCCCCCGCACCCCAGCGGGCACAGGGGCATGTTACCTGAACCATGCCTGTGGAGGCGCTCCCTGACCGGGAGGCATCCCAGAGCCCCTAGCCAGTGCAAGTCTTTACTGGCCCTGTCCAGCCATGAGGGCTGCATAGCAGCCCACTCGACCCCTGGTGTCCGGGGAAGGGTCTGCCCTGACTGTGCCGCATGGCAGTCTCTCCATTTCCGATACAGCCTCCTGTGGTTTAACATGAGGCTGTCTTCTAGGCACCAGGGCTGGTCACGAATAAAGTCGGCCACCTTCTGGTAGTGCCACGGGCGGTCAGTCGACCATGGCGACGTCCCCCTCCAGGGAATCACCGCCCGCAAGGTATGCCCCAACCAGAACCTTGCGAACCACGATGCCATGTGACATTCTGCACCCCCTACCAACCTTGCCTGGAAGGCCATGTACATCGCCATGGTCTTTAGGGGGGCACAAGCAAATCCTCTTCCTCCTTTTTCCCGCTCCATGCACATACTAACCCGGGCAACCTGCTCACGCCTTCCCCCCCAAATGAATGTAAAAATACAGCGCTCTAGGCGTCTCCCCATTACAAATGGGACAGGGAAGATAAAGGCCAGGTGATTAAGGCCCGTCAGCAGGTCGGCGTTAACCGCGACCACCCTTCCTGACAGGGAGAGGTCCCTTTTGCCCCAGCTGTCGGCCCTAGCTTGCAGTTTCCTGAGGGCAATGTCCCAATTCTTTTGGGCGCTGCCTTCTCTCCAGAAGACAACCCCCAAAATCTTGAGCCCATCCTGGCACAAAGCGAACCCCCCCGGGACTTGGGTCCTTCCGGCCCACGCACCTGCATACAGGACCGCGGACTTACCTCGGTTTACCCGTGCTCCGGTGGCATCCGAGAATGCCTCCAGAACATGTTCAACAACGCAGAAGTCCTCCTCCCGGCCAAGGAACAACATCGCGTCGTCGGCATACACCGACACCTTGGCCCTTTTCCCCCCTGCACCAAGAACTTGCAGGCCCTGGAACGCAGGTTCCTTTCTCAGCTGCTCTGCCAAAGGCTCCAGGTACAGGACGTAGAGCAATGGCGACAGCGAACAACCCTGCCTCACTCCTCCTTGCTGCTCAATGAGCTTGGAGTAGTGCCCGTTTATTGCGACACGGCTGACCGCTCCTGCATACAGGAGTCGGACCATGGCGACAAAGCTCGAACCAAAGCCCATCCGCTCCAGGAGCCTGAACAGGAATGCGTGCGAGACGCGATCGAAAAATAATTCCTTTCTTAAACGTCATCAGGGGTAAAAACAGCACATACATCACTTAATCTTAGCCAGAAAACTGCCAATGGGTTTCTCTTTCTAGCAATCAAGAACTTGGAACCTGGAACTTGAACTTGGAATAATAAAGAAACACTTGAATGAGCGATACTTCTACAGAATTTACTGATGTTGTATCTGTTAACATTAGTTAAAGCAATATGAAAAACACACTAGTTAACATACTAGTTAGTTAAAAATTGTTCAAGATGAATAAATGCTGTAAAATACATTGCTCATTGCTGGTTGATGTTAGATAATGCATTAACTAAAGTGGATGCATTAAGTAACGTCAACAAATTTGTCAGTGTAAAGTGAGAGGACGCTGGTGTGTTTGTTAAAAAGCCGGAATAAAGACATAAACAGCAAACTGTTTCATTAGTTATGAAGCAATTAGTAATTAAAGGAGTGAAAAAGCTCAAGTATGTTGAAAAGTTATCAGCAGTTTATTCTCTGCAGTGGCCTGAGTCTAGTGGTAACATTCCTAAAATGGTATACATTCACACTTTGAATCATAAACAACAGTCTGCCATTAATCTGCACACACTGGCAAAGACTGATGTACTGCAAACCAGCCCCATTATGTCAAGCTCTATGCAGACATATAGAAAGACTGATGTACTACAGATTGCCCTCTCTTGTGATTTATCTATTTTATACTCACATTTTACACCATTTTATACATGATCATGAAATCTGGATCTGTTCCATTAGGTCAAACTAAGCATTTACCCGCTTGTAATAACACCTTTGGCATAACTTTACTATAAGGTCCCATTCGTTAACGCACTGACTAACATGACCTAACAAAGAACTACTTTTTTTACAGAACTTATTCATCCTGGTTAATACTACTTAATAAAAATACAATTGTTCTTTCATATTAATTCATAACGCCACCCTGCATCAGATTTGCTGAATAGGATCTGATAGTTGTTTCTTACTAATACTTAGATGCTGAGTACAGATATGGTGTTAGTTTTGCTCTAGAACAACACAACGTTTCACAGACTATTTGCTGCTGTTCATGTTGTAAACATGTGTTATGTTTTGTGTGCCCATTGTTGTAATTAATAAATAATAATAGTGAAATTTGACAGCTTCTACCAATTTAAATAAAACCCTGAAAGCAATATAAACATAGCAAAATTATAAAAAACTTCATTCTTATTTTGTGGGAAAACAGTACGTGATAGGGAATTTTCAGTGGCATATTTGAACTCAACGTGATCAAAATAGGTAAAAACAAGTGTGATTTGCAAAACAGCATAAACTTTTTTCTAGATGCGGGGCGGTGTAATGAACTCTACCTAATGATAACAGATACAGTGTTTGAAAAGGTTTTGTTCATCGTTATTTCATGTTAACAAATAAAACCTTATTGCAAAGTGTTACCAACATTTTTATTTTAAAAGCTGAATGTTAACATCAGTTAACACATTATGAACATCAACTAACATGAAAAATAGTCTATTTATATATTAACATGAAGCTGCATGATAAACAAGATTGTTTGCAGTCGCCTTCTACGAGAAGCTCTTCAAGAAGGAGTTCCAAGAGAGACCAGAGGTGGCACAGGCCTTCTATGAGGACTTACCCAAGGTTTCCGAAGAGGCTAATGCAGAGATAGAAACACAAATCTCTGCTGATGAGCTACAATCTGCATTACAGAGCCTAGAGAGTGGCAAAGCTCCAGGCATTGATGGTCTTCCAGTGGACTTTTATAAAGCTTTCTGGCCTGAGATTGTTAAAGATCTGCTGCTTGTTCTCAGAAACAGTTTGAGCAAAGGACTCTTACCATTGAGCTGCAGGAGAGTAATCCTCACTCTTCTCCCTAAAAAGGGAGATTTACAAGAGATCAAAATCTGGCGGCCAGTGGCTCTGCTCTGCACTGATTACAAACTTTTGTCAAAGGTGTTGGCCATGAGGCTGAGAAAAGTGATGGAGCATTCCATTCATGTTGACCAGACTTACTGTATACCTAATAGGTTGATATCTGACAACATTATCTTAATTCGTGATGTTTTGGACCTCTCCAATTCATTAGGCTGTGAAATTTGTCTGACTTCTATAGATCAAGAAAAGGCTTTTGACAGAGTTGAACATCAGTATTTGTGGCAAACACTAGAAGCTTTTGGGTTCAGCTCTGGTTTTATAAAAATGATCCGAGTCCTGTACAGTGACATTGAGAGTATTTTAAAGATCAACGGTGGTTTAAGTGCTCCCTTTAAGGTTCAGAGGGGAGTCAGACAAGGCTGCTCATTATCTGGCATGTTGTACTCCCTGGCCATAGAGCCTCTCCTACATAAATTAAGACAGTCTCTTTCGGGTGTACGCCTTCCTGGATGTGAGACAGTTTTTAAACTATCTGCTTATGCCGACGATGTTGTTGTCATTGTCAAGAAACAGGAAGATATTGACACCCTTGTAGAAAATATTAATGACTTTGGTTTATTGTCCTCTGCTAAGACTAACTGGGGAAAAAGTGAAGCAGTAACAATTAGTGATGAGTTAAGCAAGAAACTCGTTTTACCTGTCGGGTTAATTTGGAACAAGGGTGGTTTTAAATATCTTGGTGTGTATCTTGGTAATGATACTTTTGTGTGTAAAAACTGGGACAATGTTTTAGAAAAAGTTGAAGGACGTCTTAGGAAATGGAAATGGATCTTACCACACATGTCTTTTAGGGGTCGTACACTAGTGATCAACAACTTGGTGTCATCTATGCTGTGGCACCATTTATCATGTGTAGACCCACCTGCACAACTGCTGGGCAGGATACAGGTGGTGTTGGTGGACTTTTTCTGGGACCGTCTGCATTGGATCCCACAGAGCGTACTGTTCTTACCAAAAGAGGAAGGAGGGCAGGGTCTCATTCATCTCGCCAGCAGGGGTGCTATTTTCTGACTCCAGTTCATTCAGAGGCTCCTGGTTGGGCCCATAGACCTTGTCTGGAGACCCTTAGCCCGAACCATACTGACCCGAGGACGAAATTTGGGTCTTGCTGAGCCTTTGTTTCTGATGGACTTGAGTGCTCATAAACTGTACAATGTCCCAAATTTCTACCAAGGACTGTTCAATGTGTGGGGGATGTTCCATAAACAAAGAGCAACAAGCTGTGAATCCCTATCAGGGCTGTTGAAAGAGCCAGTAGTGCATGGGACCCGCTTCAATGTAGAGCATATAGCAGGACCCTCTGTGATGCAGTCATTCTGTTCGGCTGGGATCGTCACACTGGGACAGGTGGTGGATCGATGTGGACCTAAATTGATCGACACTGCAAGTCTAGCCTCTCAGGTGGGAGTTAGATCTACCAGGGTCATAAGTCGACTGCTCAACACTTGGAAGAATGAACTCACAAAGACTGAACTCTCTTTGTTAAATGATTATTGTAACGGACACCGTCGACCAAGTATTGATGATTCTTTTCCTAAATTGACTATCTTTCCTGATTTTAGAGAATGCACTGGTCAACTGTTAGAGTCCAGAGAGACTCTCACAAACAGGTTGGATGTCATGGGAGGAAAAATCATGTATAAACTGTTTGTTAAAATTCTAAACAAAGGTAAATTAAATGGTAAGGCTGACACTCCTTGGAGAGCTCATCTAGGGCTTGATACTGAGGTCAGACCTGAGTGGAGAGCATTATACAAACCACCGCTGACAAAAAGGGTTGGAGATTTGCAGTGGAGAATCCTACATGGTATTGTGGCTGTTAATGCTTTCATTTCTGTTATTAATCCCAATGTAAGTGATAATTGTCCTTTTTGTTTGCAGAGGGAAACAGTGTATCACTGCTTTTTGGATTGTGACAGACTACGTTCTTTTTTTCAGCTGTTACAACAAATGTTTATGATGTTTGGAGAAAAATTTTCTCAGCAGGTGTTTATTCTTGGTTTTAGATACAGTCAGAAATGTAGAGTGAAATGTCAGCTATTCAATTTTGTATTAGGTCAAGCAAAAATGGCTATATACCTCAGCAGAAGAAATAAAATAGAAAACTCCTTAGATTTTGATGTAAACACTGTTTTTGTTAGAATGATGAAAGCCAGACTAAAAGTTGATTTTGATTTTTATAGTACTACAAATAATGTAGAGGAGTTCACAAATATACGGTGTTTTAAAAACGTTTTATGTTCGGTTGTAGAGAATGTTCTTTTTTTTGGGACTGTGCTGATTTAAATCTTTATTTATCTTTTTTAAATCTATCTTTGGTTTGAGTACAGAGATTTTGTGTTTTACATAATTTGAATAAATAAAGAGGTATTGAAATCTCAAAAAAAAAAAAACCCTCTCTCTCTCTCCCTCTCTCTCTCTCTCCCTCTCTCTCTCTCTCTCTCTCTCTTTATTTTCCAAACAGGAGAATCAGAGTCTGTGTGTGTGTGTGTGTGTGTGTGTGTGTGTGTGTGTGTGTGTTTCTACATGTAGTTGATGTTTCCTGTCTAACTGTGGTCACATTTCTGTCATTCTTGTACACTGCCCTGTATTCCCCTGTGATTTTTCATCACAAAAAATCCAAAACAATCCTCTTTAAAACATTTATTAACTGCAAATATTTATTATCTTTTTTTTAATTATTATTATTAGCCCTGCTAGTGCACTGATACGAGCTGCCCTGCATGTTATTAACTGGTAGTGCAGAGTTGTATAATTCTTTATTTTCTGTAATAAAATGCACTATATCTGCAGTGTTGGTTGTAGAAACTTGAAGACAGATCAGAGTGTAGTGTGTGTAGCTGCTCGCTCTCACATGTGTGTGTTATGTAGATGAGCTAATGGTGTTATAATAAACTGTAGCTGAGAGATTGTGGAGTGCAGAAAGACGTGGCTGCTCCTGTGAATGTGCTGATGTGGCGTCCTGTCCTCTGATTTCTGTGTGTGAGAGAAACACACTCACATTTCTGTTACATCATCAACTTTAGCTGGATTATGGCTGTGTTTGTGTGTTTGAGATCAGTCTTCTGATATTTCATCATTTCTCGTCCAGTCTGTGTGAGTGTGATCTGACAGAGGAAAGCTGTAGAGTTCTGTCCTCAGTTCTCAGCTCAAACTCCTCCAGACTGAGAGAACTGGACCTGAGGAACAATAACCTGCAGGATTCAGGAGTGAAGCTGCTCTCTGCTGGACTGGAGAATCCACACTGTACACTGGAGATACTGAGGTACACACACACACACACACACACACACACACACACACACACACACACACACACACACACACAGTTAAAGTAGATGTGGAGCTTCATTAGTGGTTTATAATGTTTAGTGGTTTAAGTGCGTGATGCTCGACTGGGTTCATGCTGCGTTTCCTCTGAATAACAAACACGGTAAACAGAAAAGCTGTAACTCTTTTGTTTAAACTAAAAACACTAAACTTACAGTTCTGTCATCTGTCCTTTTGTGTCATTTGTACTTTGATTAGACAATGTGTGCTCAATCTATCAACTTTTAGTTTCTCCTCCAAACACATTGACTACCTCAAACCACGCCTCGCTCAGATACAGCAGATGGGAGGGGACACGGATGCTAAGCTAAACGCTATACAAGTGAAGCTAGACACACTAACAGCGAGCATCAACTCAATAAACTCAAACCCCAACAAGCTAGAGTCAGGGGTGAAGAGCAGCTCCAGTGCTCTTAGTAGACTTTACTTTACTTTACTTTATTGTTTATTTTTACAGGGACAATGCACAATTAAAAGAAATTGCACCAGAGTTAGCTAATAGCTAATTTACATCTGCTGTCCCTGGGCAGGTAAACAAATAAAATAACATACAATATTACATATACACTACATAGAACACCACAATACATATATCCAAGAATGCAAAATTAATAAAATCAGTATATAAAAACACAGAACTTACAACACAATCATTAATGGTTACAGATTTGTTCTGATAGCAGCCAGAACTTAAGCTTGGTTTTAAAAACTATGAAGTTGTCAATGCTTCGAATGTTTATAGGTAAGGAATTCCATATCCTCACTACTCTAACCCAAAACGCTGCTTGACCAAAGGCTGTTTTTCTATACTGCGGTACCAAGTCTCCCCTAGCAGATGCTCTAGTCCTACCGGCACTGCCGTTATGGGCCAGGCATCCCCTAAGAGGAGAGGGAGCAAGACTATGGGTAATTTTATACATCAGGCATACATCACTGTAAAATACAAAATTATCAAAATTTAAAAAATTAAACTTTTTCAAAATGGTACAATAATGATAGTCCCTTGGTTTTTTGTCTAACACTTTCAGAATTTGTTTATGAAGGGAGTACACAGGCTTAAGTGTAGTCACACCTGCCTGTGACCAAGTTGTTATACAATGACAATGACAAATGAGGGAGAATCAAAGTATGTACAAAAAGTAATGCAGCTGATTGAGACAGTTGGTGCCTGATGTTTTTGAAAGTATTTAAATTAAATTTAACATTATTTATAACCCTTCTTATTTGTTTTATAAAAGACAGGTGTTGATCAATTATAATTCCTAAATATTTGACATGAGTCACACATTTGATTACTTCACCATTAAACACGATGTCTGGATTCACCGAGTTGTGTTTTCCTGCAGTAAAATACATGCAAACTGTCTTACTTACATTAAGAGACAAACAAGACTTATTTAACCGATCTGACACTTCCGCCATTGCAGATGTCAATTTGCTTGCAACAAGTTCTTTAGTTCTTGCATGAACAAAGAGTGCAGTATCATCTGCATACATTTGAACGTTAACACCTGGACATACTTGAGGGAGATCATTAATATAAATACTAAATAAAATGGGTCCTAAAATAGACCCTTGAGGGACCCCTATAGGACAGCTAGCAAAAGAAGAACACTTATCAACCACTCTTGTACATTGTTTCCTCTCAGTCAGATATGATTTCATCCAGGTCAAGGCAGTAGCAGATAAATTAAAATTCTGAAGTTTGGAAATTAAACAGTTATGATTAACGGTATCAAATGCCTTTGCAAGATCTAAAAACACAGCTCCAACAACACCACCTCTGTCAAGTTGACTTCTAATTTGTTCGACCAAAAAACAATTAGCCATTTCTGTTGAATGGTTCTTTCGAAACCCAAATTGCATTGGATGTAAATTCACTTCACTTTCATTTAAATGAGAAACTAATTGGTCACAAACTACCCTTTCTGCAATTTTCAATGCTATTGGAAGGATACTTATGGGTCTATAATTTGATGGGAGAGTCCTATCACCTGCTTTAAGAATTGATATCACTACTGCCGCCTTCCAGCAAGATGGAAAATAGGAGTTTGTTATTGACAGATTTATCAGATGTGTTAGAGGTTCACACGAACAGACACGAACAAACCCTACAGTCAGTGGAGCTTAAGCTAGCAGATTACGAAGATAGGAACAGGAGATGTAACATGAATGAAAACTGATCCGTAAATCACTTACATACAACATCCTCCATCCATCCATTTTCTGTAGCGCTTATCCTACACAGGGTCACGGGGAGCCTGGAGCCTATCCCAGGGAACTCAGGGCATGAGGCAGGGGATACCCTGGACAGGGCACAATCACACACCCATTCACACACACTACAGACCATTCAAAGATGTTAATTAGCCTACAGCTCATGTCTTTGGACTGGAGAGGAAACCAGAGTACCCAGAGGAAACCCCCGAAGCACGGGGAGACTACAAATGCACACTGGGCAGAGGCAGGATTTGAGACCCCAGAGGTGTGAGGCAAACGTGTTAACCCCTAAACCACTGTGCCCCCATACAACACCCCTCCCCTCCCCTCCAAATATAAATGAATAAAGAACAGAAAATGCAAAAACACCTAAATGTGAGCATACAGTCAGAGTTTTAGGAGCTTTTTTTGTTACCGGAGGTGGACAAAGTTTTAATATAGATCCCAATATCTCTTAGAAAGTCTGATAAAGGGGGTTAATTTTAATACCTTATATTTATGGATAAAATACCTGCAAGTAAAATAATTAAGTTGCATAGAAAGTGACAAACCCAAACAAAACCTTCTTAACCCTTTAACATCCTCACTAAGAAAAAAGCAATGCAAAGTTTTCTCTGCATTTTTTTATTTCCTTGGGGCAACACCAACAACAATCAACCTTTATTTTACTATCGGCCTAGTATAGGGAACTTATGGCCGTTTTAGTATAGGCCATAATTCACTTCATGATATAAGTATAAATACATTTACCAAATACCAAAAACATGTAGAAAAAGATCAAACCCAGAGACAGATGTCTGGAGTGACTTTCTTTTTGCTAACTTCCTGTAAGGAGGCAAACTGAATAGGCAGACTATTTCAAGACACAGCAACATTTAGTGAATATTTTTAACATAACACACCTAACCCGAGTGGTAGAGACGGCTCAATCAGGCTGAGTTAACGTCAACACATTTTTCAAGGTTAAAGGGTTAAAATAAAGCTAGCTCAGTGGTTAAGAAGTTGAGCTATTGTTCATAAACCCAGATTGTGTTTCATCTGTTAAGCCTCTATAACTGTTTTTAAGAGTTTTGCAAATATTGTAGCAAACAAATACTAATCAGACACCAATGGTCTATAAGTAATGAGTGTTTGATGGACTGGAGGATCTCTATAGGTACGTAATCAGGTGATCACAGAAACTTTTATCAGAAGCACTAATACAGTTAATATTACCTACAGAGTCCATTAAAGATGTAACAGTGTCATAGCCAAACTGACTGCTATAAAGATTCTTCTAGAACTCTGAACAGTGTTTATATCTTTTGGGTCATCAGAATCAGAATGATCTAATCTCAACTGATCAATGGTGTTTTTGGACAGAGATTTTTCCCACCTATAAAAGTAAGTCGAATTCTGTTCTCCTTCTTCTAGCCAGTGTCTTCTGGACCTTATAAACCCACCTTCAGCTTTTGATTAGAAAGTTCATCCAGTTTACAGATGCATCTCAAAAAATTAGAATATCGTGGAAAAGTTAATTTTGTCTTGTAAAAAAAGTGGAACTTTCATATATTCTAGATTCATTACACATAAAGTGAAATATTTCAAGCCCTTTTTTTGTTTTAATCTTGATGATTACGCTCACAGCTCATGGAAATGAGATACTGGAAAAATCCAGCATATCAAAAATATTAGAATGAAGAATTTATAATAGAGAAATGGCCAGGCAGTTTAAAATGAACTGTGTGTGTGTGTGTGTGTGTGTGTGTGTGTGTGTGTGTGTGTGTGTGTGTGTGTGTGTGTGTGTGTGTGTGCTTTATACGGCCTAGGCAGCATGTTTTAGCAGGAACATGGCTAAGGTTAACTACATTTCCTCTCCTCTGCTTATGATTAAGCTCTCTCTCTCCAATTTTTATGCCTTTAGTTTTATAGAAGTGAAATAAATAGAGATTCCCTACACAGTTACATGTGGACGCGATTGTTTTTTTTCTAATCTGGTAATGTTAGCTAGCTAAGAATTATAAAGTTAACGTTACGTTATAGAGAAATCACCTCAACTTAACGTTACCGAGGTCATGTGATTAAAACTAACATTAATGTAATTATGAACAGTAACATATATTACATTCACACATAGCCATGTATTATCACAAATCTAACACAGAAAGGCAATAACTTCCCTTACACACAAGATAATCCATATAATCAAGCAGCAGCTCCGGGACCGCCCCAACCGTCTCTGATTCAGAGTTAAGAGGGAAGCTTGTCTTGTCCAAGGGCACATGTACAGATTCAAACACACTATACTTTTACAGTAGAATTCACTTAGTGTTTTTATCTGCAGTGACGATAAATCATATAAATAGTAGAAGTAAATATGTAATAAAACTTACTCTTTCCACACAGCTCATATATTGCATGAATAAAATGTGTATAAAAATTCTAGTTCTCACTGAATCTTAATATATAATGTAGAAATTATGACAGTAAATTTAATATATTTAACTCTACCGAAAAGTTCATTTTTTCAGTGAATCTAAAAGAATGTCACGTTCTGGCTTTGTATTGAACCCATAAATATTTATGGTAATGAACATAAAACTATGAATTTGAACAACTTGACAGACATAATGCCCATTAATATCATAATCTGTATGAAGAAATGTACCAGTTAAAAGGTTTAAGAGTACAGACACCTGCAGAGTGTTGAGACGTATGAGAATAAATGTCAGTCCCCACTGAGATTTCCAAAATATCCACATCATCAGAAACGCTGTGAGTCTCTTGAAGAAAACAAAGATCTGTGTTTAATAAGAAAATGGCTTTCACTTCAAATTGTCCTTTAGACCCCTGGCACTGAGCAAAATTATAGACAAAGACATTACAGTAACAAATTTACATAAAACAACAAGAACTGAAGTCACTGGGCAACTTAAATATACACAGGGGGATGAGACACAGGGGACATCAGTAACACTGATGACAGACAGGGGGAACACAACATGGGGAACACTGAGGGCCTCTAGTGGCCGAAACACAAAACAGCACGTCCGGAATCCTGACATCCGGCACTTTTATCCATATGTTCTGGGAGAGTCCACCGGTTACTGAGTTCTGGGTTAAGGTAGCGTCCAAACTATGGAATATCTGGGACGGGGCCTGCAACCGTATCGGTCCTGATCCTAAACCATTTGTCCAGTTTAACATTTCTAATCTCAATAAACGTACAGTTGTTGCCGGACTCACTGCTGCCAAGAAAATAACTGCAGTCTGCTGGAAACCTCCTCACTCTCTCTCCATTAGAGCATGGACTCCTAGAGTCCTTTCTAGATGTTATCTACATGGAGCTCTCAACAGCCCCAATTAATGCTGCTAATGAGCTTAACATTTATCACTGGTGTAAGGCAATCCATGCCCTGGAAAGTCTCCTATAAAACCTCTAACACTTCTCTCTCTCTCTCTCTCTCTCTCTCTCTCTCTCTCTGTCTCTCTCTCTCTCTCTGTCTCTCTCTCTCTGTCTCTCTCTCTCTCTCTCTCTCTCTCTCTCTAATAAAATGAACTATATGTGCAGTGTTGGTTGTAGAAACTTGAAGACAGATCAGAGTGTAGTGTGTGTAGCTGCTCGCTCTCACATGTGTGTGTTATGTAGATGAGCTAATGGTGTTATAATAAACTGTAGCTGAGAGATTGTGGAGTGCAGAAAGACGTGGCTGCTCCTGTAAATGTGCTGATGTGGCGTCCTGTCCTCTGATTTCTGTGTGTGAGAGAAACACACTCACATTTCTGTTACATCATCAACTTTAGCTGGATTATGGCTGTGTTTGTGTGTTTGAGATCAGACTTCTGATATTTCATCATTTCTCTTCCAGTCTGTGTGAGTGTGATCTGACAGAGGAAAGCTGTAGAGTTCTGTCCTCAGTTCTCAGCTCAAACTCCTCCAGACTGAGAGAACTGGACCTGAGGAACAATAACCTGCAGGATTCAGGAGTGAAGCTGCTCTCTGCTGGACTGGAGAATCCACACTGTACACTGGAGATACTGAGGTACACACACACACACACACACACACACACACACACACACACACACACACACACACACACACACACACACACACACACACTGTGGTGATTGTAATTGTAGTGATGTGATATATTGTCATTGTTGTGTGTGTGAGATGGAGAGTAAATGTTCTGTATATAAAGATTTTGTGTAGTTGATGTTTTCAGAGCTAAAACTGAGTGTGTTAAGTGTGAGAAGGTTTTCTTTCTTGCAGGATGAGTGACTGCAGGATTACAGATGAAGGTTGTGCTGCTCTGGCTTCAGCTCTGAGGTCAAACTCCTCATCACACCTGAGAGAACTGGATCTGAACTTTAATAATCCAGGAGAATCAGGAGTGAAGCTGCTCTCTGATCTACTGAAGGATCCACACTGTAAACTGGAGACACTACAGTGAGTTACTGACTTACTGTCTCTTTACTCTACTCTACTGTATCATACTGAATACTGTGTGTGTGTGTGTGTGTGTGTGTGTGTGTGTGTGTGTGTGTGTGTGTGTGTGTGTTTACACTGATGTTCTTCTCTGTCTTACAGCATTAAGAATAATAAACTCAGCAGGACTGGTGTATGACAGGAGTCTCACCTCAAACCTCTTCTCCAGGATAAAGCAGTTTAGGTGAAGTGTTAGAACCCGTCCCACATTTCCAGCAGTTTGGGAGCTGAATCATTCATATTCAGATGTAGAAGTTCCATAACAATAACCGTGACTGATCACATCCTTTTATCCACTCAGCTACAAGTTACTTCAGGCTTTAATAACATCTTTTACAATCCAAAGTCAAATCCTTCAGCGTCTACACACAACACAGAGATATCATCACATCATCACACTGATTACACAAATACACATCCATGTGTTGGAGCTGTTTACACATTATTTTTATCCAACATTTCTTTATCCACAGATGATTGAGTCACAGTTGTGATACTGATTTAGTTTTTTTCTTTAAAAATTATTTTGAACTTCTGTTCTTTGTTTGCTAATCTGTGTTTAATGGTAGCCATGGTAACAGCGTTGTTGCTTGATTTGTTGTTATAGTGATAAATGAATCTCACTTCTATCTGCTGACCGGTTCCTTGGGTCCAGACCAACAGGGTTCTTCTCCCAGACTTGACCAGTTATTGCTGAACAATAACTAGATATTTTCTGGTGAAAAAGTACAGAATGGTTCCAGCACTGGCTCCTTATTTCAGTACAAAAACATCTGATTCTACATGAAAATGTGTCTTGGGTCCAAAATGTAAGTTCACATCACTGAGCATGACATCACTTCCTGTACACAATGATCACCTGAAGCTGAAGAATGTAGAAGCAGCTGAAACGTTATTGAATGTACTGAATTGAATACTGAATATGATATCAGATTGTACTGATTTTTCATCAGAGAGTCTCATGAAGAACAGAAGAGTGAAATAAAACTCTGCCTTCCTTCCTGCTAATAATCATTATGATGATGTTAAGAGATGAATACTGTTCTTCTCTGGTGATCAGGACTTCATTATTCTGTAATCTCACACCAGCTAATTACAGTAAACATGTGGAAGGAAGCTCATGTAATAAAACAAGTTGAACTAGAAAGTGGATCACTGCATCTAAGTTTGACTAAGATTTTTAGATTTATTTATTTTAACTCAAACTGAAAACCTTTAAGTACATGCACTGTATATATTCCTGCCATTTAATACAGTTTTGCATATATGTTGTATACACTCACTGTCCAGTTTATTAGGAACACCTGTACATTCCTGCAGTATATTGCCAATTTCTAACATCAAATATACAATATATAAACAAATAAACAAAAAAGAAAGGTGTTTTTAATGTATTTATCCTGATGAGACTCCATAGTGTTTACTGTGGGACATCGAGCCTCATTTCTGTTTATTAACACTGATAAGTTTATTTACTGTTTCTGTAGTTAGGAGGTAAATTATTATCGTTATCAGGTAAAGTTTAATATTTACTAAAGACATTATTACAGAATTTCTGAAATTTAACACACATAAGTTGAAATAAATTTACTGACCATCTCAAAACATTTATCAGATTTTTATCAGTCTTTGTATTCTAGCTCTGGACTACAGAACTCATTAATGGAAACCTTTTTAAAAATCTGGATAATAAATAAATGTTAGTGATGAGTTTAGTAACGTGTGAGAAAGAGCTTAGTATTAAAGAAATGATTGATAATATTAAGAAACTCAAGGACAACAAATCTCCTGGTAATGATGGACTTATGAATGAATTTTATAAGACTTTCAGAGATGCCCTCTGCCCATTTATTTGATCTATGTTTAATGAATCCATAAGGAAAGGGGTATTACCTCCCTCTCTCAGACAGGGGGTAATTATCTTAATACCCAACCCAAACAAGGATACTTTATCTCTAGACGGGTGGAGACCCATAATTTTATTTAACTGTGATGCCAAATTGGTGGTGGAGAGAAAACCAGCAGGGACCAAAACACAGCAAACCATGTGTGAGGCTCAGGAGATCATCCTCAGTGACGGGTGAGGCCACATTTTATTCTTTTATACTATTAGTATTGAATAGTATTTGTAGCAAATCAGATTTAAAAATGAAACGAAACAAAAGGCGCACGCTTGGATTCGAAACACATTTGCTCATGACACAAGGGTTTTAAAGCGTGCCCACATTATCTCCGCCAGTTGTAGCGAATCATATGAATCTGAAACGCTTAAATGTATTCTCCACCAATTTATGTAAGGAATTAGCTTGAATGGCGTGAAATATATCTAATCAACGCATGTTATGACTAGTTATAAATATACATCAGCCATGAAAGGGAATTCATGTATGTGCACATATACATATAGATAATTAACTACAACGGATTATAATTAATTATGACTATGTATGTGGTCTAGATCAGCTTTTAGGATTAGCTGTAGTCTAGTTTTAGAATTATAAACTCTAAAGAGGGAGTTTATCCTTCTGGCCAGGAAGGATCCTCCGTTTCGAGAGCGAGGCGCAGCGCTTAAGGGACTCATCACGTGACCAAAACAGAGACAATCAAGCGTGGTGATAATAGATTTTAATAACTAAGTGTAACTATGGATACACACACCTAACTCTAAGCAAACAATACATATGTACATCTATATACAAGAAAAGAGAGAGTTTAGACAGAAAGTAATGAAAGGAAGAGGGTAGCAGACAAAAACAAACAATTAGCCTTTTCCAAAACCAGCAACGAATCAGAATCTCCTGTAAACAGGGGTACAATCTTAACGCAGATATAGATCCATTAACTATACTTGCATGGCTTAAGTGTTGTCGATTCAAAATTCGCGTGAGGTCGTGTCGGGTTCGCTGGTTCGTCATGCCGTTTGAAAAGGGGTGGGCCGTGAGGCGGTTGCACCTTTGTCCCAGAGAGAGAGTGGCTCCCTCTTCCCGTGGCACGTGGCCCCAGGGGAGGGAAACTGAAGTGAACTGGGGTGAACCGAAGAAGACTGAAGACTGAAGAAACTGAAGAGAATCTGAAGAGAGAGATTTCAATCAACACCAATTCAACACCAACGCACACGCCTCTCTGGGCTATTGGCCAATCAGGAAGTTGGATTTGTTGGTGGGAGGGACTTCCTGTGTGTCCTCTTAGAGTGGGTTGCCCATCTGGGGAACATTTAAACTGTATTATATATGCGATTAAGAAAAAGCATGAAATAATGTATCCCATTGTAATGTGATATGCATAATCAATCAGAGCATTGAGAGATGATTAACTACATACCAAATTCGATGGAATTATAAAAATATTAAAAGGTGAAACCTGGTTACAGACATTTAAAATAATATCCTAAATTAAACTATCTAAAATCATTATAGTTAGGTTACATAAACACACAATACATGCAAATAAAATATCGAACTATTTGGACATCGAATAATTACATATAATTACATGTTACATTCAAGAGAGATTCTTCCATTGTGTGTGTGTGTGTGTGTGTGTGTGTGTGTGTGTGTGTGTGTGTGTGTGTGTGTGTGTGATTCTGAAGAGGGGGGTCGTGTGTGTCCCCCTGTAGCATTCCGATGGCATCTGGTTGAGCAGCAGAAGGGGGTTACTGATTCACAGCTCAAGGAAACAGAGAAACTTCTTTGCTAAGTCCAGGCTGGTTCAGAAACCAGTTTGATACGTTCAGACGTTACACTATTATTACTGTTATCAGCTACTACACCTACTAATGCCTGGCTATTATTTTTCACACAGATACTGATAACTCGCTGCTTCTCAATCATTTTCAACTCTAGTTTTTCTCTCTATAATATACCAGAGTTTTCTCCTGTAGTCTATAATATAGGAGTTTGATATATTCTGGGTCTGGAAAACATCACTTCCAGCTAAACAAACCGGATCGATCCGCTCACTTTTTCTTCTAGACGGTGCAGCCAGCGATCATTAGAAGTCTATCGGACTACCCTGCACGGTGAAAAACGACGCCAAAGGGGTACGCAATGTGTTAAAAAGTGACGTCAAGGGGTCCTGACCAAGCACCCATATGTACCGAATTAGGAGTGAGAATGTGTTGGTAATACAGGAAGTATGCTTTGGAGAAAATGGGAGATCACTACATCAGCTCCACAAGATATAAAATACATTGTGGTGAAGTTTTGGACAGGATGAATAGCAGACACAGACGTAGAGCAGTACCTTCTGCATTTTTGTGAGATTCTACAACCTGTATATAAACCAGTGGACCAGTTTGGCTTCTGGTATGGAGTCAGACGTTACAAAATAAAGCTTAGGTAGAACCCTGATGGATCTCTGATTCAGAGCCCAAACTCAATAACAATGGGACCATACAATGGGACAATTTCATATCCCGGGCAGGTACACCGTTGTTTTATTTGCATTAACTCAGTCTTTAGCTTGGTGGTCTGTGACAAGACAAAATGCTGGAAATGTGGTGATTTCGGCCATAATGGGAAATAATGCAGTAATACCGGAGTATGTAATATCTGCCAGGAACAAGGACACCTTTATTTCCAGTGTCCACCTACCATTAAAATTATAGACTGATCATTTCTTTGTCAGTGGGCAAACATACAAAATCAGCAGGGGATCAAATACTTTTTCCCCCCACTGTATATATATTTTTCTAAAGAATGACAGCGAACCAGCGAACACCCTATATGACTTCATAAAATAAATGAAATATTGAAAAAAGTGTCTCTTTAATATTTGTATTCATTAGGACTGACTACGCGGCTGTTTGTATTTATAATTCTGCATTGGTGTCTTCGTCGTCGCTAGTTGGCGGTGTTGACTACACGGGAGGACAGTGCAGCAGAAGCCGTTTGTTTACCTCTGTATATGGAGAGGTGGTACATAGATCGCTGCTTTTTTCAAAATGGAGTTAATAAACATTTATTGGAATCTCTGTTAAATATACAGTACTGTTCAAATGTTTTAGGCACATGCAAAGAAATGCTGTAGAGCAGAGATGCCTTCAATATAATGAAATTAAATGTTTCTAAATCTAAAAAAAATACTGTAAAGAGCAGTAAAAAAATTATTAATTTAAACTGCTTTATTGTTGTCATTTTATTTGAATATGACAATTTTGAATGAATTATGAAAAAATGAATGTGGTAATGAATGTGGTCTGGGCCAAATCATTTCTATTCACAATACTGCATGGGCCAGATCTGGCCCACATCCATTAGTTGTGCTAAGTTTGATGTATCTGGGCTGGGGACCCAGGCATATACTGGGTGGGCAGTGGAAGGTCAGTGGTTGAGGCGTTGGGCTACAGATCGGAAGGCTGCGAGTTCAAATCCCAGCACCACCAAGCCGCCACTGTTGGGCCCTTGAGCAAGGCCCTTAATCCTCAAATGCTCAGATGTATAAATGAAATAAGTGTAAGTCGCTCTGGATAAGGGCGTCTGCCAAATGCCGTAAATGTAATGTACTGGGCCAGAACTAAAGCAAGTATGTGGCCCACAAGTGGGCCAGAGAAATTTTGCTATCTGGGATAGTTCTTTTTAACCTGCGTCTTCAGCACACCTCCAGAAACACCCATTTTATGCCATGGTACAGAAACCCCTGGAATTTAGTGAATGCCACTGTAGTTATTGTTGTACTTCCTTTGTAGTGTTTACAAACCATTAGTGCAGTCAAAAAACAAAAACAAAAAAAAACTACACTCTGCCATAACCTGATTTTGTTTCACCGTATTGAAACTTTAAAAAAGCGTAATTTAACACAAAATGCGCAAATTTAAAGATGGAAATTTTAATTATGATGTCCCCATAAAGATATGATCATACACACACACACACACACACACACTCAAATTTGGTTTAATGTAAAATAGGATAAAGGGAAAGAGAGGTTTGAATAAGATGATTTGCCTGAAGGAAGACAATGTGACAAATCAAAAACAAATAAAAGACAAAGCTCACAGATCTGAACTGACAAGTGTCACAGATTTCCTGTCGTGCTGAGTGCCAGAGCATTCAGTGAACATGAACTGCCCAAAGCACGATAGCACATGCTTCCAGGTTATCATTGGTTGCGTCCAAAATCACATACTGTGACACTACCTACTGCATTCTATTCAGTACCTACTGCATTTGATTTAGTACCTACTACATTTGATTTAGTACCTACTGCTCGGCCGTTGATACAGTACATACTGATCAAGTGGTAAGCATGAATACAATCCGGACGTACTACGCAGCGTGGTTGAGGGGGCCAAGATGGCAGCTGATTCAGACCACAGATTTTGTGGCTAGAGTTCATGATTTCTTTGTCCATGCCTAATGAACAACTTTATAGACTTCTACTGTATATGGAGATACATTTGTGCCAAACCTAAACAAACAAATCTGCCATTTCACAAACAAACACACACAAACTCTGCTTTGCAAAGGAAAACTCGACTCCCAAACAAACAGAAAGCGATTTGCAAATACAAACAGCAATTTGAGAGAAAACACAGAGGTGTAACAAATAAATGTCTTCTGTCACTATATATATATATATATATACACACACACACACACACACACACACACACACACACACACACACACATATACATACATATACATACAGTGGGTTTAGAAAAGAATCACCCCCCTTTAAAATAATCACATTTTGTTCCTTTTCAGCCTGAAATGAAGACAGATACAGTTTTTGTTTTATCCAGCTGTATTTACTCAGTGCAACTTATAACATCCAAGTGAAAGATATAACACCAACATGTCAGAAAAAAATAAAAAATAAAAACCAGAATCACTGAGTTGGAAAAAGGATCACCCCCTTGCTTTAATTTTCCTTATTTTTTTTAATTACAGCCTTTAGTCTGTTGGGATATGTCTCTACTAACTTTGCACATCTAGACTTTGCAATATTTGCCCACTCTTCTTTGCAGAACTGCTCAAGTTCAGTGAAATTTGATGGTGACCGTTTGTGGACTGCAGTCTTCAAGTCATTCCACAGATTTTCAATGGGGTTTAAGTCTGGGCTCTGACTAGGCCATGCAAGGACATTCACCTTTTTCTCCTTCAACCACTGTGTGGTCAGTTTTGCTGTGTGCTTTGGGTCATTGTCATGTTGGAAGGTAAACCTTCTTCCCATTGACAACTTTCTGGCAGAGAGCAGCAGATTTTCCTCAAGAATTTGACAGTATTTTGCCCCATCCCTTTTCCTTCTATCCTGACAAGTGCTCCAGTCCCTGCTGCAGAGAAACACCCCCATAACAGGATATTACCACCTCCATGCTTTACTGTAGGAATGGTGATATTTGGATGGTGAGCTGTATTGGATTTCCACCAGACATATCGTTTGGTGTTGAGGCCAAATAATTCAATTTTAGTCTCATCTGACCATAACACCTTTTTCCATGTGGCCTCAGAATCTTCAAGATGCGTCTTGGCAAAGCTCAGTTGTGGGTGGCTTTTTTCTTGCAACCCTCCCATACAAGTCACATTTGTGGAGAATTTGTGATATTGTTATCACATGCACACAATGACCACTCTGTCATAAATTCCTGCAACTGCTTCAGAGTTGCTGTAGGCCTCTTGGTAGTCTCTCTGACCAGTTTCCTCCTGGCTCTTTCATCCAGTTTAGAGTGACGTCCTAATCCAGGGAGGGTCTGTGTTGTACCAAATACCTTCCACTTCTTAATAATTGATAAAGCCTTTGAAATTTTGTTGTATCCATCTCCTGACTTGTGCCTGTCCACAACTTTATCCCAGAGATCTTTTGACTGTGCCTTGCCACCCATAGTTGATTGTTTGCTTCAGTTGCACTACAAAATGCTCCACTACAAAGCTCTTTTCATGCTGAGCTAATCAAAATGACCACAGCTGATTACAGTTGAAAGTCAAATGGCTTTGTGTGCCATTGAGTGCCATTGAGTGATTAGCTACACCTTATTGAGTTTACAAGTCATTTTTAGGAGGGGGTGATCCTTTTTCCAACTCGGTGATTCTGTTTTTTTTTTTTTTTTTTTTTTTTGGAACACCAATGAGACCAAGTAACTGTGCAATAGCAACAGTCCTGGAGTTCTTATAAGAATGTTTCTCAGCAGGGTTGGCTCCTTCTACAATTAGGGTCTACGTGGCCACCATTTCGGCCAGCCGTGCCCCTATTGATGGAGCCTCTGTGGGGCAACATCGTCTAACTTCGAGGTTTATGTGTGGTGTCACATGGCTGAGGCCCATCTGCAGATGACACATAGCTTCCTGGGACCTTCTATGGTCCGGGAAGGTCTGTCAGGCATCCCATTAGAGCCAGCTTCAGAGAAGCTTCTGATCCTACAGGTGGCTCTTTTGGCTGGCCCTGACATCTCTGTTGCCCTTTCCTGCCTTGACTTTGCCCCTGAATTAGCCAAGGCCTCTCTATATCCTAGGCCAGATTATTCCTAAGTGCCTATGTCTGCTGCCCAGTTGGTATTGTTGCAGGCTTTCTCCCCTCCTCTGTTACTTACACCGGAATGAGGAAGATTGCACCTACTGTGTCCAGTAAGGGCTTTTTGTACTTACAGTACCAGCGGTGTAAGTTGGAGCAGTTACAGGCCGTATCCTCAGTATGACAGAGTGTGTACACTCATTCCCACAGCGTGAAGCTCACGCAATGTTGAGTTCCCTTTGAAAGTGAACGTCTGGGTTAAGCGTGTAACCCTGTTCCCTGAGAATGGAACAAGACATTGCGTAGCTTTGTCATACTGGGGCATGCCTGTTTGTTTTACGTCGTGAAGTATTGTTTCACTGTTTTCCCACCTGCATGCTACTGAGCTTTTGTTTTCTGTGCATGTCTTACTGGTTATTGATTCTGTTTTCATTCTCGTTCTCTGTTGTTCTCGTCTATACCTAGTTTTGCCCGTTTGCTCATCACCTGACCTCAAGCTTGTTTTTTGACAATGTTTTGGATCTGTCTGCCTGCCCTCTCTTAAATTTATTAAATTTATTATAAACTTATACTGCACTTGCATCTGCCTTATCCTGCTTTACATGACAGAATACCACACACCAAAATAACCATGCCAGTGCTTAAGTCCATTCAGTTTACTCAGTGGACTTTCCTGATTCCCCTGGAACCGTATGATGGCTTTTCGGTGTATCCTGAGAGTTTTCTTCTACATTGCCAATTTTTTGTTTTTTTTGTGAGGCTGGTGGACCCCAAGCCTGAAGAGAAGCAATGCTAGTATTGCTGCTATACTTGTGCTGCTACATTACACAATAGCTTACAGTTACAGTCCATGTTTACAGTCTATGTTCTGTGTATTTATTGTTTTGTTCTGTGTATTTGTTGTATTGCACTTTATGTAGTCTTACGTACTGTTCTGTGTTGCACCATGGTCCTGAAGGAACGTCATTTCATTACAATGTATACAAGCTATATAGAGGAATGACAAATAAAACCCACTTGACTTGACTCAACCTGCCTTGTGTCAACAGTCTGGGCTGATGGAGGTGGTCTTATGGTGTGGGGAATGTTTTCTTGCTTCTAATACACTACTCCAACACTCAAGCTATTAACACTTACTAAGGAGAACTGTTTCCTGTAAAAGCTGCAAAACAGCTAGGGTTGTTAGGGTCAGAGTCACGAAGTTAATGTTATGCAGTTTTTGTTATAAGTACCGTCTCATCACATAGTAGAAAGCTGGCAAAAGGCCAGAGAGTTCTTTATGCACAGCGCATGGGGAGACAGCATTCAAACATCCCAGTTCACCAAAACACTCTTTGCCCATGAACCCTCCAGATCTGCAGCTTTATCTAAGAAAAAACTATTAAAAATCTTGACTAAACAAATATGTTTTCAGCCTAGACTTGATGTCCAAGTCTCGAACACTAATTAGAAAAAAACACACATTTGTTTTCATGTTATAGAGAAACTGGAAACTCCTCTGTCCTGAAGATTTGAGTTTTGTGGACATTCTGTAACATTAACTTCAACCATGAACAGGTAAAAAGTGTAATATGTCGTTCATTAATAAATTAAAAATTGTTGTAAAATTGCTATAAGAGGAATACTATCATTCAAACTCAAAAACTGCAGTTGCAGTAACATTTGCAGGAAGGATTAAAAGGAATCCTGTCTACTCCGCCTCTTACGTCCTGCATCTTCAACCCCTTCTCACACACACACACACACACACACACACACACACACACACACACACACACACACACACACACACACACAGTTCCACCCACACTCAGATTTGGTTTAATCAAGGTTTTATGTAAAGTAGGACAAAGGGACAGAGAAGTTTGAATAAGGTGACCTGCCTTGTGTCAACAGTTCAGGCTGGTGCAGGTGGTCTAATGGTGTGAGGAATGTTTTCTTGGTACACTCTGGGACCGTTAATAAAAGTCAATCACGGCTTGAATGCCACAGCCTATTTGAGTATTGTTGCTGATCATGTGCATCCCTTCATGGCCACAATTTACCATCTTCTAATGGCTACTTTTAGCATGATAATGCACCATTTCACAAAGCAAAAGTCGTCTCAAACTGGTTTCATGAACATGACAATGAGTTCAGTGTTCTTCGGTGGCCTTTCCAGTCACCGGATCTGAATAGACCAGGAGATTTGCAACATGAAAGTGCACCTGAAAAACCTACAGGAATTGCGTGATGCAATCACGATGGTGATGAGACCAGAATCTCAAAATAATGTTTCCAAACATCTTGTGGAATCCATGACATGAAGAATTGAGGCTGTTTTGAGAACAAAGGGAGGCCTTATCCAGTATTAGTATAGTGTTCCTAATAAAGAGCATGGAGAGTGTATAAACCCCACAGTTAATTACTTAGTCTGTTCTTGATTAATATACACACACTGAGTTTGAGTCTGTGTTCTATTTCATCCCTTCTAACCTACCAAGGGCGGAGTCTAACATCTGGATGTCCTCTAGTGTGTGTGTACCATGCTGCGACCTTCAGCAATGTCACAGTGACCGTGACGCAGTATTTGTTATAAATACCTTCTCATCATGACTCTCTGATCATTTTACGTTACTCACCTTGTATCATGTTGGACCTCCTGTGTATCTTGGATCTATGTGACCTGTCCTCTAAAGCTGGTGACAGACTCCTATCATCTCTTCATGGCTGTGGTGAGTGTACTCTTATACTTTTGGAGCCATTGGAATTCTGTTTTTTATTTATTTGTGGATTTCATTTTATTTTTGAGGAATTTGTGTTATTTGCAGATGATCAACAGAAAGACTCACACAAACCTTTCACACAGTCCATGTGTCTGTCTGCATCTCCCTGTGCTCTGAGTGAAAAAGGAAAATCTAGCTCTGTTATATAGTTCACCTTTCATCTAATATAGTTCACTAATCATCTGATTAAAGATGTCAGTGTAATGAAGGAGCACCTACATAACCTAAATGTCATGCCCCAAGGGTGTGCAAACCTTTGCATTTAGACCAGTCTGTCGGTCACTGTGATTTGTTTTATTCAGAGTTTATGTAGAACAGGACAAAAGGGACAGAATGGTTTGCATAAGCCTTTTTGCCTGTAGGACGACAAATAAGAAGTTGAGTTTCAGCTTCTGAAGGTCACAGAGACAAAATAAAAACAGAACATTGATGGTTTACCTCCAGATTTCATTGTTCTTCTAATACACTACTCCAACACTCGAGCTATTAACACTTAATAAGGAGAAATATTTTTGCTATAAATACCTTCTCATCATGTTTCTCTGCTCCTTTTACTCTACTCACTTCATACCATGTCAGACCTCTTAGACCTTCCTTCTCTACTCTCTGTCTGTGAGTTAGCTATGAACTGTTCTGTTGCTCAGTACAGCGGTCACCTCTCAGTCTGCTAGCGAGTGGGTTCTCCCACCATCTGGTGACCTACAGACCTATGAACATGTGCAGTTAGCATGGTCTAGTGGTTCTCCTCACCATACCACACTCTACTCCACTGAGCAGCAACACTACAGGAAATAAACTGCCCAAGCTGACGGCTGGCATTTATCTCCTCCCTGACTGCAACAGGCCGCTCTCTCTGACAGTCAACAGTCAATGTTAGGAACGTTTCTTTCTATCTTCCAAATGCATTCACTGAACTTTTTAAAATTTATAGCACAGAAAAATATTTGTGCTTCTCATTTTATTCATTTGTGCTTCTCCTTTTATTTAAGATTTCTTCTTGTCCTTTCATCAGTTTTGGAGGTACATCCTGTTTTTGGAAATGGCTTTGTGGTGCCCAATTTCTGATGACCTTAATGAGGTTCCATGGTATGTTTAATGTTTTGGAAATGCTGTATATGCTTTGGAAGCTCTATGTGAACCATAACTTCAGCAGTTGGATGGAACCAAGATGTCGTCAAGAAAATCCTACAGAAACAGCTGATCTCAGAATCACTTCACTGATGACAGGTGTATGATAATTACTGTTGAACATGAGTTTAAATGTGATTGGTTAATTCTGAGCACAGTCACATGATGCATTATAAAAGGGTGTGCAAACTTATGCAACTTATGCAGGTTATTTTAAGTTTTTTCTTTTTTTCCCTAAAACATTTGAATTTGTTTTTCATTTAAAGTTTGTTGGTTGCTACATCACATTCAAGGTGGGAAAATATCTTACATTTTATCAGATTTATCTTGGTTTTATTTATTTATTTATTTTTTTACATTTACAGTTTCTGTTTAAAATCAGCAGCTCAGTGTGTCAGATACAGGACAAAAACATCTGAAGGACATTTTCTACTGTCAAAATATTTCATGTGAAAAGCTCAGTGTTAATTACCAACCTGCTGAACATAGAGATGTCACTTCTCATAACATTAAAACAATAAATAATAATGACCATCAGTATTGTCCTGGTGTCCACGAGCTTATTTCATTTAGAACTGAACAACCTTCATCAACTCTGTGTGTGTGTGTGTGTGTGTGTGTGTGTGTGTGTGTGTGTGTGTGTGTACGTGCGCTGGATCTGCTTAAGGATCAATGCCTTGTCCCTACCAACATGCTCATGGCTGTGCCACACACACCAAGAAGAGGTACTATAGGATAGGATAGCACAGTAAATAACATCAATTGAATTATAATTATTTTATTTTTAAGTTATTTTTTTATTATTTAAAATAAAAAATGTAAATATTTGATTAATGAATCCAATAATTAATCTAACACCAGCATATCCTCTAGTGTGTGTGTGTGTGTTTGTGTGTGCGCACCATGCCGAGACATTAACTGCAAAGTTACACAGTGACCATGACACTGTATTTGCTGTAAATATCTTCTCATCACATCTCTTCGCTCCTTTTACTCTACTCACCTCATACCAAATCTGGTGATAGACTCATCTCTTCATGCATTAGATTTAAAACACCTACAAAGCCAAAAACGTACCAGCACGCACCTTCCTTAAAGCACTTATCACACCCTGCTCTGCACCATGCTCTCTCTGAGCCTCTAGCACTGCTCGACCCACCATCCCTCAGGATACAAGGAAGATCTTCATCAACACTCTTCAGCAGGACACACCCAGGTGGAGGAATGAACTCCTTTCTGAACAGCTGACAACATATAACAGAGTTCATTTTAACTGATTTAATAATGTCCTCTATATAACCTGCTAATGCATATAAAACAGCATATGATCATGTGCAGCACAAACATCTGGGTTTGTAGGAAAAAGAAAGAGAGTTTTGTCATGGAGGAGACAAAAACCATTTACATTACAAACGTCACCCAGAGAACATAATCCCATTTGGATGACCCATGTGTTTTCATTTACTATGCCACTAATACACACTACCTTGCACTAAAAAATTAATTGTAAAAAATAATCACATATTTGCAGTAATGAAAAGAAATGGATTAGTACAGCTACAGTATCCATGGTTACAGTTCAGTATGAGGAGCTCATCTTTGTGCTGTATAAGTTTAATAATCAAAACTGAACTGAATCCTTTTTTCTCAAATTACACACTAAGAACACCTTGATAAACATCTCCAGTGCTCTGGGTTTTTTTTCAGTCGTGCCCCGTCCATCTCAGATTTCCATCCAATCTGTTTTGTAAAGTAGAAAAAGAAGGTGGAGGTGGAGGTTTGCATTAAGTCATCAATTCTAAAAGAAGATAAATAGTAACTCAGTTTATCAGATACTACAGAACGCCTCTGAAAGACACTGAGATCTGTACAAGCTACAACACTGACAGTTTACCTCCTTCACATTTCAGGTATGTTTTTCAGTACTCTCACATTTCAGTACTTTACTGTAATACTAGTACTAGTATAACTGAATTACTTCACTTATTTCCTAACATGTAATGAGGGAACTGTGTTAAAGACCATGCCATGTGGGATAATGAATGTTTTTAGTATATTTGTGTTGTTTAGAGCAGGGCTGTACAGAGATCTTTACACCAGCAGGTGATTACAGTTAAAAAGAGACTCATGGATCGAGGCTTTAGAAACACAGACTACAGCATAAGAATCAGATCCAGTGGTAAAGTTACATTAGATAGTCTAATGCGGTATGATTACATATTAAAATACTGGAAGGTCAAAACAAGGTATTTGTGATCAAGTGCATTAAATAACAAATGTATAATCAGTAATGAATTTACCATAAATCTCTGAGAATTACTACAAATCATGAAAATTCTCTAATGTACAGTACTGTGCAAAAGTTTTAGGCACCCCTTTTTTTTGTACAAACTTTGTTATAGATTTTATGACTTCTACATGATCAAGTCGGTACAAAAAACATTTTAGATTCCCAAACATTAGTTTTCTAGCACAAAATTAAAAGTTACTGAAAAATGTTTGTATGTCATTAAAGAAAGCAGCATATTACGTAAGAAACTTTTCCACTGCTGGGTTTCACTGCAGAAATAAGAAGCCCAGAAGAACTGTGTCTGGTTCTGCAAGATGCTCAATAAAACTTACCAGCTCATTTCCTTATTAAACTGCACACATTGTACCAGAGACTAATATTTTAATTATTATGTGTTTCCTCACATCAAATATTGTTTCATTTACTACAGTTTACTGCTCTTTACGTGTGTTTTTATATAGAAACATTTAATTTCATTATTTTGAAGGCATCTTTGCTCTACAGCATTTCTTTGCATGTGTCTAAAACTTTTGCACAGCACTGTATAAAAAGTTTAATGTTGTTATTTGTAGCACGTTTATATTAACCCTCGGCTCCCAGTGCACCATTAATTATGGACACAAAGGGACTGGACCAGATTACTAGGCTTGTGAGGAGAACAATTGGGAAACTGATTGAAAAGAGATATACAGACCTTTTAATAAACAGTACTCAACATATATACATGTATTTTACAATACTGACATAAAATAAATCCTCCCATATAACATCACTTGTCATATAAAACTACTTTTCTTTTTGGTTTCGGTTTTGTATTTAGGTCTCGAGTTCGACTTTTATTCGCTCAATCTAATTTTACTTAGACTATTATTTAAATGATAAATATTATCACTATGTATTCCCCTTTTAATCATCCAATTTGAAGTTTTCCACTCAGCAGTTTAATTTGAGTGTATTATTTTTCTAATAAGAAAATAAAACTGTTTCACCCTAACGACTCATATCCCATAGATTTCAAATTCAAATAGGAAAAAAACAAAATAAAC
The DNA here is from genome assembly GCA_023630585.1 of Cranoglanis bouderius. Classification (NCBI taxonomy): domain Eukaryota; kingdom Metazoa; phylum Chordata; class Actinopteri; order Siluriformes; family Cranoglanididae; genus Cranoglanis; species Cranoglanis bouderius. The sequence goes on from CM042536.1 coordinate 36,193,181, forward strand.
ATTAACACCTCAACAATCTATAAACTTCAGTAGCATCCAATACATCAAGTGATACAGTCCATTCAATAATTAACTCGTGTGTCTCTAGACTTCCACAGTAACTGAAATATTATATTTAATTCAATAGTACTTCTAAAAAGACTCGAATGACCTGAGTTCAGTTCCAGCAGACGATAAACACAGTCAGAGTGTGGACTTGCCTCATACACTCCTAGATGAAAGATTCCTTAATCTTAAAAGACGGGAAAATACCGCAATTCACAGCCGCCATGTCTCAATCCTTCAGCTGTAAACTCGCACGGTCCCTTTTCTCCGCTCGCACTCGCTGGGTGTCCGGGTTAATCTCGCGCGTGGCTCGCCATCTAAGTTTCACGGAGTTTCAGTATCCGCTGTTCCAGTTTCACGGAGTTTTTTTTCCCCAGGATCAACGGCTTCCGTTTCACGGAGTTTCTTCTCTATTTTGGATCCAAATATAAGACCTGCCCTGTTTTCGTTCACCAAAACAGTGCCATGAACATCATTTCAACTAAACATGCATTAAATCAACATATCTTTTTTCAAACTCGTATCTAACATATTAACTTTTGCGCAATCCGCGCATTGAGCACAGGTGGGTTATCATTATGGCTACTTAAACCATTTGTACCGTCACATACGTTAATAATGAAATAAACACTTTTACATTTCAAATCCCTTATTACAATAAAATACATTTCTCTTTTAAAATAAAAAAAACTATTATACTGTAAACTCACCAAATCGGATGATTTCACACTCCATGTAATACCTCACATAGACTTGCTTTCACAATCAGATCACATCCACTCTTATCTTATTATCTATCTTATTAAACAATATTACGTTGTTAATCCAGCCTAATATAACATTTTTTTTTATGTTTTTGTTTAATAATTTATATTCTTAATTACCATTTTGTTCTTAATCTCTTTCTCTCGTGCTTCGTTTCTTGTTCACTAATCACCTTACACTCAATTTCCTCATTATGTTCATGCTTACGTCATACTTATACTACGTCACATCCCCATCTATCTCGTTTCAGTGTTTTATTAATTGTTATAATTTTTACTGGGTTGTATATACATTTAATACATGTTCTAATTTTTTAATTAATTTTGACAAAATTATAATTATTTCATTTCCACATCTATTTATTTCTCATGCTTGATTAACAGGTTATTTCCAAGGCTTGTTTTCTAACCTGGGTTACATATAGTTCTCTGGAACACTATTGCTGAGTTTAGGCCTGATGTAAGAAAATCATTTTCCACCAGCTGAGCTGTGTCTGAAATAATCTTAATAATCATACATCAGCTGTGAACTATATAGATAGGTACATGAATCTGGTGTCAAAATAGCTCAAAATAAGTATTATACTGCAGTGCATGCTAGAAGAATGGGCTATGCTTAACATGTCCTAAGTACTGCATGTCCTGTGTACTTTCAGTATCTCACAAAAGTGAGTACACCCCTCACATTTTTGTAAATATTTTATTATAACTTTTCATGGGACAACACTTAAGAAATGACACTTTGCTACAGTGTAGAGTAGTGAGTGTACAGCTTGTATAACAGTGTAAATTTGCTGTCCCCTCAAAATAACTCAACACACAGCCATTAATGTCTAAACCGCTGGCAACAAGAGCAAGTACACCCCTAAGTGCAAATGTCCAAATTGGGCCAAAAGTGTTAATATTTTGTGTGGCCACCATTATTTTCCAGCACTGCCTTAACCCTGTTGGGCATGGAGTTCACCAGAGCTTCACAGGTTGCCACTGGAGTCCTCTTCCACTCCTCCATGACGACATCACAGAACTGGTGGATGTTAGAGACCTTTCGCTCCTCCACCTTCCATTTGAGGATGCCCCACAGATGCTCAATATGGTTTAGGTCTGGAGACATGCTTGGCCAGTCCATCACCTTTACCCTCAGCTTCTTTAGCAAGGCAGTGGTGGTCTTGGAGGTGTGTTTGGGGTTGTTATCATGTTGGAATACTGCCCTGTGGCCCAGTTTCCAAAGGGAGGGGATCATGCTCTGCTTCAGTATGTCACAGTACATGTTGGCATTCATGGTTCCCTCAATGAACTTTAGCTCCCCAGTGCCGGCAGCACTCATGCAGTCCCAGACTATGACACTCCCACCACCATGCTTGATTGTAGACAAGACACACTTGTCTTTGTACTCCTCACCTGGTTGCTGCCACACACGCTTGACAACATCTGAACCAAAAAAGTTTATCTTGGTCTCATCAGACCACAGGACATGGTTCCAGTAATCCATGTCCTTAGTCTGCTTGTCTTCAGCAAACTGTTTGTGGGCTTTCTTGTGCATCATCTTTAGAAGAGGCTTCCTTCTGGGATGACAGCCATGCAGACCAATTTGATGCAGTGTGCGGTGTATGGTCTGAGCACTGACAGGGTGACCCCCACCCCTTCAACCTCTGCAGCAATGCTGGCAGCACTCATACGTCTATTCTGCAAAGCCAACCTCTGGATATGAATCTGAGCACGTGCACTCAACTTCTTTGGTCGACCATGGCGAGGCCTGTTCTGAGTGGAACCTGTCCTGTTAAACCGCTGTATGGTCTTGGCCACCGTGCTGCAGCTCAGTTTCAGGGTGTTGGCAATCTTCTTATAGCCTAGGCCATCTTTATGTAGAGCAACAATTCTTTTTTTCAGATCCTTAGAGAGTTCTTTGCCATGAGGTGCCATGTTGAACTTCCAGTGACCAGTATGAGATAGTGTGAGAGCGATAACACCAAACTTAACACACCTGCTCGCCATTCACACCTGAGACCTTGTAACACTAATGAGTCACATGACACCGGGGAGGGAAAATGGCTAATTGGGCCCAATTTGGACATTTTCACTTAGGGGTGTACTCATTTTTGTTGCCAGCGGTTTAGACATTAATGGCTGTGTGTTGAGTTATTTTGAGGGGACAGCAAATTTACACTGTTATACAAGCTGTACACTCACTACTTTACACTGTAGCAAAGTGTCATTTCTTCAGTGTTGTCCCATGAAAAGATATAATAAAATATTTACAAAAATGTGAGGGGTGTACTCACTTTTGTGAGATACTGTATTTCTACAAAATGATAATACCACAGTAGATGGGTTATTTTAGTTAATTCAATGGAAATTTCATTCCAGGATAGGAAGGTACTGCAACCAGCAAATTAACACATCTGAGCATCTGGTCTCAGTCTTGACATGGACTCAGGCAACGTGTGGTGTTGGTGTTGCCTTGGTCTCGCCCCTCTGTCACAGTCGCGCTTGACTCTGACTCTACTGGCTGTGGTCTTGGTCCTCACTCAATCTCGCCTAAGGTGGTCTTGAACCCAACACAACTGTGAACAACTGACTAGCTCACAAAGGACACAGAGCAGTGTTAAGTGTTAAGCTGAACTCCCTTATTCACTATCGTGCTTCCAGTGATTAGTTTAATAAGAAGTTCAATATAGGTTTAGCATGAAAGAGTTTTCTGTTGTACACCTCATGTTAAAAACAGTTTCATGTTTAATGTTGTTCTGCTATTTATGTGACAATTAGGAAAACCTGTATCCAATCCTGAACATCAGTGATGATTGGACAAATACAAATTTAAATTTAAATGTAAGCACAATAAAAACAGGTTTTTACATGATGTGCAGCTGATGACCAGTAGCAGTCAAAGTTTACTATAATGACATTATAACTGGTCAAAACCTCTAGTCTAATAAACCCCAAGCCAGGTTAAGACCCACCCCATTACTTTTTAATACATAGGAAAAAGCAGGACAGACATGTGATTCATTCAACAAATCAATTTATTGTAAACAAGTCAGTTTATTGTAATCCTCAACATGCCATCCCTCAGCTGCCAAAAAAAGAGAGAACCTCAAGAGTGATGAAACAGATTTAATTGACACTCGAATAATAAAAGACTAATTACCACCAGTGTTGGGTGTAATGCATTACAAAATAATGTGTTACTGTAATTAGATTCCATTTCCCTGTAAAAAGTAATGTAAGGATTACTCTTTATTTTTCAGTAACTTAATTACAGTTACTTTTTAAATAAAATGCAATACTTTCATTACATATAGAATTTCAATAATATTAAACATTAAATAAGCAAATAATTATTTAAAACTAAATTCAAAGTCCAATAATTGTGTCCTTTAAATTTGATGATAAATCCGACATGCCTGTGTGCTTTGAGAGAGCCCACGCTGCATTATTGTGAAAGGATGGCAGAAGCAATGATTGGTTGTTTTGCTAAGTGGAAATATTGTCATTACTTCAAATTTATGACACGTTCAAACAGGAACATCACTGTAAAATGTAAGTTATGTCCTGGGGAAAAAAAACTTAACAACCTATCTGAGTAGCACTGGTAATTTATTAAAGCACTTGTGTAGCAAACCTGCCATGTTAAACTTGAGGTGAATTCACCAACAGCGCTGGATAAAACTGCTGCTGCAACCCCACCTAAGCAGGTGAAGAGACTTATCTAATCTTATACAATTTGTTTGAAAGAACTTACTTTGATGGCAATTTATTGTATGACGTAATTAATAAGTATTTCGTTATTATTTTTAGACAGAGTAATTACTCAAGTAATCTGATTGCAGTTTTAAAAAGATTGTTACTTATACTACAATCTATAAAACTAATCCAGTTAGTGATCCATTAATAACCCAACTGCAACACTTTCCCAGATTCGGGCAGGTAATGAGGAAGCTGGAGGCAGGCTTGGGATAACTCAAAGGTGTTCTTTATATTCTTTATACTTTTGCATTTCAGTGTAGTTAATGAAGGCATGCACACACACACACAGCTCTGTGCTGGTCTGTCTCTCTCTCTCTCTCTCTCGGTTCTCGTTTCTCTCTCCTTGTTATCCTTGCCACAGCTCACTATAACACAGATCATTCATTAGTACAGTTCCCCACAGGTGTGCAATTCTTACCACTCAAATTTTCCGGCTCCACCCTCCATTTACAAACCAGCACTCGAGCATGCCCCTGCTTTCACATACCCCCACTGCCCGACTCAGCCCGGGGAGCTGTCCGACCTGCTGCTGACTTCACATAGAGCTGACGTCGACAACCCCAGCACCACCTCCCCGGCCAATGCTGTGCACATTCCAAACCATCTGTCACTACAGCAAGACCCATCCACAAACATTTGTTTTGATAATGCTTAAAACCATGGCCAATTTGCCCCCAGGATTAGTGGATGGGTGAGTTGAACCATCACCTCCACTATGTGTTTTTACCCAACGCCACCAAAGGATATTCGTTAACATCCCTGTGCACACACCTCACCTTCACGAAATGGGCATTTCCCCTCCCCTTGAAGCAAGCATTGGTGAATTGAGGTTTGGTTACAGCTGGAATCTTCCAATGCGTGATATGTACCCCCTTGGACACTCACCAGTGTGCAGTACGTTCTCACTCGATCGGGGACGGCTTGTGGAGCATCAGTGATCCGGACCAATGCCACATGATAGAGGTGGGGGCGTTGGTCTGGATCCATGATGCACTGCAAGCTGCCGAGGCTCCCTGCATAACCAGCACACCAGCCCAGGGTTTACTCCCATACCTGCAGCCCTGGATTCACATACCTAAGGGGAAGAGGGGACAGACTCAGGGAAAGAGGGAAGGGAGGGGAAGTATGGGATCAGGGAACAGGTTTTGGGGATGTTGGCCCCCATTTCCATGGTGCAGGGATGGGGAATGGAGGAGGAGGAGGGGAAGGATGAGAGAGAAAGAGAAGATAGGGGCTTGCTTGCCCCCAGATACGCTGCCAGGTGATCCTCTGCCAGCTGGACTGCCTTGTCGAGCGACGTCAGTCGGTGGCACTGGACCCACTCTGCCATCCCCTCTGGTAGTCTGATGATGAGTTGTTCCAGTGCCAAAAGGTCAATCACTTCTTCTGCACTGCACCTCTCAGTCAGCATTACATTTACATTTATGGCATTTGAAGTGCTTTGAAGTCTCTATCAATAAATACATCCCAATACTGGCTCACTAGGTCATGGACTAAGTATACTATCAGCCTAAAATGGAGGCATCAGTGTAAATCAGTCTAAAATGGAGACATTTTAGACACCTCTTCCTCAATATCCCGGGTTTCAGCATGAGTCTAACACTTTCCCAGATTTGGGCAGCCAATGAAAAAGCTGGAGGCAGACTTGGGATAACTCAAAAGGTGTGCTTTATTTTCTTTATACTTTTGCTTTTCAGCATAGTCAATGAAGACATGCGCACACACAAACACACATCTCTGTGCTGGTCTCTCTCTCTCTCTTTCTCTCAAGGTGCTCATCTTTCTTCTTGTCCTCGCCACAGCTCACTGCAATAGGGTTAGGGTTAGAGTTAGGGTTAGAACATTCATTAGTACAATTCCCCACAGGTGTGCAATCCTTACACCTCACCTTCTCCAGCTCTGCTCTCCGTTCACAAATCAGTGCTCAAGTACGCCCCTGCTTCCCCACCAACCTAATTGGGTCTTTATGGCATATGGTCCCTTTCCATGACTGTTAACCACTTCCTATGGTTCAAACAACTTAGAGGCATCGGTACCAGTCAATAACCCTACATCTGCTTTTATTTGAGAAATGCGAATACAATCAAAGTAAGGCCTTTAGCCAAATCCGCACCACCATGTCCACACACCATCCTGGTCGCTCTGCTTAGACTGTGCTTTTATTTACTTTTTGACCTACTTTTAATCTCTCCTTTTGCACACACGACATCTGCACTAATCACTTATGACAGCAGAACACTTTTGAACATTGATAACCACTATACTCAACTATTTCACGACAATTTATCCACCAACCCAACGTGGCCATCCAAGATTCTACACGGCATGGAGGGGAACAATGGCCACGCGAGAGCTTCCCAGAGTTGACCGAAAAAGAAACAAAGAGGAAAATGTAATGGGGTTTGCAACAGATTATGGAACAAAGCAAAGAATCCTCCCATGCCCAGTATTCTGCTTGTCATTGTCCAGTCTATTGAGAACAAGATGGACGATCTCAGAGCCAGGATAAGATTCCAATGGGATAACAAGGACTTTAACATACTCGGTCTTTCTAAAACATGGCTGATCCCCCTCGGTACCAGACCCAGCTGTAATGCCATCCGATAATTCAGCAGAGACCAGTAAATCCAGAGGTGGGGGGGTTTGTGTCATGGTCAACAACAAATGGTGCCACCCCAGGAACTGACTATGATGTACTGTCCATTCTACCTGCCCCATGAGTTTACATCGGTCATCGGACTGCTGTGTACATCCCTCCTGAGGCGGACATGATAATGGCACTGTCTAAGCTACTGTAATAATTCCAGGCTGGGATGGAGAAACCAGACAGGAGACAGGCTGACTCCAACTTTCAATTTTTTATTTTTTTTTCTCACTCTTCACATACACACACGCACGCACACATGTAGCTCTGTGTTGGCGTCACTCTCTCTCTCTCGAGGTGCATGTCTCTCCTCCTTTTCTCCTCACTGCAACACAGAACACTCGTTAGTCTCAATTTCCTACTGGTGTGGAAACCTTACCACTCGCTTTCTCCGGCTCTGCCCTCCATTCACAAACCGGTGCTCAACCACGCCCTTGCCTCCACATACCCCCACCTCCCAACTCAGGCTGGGGAGCCATCCGGCCTGCCGCCGCCGACTCCCCCCCCCCCCTTGCCGGGAGAGGAAGTCCGCCACAGCCATCTGCGCCCCCAGTCTGTGGATCACCTCGAATTTAAAAGGCTGAAGTGCCAGGTACCAACGAGTGATCCACACGTTGGCATCCTTCATGCGGTGGAGCCACTGGAGCAGGGCGTGATCCGAACAGAGGGTGAAGGCCCGCCCCAGCAGATAGTAGCGGAGGGTGAGGACCGCCCACTTGATGGCCAGGCATTCTTTCTCAACGGTGCTGTACTTTGTCTCCCGTACCGAGAGCTTGTGGCTGATGTACAGCACGGGGTGTTCCACCAACGCATTTCAGTAATTAACACAAATAATCAAACTGAACTTTATGCTTACAGTTTATTTACAATATTTACACCGACAGCAGGTTCCAAGTGATTCTGACAGGCATCAATATTTTTAAGTTTGATATAGTCATGTTCATTACTTTTCAGTGATTGGCAGCTGGTTACGAGGCTCTGCTCCATGACAGACCTACCAGTCATTATAAGTAGAAGCCAAAGAGCGCACTGTCTGATAAATGTCGTAATTTTTTTTTTCTGTGTATAACCCACCCGCCCCACACTCCCATTCACTCCCAATGAAGCTGTGCTTCAGGATGTGGCTTAAAATGAAGTGTTAAAAGCCTGTTGTCCACTGAGTGTTAATCACTCATTCTGTTAAAACAGTGTACTTGAATCTCCCATAGACACCCAGAGTCACACAGGCTTCTCTTGAGTGTGCCGGGGCTTCAGGGGAGATTTTACTATTTATACTGCAATGTGATATTTGTTGATTTCTTTGACTAAAATGGGGTGACCATATGTACTCTTTTTCCCGGATATGTCCTCTTTTTCGGACCGTAAAAAAAAGCATCCGGCTGGGATTTCTAAATTTGAGAAAATGTCCAGGATTCGGCTTTAGATTCATTATGATATGCTTATGGTCTAATGCTGCATCATGTGTGCACATATTTGCATTGCTTTAACCCCTCTATGTAATTCCCGCCCTCTCACACACCAATTGGTCGATTATAAAAGGCTTGCAGCAACTATTGGCCAAATTCCTGCCTCTCAACCATTAGCCTACTCTCAGCGAGCGCGTGAAGGTAAAGCTCTGTTGTGTATGGCATCAAACAGTTGCTTGACAATAGCAGCAAATGACAGATGTTAGGAGTCGAAACAATGCCCATGGCCATATAAGGTCATTTTTAATTCCATGTTATCACATTGCTCCGTAGGCCTATTACATGGCCATTCAAATGTGTAAATGATGGTAGAAGGTATACTCATGGCATCTAATATTTTATTTTATTCCATGTACATTCAAAAGAATGTAGGGAACAATTTTAAATGTAGTGAAACCAATTTTATTTATATATATTCATGTGATGTTAATAGTGTGTCTTTTTCAGTGAATTAAAGTCTGCATTCATAGTAACACTGTTTTGAACGCTATTAAGCAAATAGCTATATCAGCAAAACTTGATCTAGATGCGACTCAACAACACATACGTCTTCACCCGTTCTTTCTTCTCAAGCGCTCATGCCATGATTCTCTGTTACAAAAATTAATGTCCATTTGCTATTATTACCAGCAATGACATGATTCGCAGTTTGGTGCAGGTACAGTGTCAAACTGTTAGTGGTTCTGGTGTAGTGATGTGGCAGTTATCAGTTTTACTGGAGTCTCTGTTTAGTGACTTTTAATCAAATTTCTTATTTCTCAGTGAGTTTCCTCCCAACACCACATCAGTGATGGAGCAGCGTCTGTTCATACTCCTGTTTTTCACAGGTGAGAGAAGTGTGTGTGTGTGTGTGTGTGTGTGTGTGTGTGCATGGAAAACAGCAGTTATCCACACCCCAGGTGTAGGTGAGCTGCTCAGTGTGCACGGTGGTTTAAAACAATGGATTTACCTGTTAACTGATAGACCTCATCCTCATAAACTGGTAGCTCTGTGCTGTCTGATACAAAACACCTCCAATATTAAGAAAATGCAGCACTAGAGTTAAATAGCTACAGAAATATTGAATTTAGATAGATGTTTTTATAAACAAATAAAATTCAGCGTTTCATGTTTGCATCCAACAAAGTGAGAAAAATATCTCTCATACTAAAAAGTTAACACTTAAGTGTCGGAAAATCTCAGAGACCCCCTCCGAGCTTCGACATCCAGGGTGGTGTTGAAGTCCTTACTTGCTGTTTTATCTTCACCAAATCTTACTTTGCTAAAACTATCAAAAATGAATCAAGACTCTTCAAGCTTGGATGAGAAAGAGCAAACATTGTTTATTGCAGTCCAAAAACACAAAAATCCATTGAGCTCAAGGAGAACACTCACTATACAAAACACCTCTCAGTGTGATTTCAAGCAAGTGCTAAAATCCCCAGAAAATCCCCTCTATTTATTCTTGGGCGCTGTAAAGCGCCTCCTCTTTTAATTTGCATATGCCCTGGCATATGCAAATTAATGCCCTTCCCATTAATTAATGCCTTTCCCATTATTTTCTTACTTGGCCTTTTTCACCCCTCATATCCTAATTTGCATTCTTCTCTGAATTCCCCTTAATTCCCGCTTTTCTTGGAAACTCCTCTTTCATATCCTGCTTTCTGAATTTCCCCTTATTTTTCAGTTCACCTACTTCCCCTATGTCCTTGTTGGATTTTCCTGTCTTGTGGATTTTCCTTTATTTTCGGCCTTTGGCGTCATCTGTTTTTGCACTGCTGTATTTAATCTACACTTCCTAGTTCTCTTCACATTTATTCACGGATTTACTTGCTGACAGAAGTCTTCACTGCTATTTTCTTCAAGATGCCTAAAATGTGTAAGTTTATTTTACCCTTCTCATCTTTTGTTATCCTCCTAACGCTACGTTTTGTCTATTTAATGCCTGTGATATATTTAACAAAACTGTGTGTCTATAGAATATGTTTTTACTCAGCAAGCTAGTAGTGTGTTTTTCCTGTGCACGGCTGTTATACTGTCTCCACTATTGGCCGGCTGCCCGGTTATTCCTGGCAGCTGTTATGGCTGTTACGCTATTCCTGATGTATTTTCTCTGCTTATTACTGGCAAGTGTGTGTATTTTCACAGACCTTTTCCTCTCTGACTCATGCATATTTTTCCTGTGTGTTTTCCCTCCATAGCACGCCCACGTGGTTTTCTACATTCCCGTGACGCCGCTGAACTCACTCTCTATCGGTGCTATCAGCTGACTCACTTGTATCTCTGAGTTACTGGCATCTCTGAGTTCCTGGAACAGCTCTGCAGCTCTCCATTGCCGTCACATCCTCTTTTACCTGTGTGTGTAAAACAAGCAGTTCTGACTCAGTCTATACCTACGCAGACAGCCACCGTCTCCACCAATTCCCGGTCTACTCAGACCCCTATGTTCTTGGCTCCGCTGGTGATGACCTCAACTTGTTCTACTCAGACTGACTGCTGCCCTCATGTTGATAAGTGTCCATGGGAGTCTGAACTCCCCTGTCTTCTACTGCTTTCCTGGACATGGATGAGTCAACTCTTTCTAACCCTGAATCACCAACTGGCTACGAGCCAACTTCTCCAGTCGCTCCACCCATTGTCATTCCACTGTCTCCTGTCCCTAACGCAAGACGGGCACTCTTTTTCCCAGAATAAAATTTGTCTGTTACCCCACGCTTGCCTCTTGGTGTTTTATTTATGTCTTAATGCTACAGCAAATTTTTAATAAGCGCTTAATGCTCAAGGCCAAGAATAGTTAGGGCCTGCTGCTAAATGTAAGATATGCATAGTAAATATGGCCTGTGTCCTTTATTCTCAACATCATAAGTTTAAAAAAAAATTTCTGACACAGAGCTAACAACACACAAAACTTTTAAACCTCTCCTCCACAGGAGTCGTCCTTGGACAGGATCTCTACCTGTCTGTCCCTCGTAAGTACTTTCTGATCCAGCAGGGGAAAAAATGGAGTGATGCTCAGGCTTACTGCAGAGCCACACACACTGATCTAGCTATCATCAAAAGTAATGAAGACATGATCCGACTTCAGAATGAAGCACAGAGACAACAATTCAGTTCTATTGCTTGGCTTGGACTGTACAATGACATCAACAGCTGGCGCTGGTCCTTCGGAAATGAGCCACTGGGAAGTATGAGAAACTGGCTTGGAGGACAGCCTGACAACCAGGGCGGACACCAAGAGTGTGGTGCGACAAGTACATGGGGTTGGTTTGATGGAGCATGTACCAACCAACGCCCCTTTGTGTGCTTTGATGGTAAGGAACAGCACATGTTTAACATTTGGTCAGTAGAGAAGGTCGTCATTAAAATACTGTAGACTGTGTGCTGTCAGTGTTCTCATTCAACTTAACTGTGCTCTTAAAATACAGAATCTTAAATGGACAAAAAAAAAAACCCTGATCTTTATGAACTTTGACATTTAGTGCACATAGCAAATATTGTACTGGAGTTCTTCATTTTAACTTAATCTTGTAACCTGTTTAACTTTCTCTTTTAAAAATTTAACTTGTAATGAACTTAAGTGGTAAGCATGTATTTTTTTATTCTCACAGACACTAAAACTGGCAATCAGAGGTACATTTACATCTCTAACAAAACGACTTGGTATGATGCTCAGACTTATTGCAGAATGCATTATACGGATCTGGCCAGTGCTAGAGATACAATAGAAGACTCAGATATACTGAGAGCAATCGCTATCTACACTTGGACTTGGTTTGGTCTGTTCAGAGATTCCTGGAAGTGGACAGACCAAACCAACTTCTCTACCATCAGCTGGATGTCTGGAAAACCTGATAACGCCCTGGGGAATGAAAACTGTGGTTATGTAAATAACAGTCAGGTCGCTGATGCACGATGCTCAGACATAATGCCTTTCTTCTGTTACTCAGGTGAGTTAAAGTTTCATTCAGTCTTGTAGATAAATTTAAACTGCTTTTAGAAAGTCTGTTTGTGTGTTCATGTTTGTATTTGTATGTGTCTTTGCATTTCTACATCTAGTAAGCACGGGAAAACAAATCATGAGGGTGAAGGTGCAGTCCAATCAGGATGTGAACGTTCCTGCAGTAAAGGCAGCCATCTTGGAGCAGGTGAGTCTCATCCTCCACAAGACTTATAATGTACAAACCTAAAAATGTATGAGTCTCCATCGAGCTCTGACACAAACACTACTGTAATCACAATCTGATAGTTTCTGTAAAAATTGTACAGCTTTCACAATAGATAAGTTTCTCTATCCTGCATTATCTAGTAATAAAAGTTTTATTCTGTTCCTCAGATCAAGCAGAAACTGAAGGATCATGGGATGGCAGAGAGCATCACTGTGAAATGGAGAGAGCAATCAGATGGAAAGGTGTTTCACAAGGAGAAAGAAAATAATACTGCAGAAAAAGAAGAACTTTAAGTCTTTAGCTGTGTGTTAAATCGTGTAATTCTGTAGTGATCTAGCCAGTTTTAGAGTCAGTAATGTGTTCACTCTGGGAAACTTAATGAGATGTAGGTCACTATTAAAGGGAAGGTGAAGGGAAAAACTAATTTACAACATTTCTCTTTCATAATTATAACATTTTAAAATTTTGCTGTCTATGATGTCAATCAGCGGAGATGTTTCTGGGTGTTTACTCTTTAGTTTAACAGATACCATGCTAATGTAGCTAACATGTAATTAAAGTCTAGTTCACATCAAATGTTTTGTGTAGATATACACACAAATCTTTATATATTCACTTCAGATAACATTTCTAACGTATAACTCATGTATAGAAGCTCTTTATTCTTATTTAAGAAGCTTCTTATTCCTTATCATAAGCATTGACTAATCTTTCTGTTCCTGATGAAGTAGAGTTCATAGACTATGTGATGTGAGAATGAGTGAATAATGTGCAGGATATTTCCCCCTGCTGAGGCTCTCCTGCTTCCTCCTGAGCTCCATCTGCAGGAGCTCCACTGTGTTCCTCGTTTCACTCACTGGGCTCTAAAGCTCTGATGATGTCTGTAAAACTGCTCTGAAATGACCTCTACTGTAAAAAGCTCTAACACAATACTGTTGTATTCACAGCTCCTGTATTCATCATGACACGCCCTGTCCATGCAGTCACATCTTTAACCAACATTAAACTGCTCATTAAATAATAATTTATCTGTATATTAGTTACACTAAGAAGCCTTTAACTGATATTATCAGGAGAAACCTGACATTAACAAGCACAGAAAATATTATTTGGTTGGCCTAAAAGTGTGAGACAGGAGCTGAAAGCTTTAGTGATTACTTCTTCATTTTACAATGTATTTAAATGTAGACCATGCATTTAATATTTAATACACAAAGCCATTTACTATCATTACATTATAATCTTTATACAGAATTTAAATAAACAGATACAAAGAAACAATTTTCTGTCCTGTATTTTATTAAAACTTTCTTAAATTCATGATTATTAAACCTGTACGATAAATAACCTGCTTGCAGTTCTTATTTTTATAAAGAAAGGACAAAACATAGAAAAGATGGACACCTGTCTCTAATTTCACCTGAGAAATGTTCAAACTGGAGCCAGGGCTGCGTGTATAAAGCTGTTCATTGTAAAAATATTTGGTCTTAAGTATTTAACAATAATTAGAAATCAGGACTTTTAAAACTATTTCTGTGATTGATAGATTTTACAGAGATGAAACTGCTGTACTTCATGCGTAAGATTTTTACCCTGAGGATTAAAGGAAGCTTCCTGGCTAATATTGTGGTGATTTTGGTGATGAACTCATTTAAGAGGTCATTTAATTTAGTGAAATAAAGCAGAGCTTCAGGTTGTTCAGTGTGAAAGCTGTTACTGATTTCCCTTTTCACTCCTCATGGAATGAAACGTTAGTTTCACCACCAGTTCTGCACCTCTGTAGTCTGACTTGATGATTCTCCACGTTTCTTAGAGAACCCTCGCACGCGAAGTCGCTCGCTAAGCGAGAGGCTGACTCCCAGAGTCGTTCGCTGCGTGAACACTTCCACATTCCACGCTCCATTCACAAAAACCCACTGGACTACGCATTCATGAACTCTCGTGTGTTTACTTTGCCATGTGCCTTTGTTTTGATTTACGTCATGTCTCCGCCTCTGTATATTTATTGGTTCCTAGTTTGTCATGACTCCGCCCCTATTTATTCATTGGTTTTCCTTTTATTGTGTAATTATGAGTTTCAGGTGTGTCTCGTTTGTGTCTGTTTATTCTGTCTATTTAAACCTCTTCCCATTTCCACCTCAACGCGGAGTATTAGAGTAAGTTCCTGCATGTGCGTTACACCTGCTACCTTCTCGCTTCCTCTCGCCCTTAGACCATAGCTCTTAGCTCATAGTTCCTGTTCCTAGACCATAGCCTAGTCTCGTGCGTTTGCTTCGGTTTTTGTTTTGTTCTCATGTTCTGTGCCCTTTGGAATTACTGCCTCGCTATTTTGGAATTACTACCTTGTGGATTATTGCTTTACCTTTTGTGGATTACTGTTTGTTTCCTTTTTTGTGTGTTCCGTTACTTTTGAATTCTGTGTTCCTAATAAACTGACTTTTCCCCTGGGCATGCATCCTGCCTTCTCCCATGTTTACATAACAACGTTACCGATAAGTTGAAATTAATATATCTTATTAAGTCTGCCACCGGTAATAAGATCAACAACTAAAGACAATAAATCATAAATATAGACAAGAGACACTTGCTATTAAAATCAGACAAGACTTTATTAAACTAGTCTAATAAACAGAAACTAATATAATACATAATCACACGCACACAACAGGGGGTGAAAATAGCTTTGATGGAGGATGAATGGCTCCCTAGTTTTAACACCGTATGCTGTTCTTAAACCTCGACCTGAACCAACCATCAACAATTAATTTCATTAATTCACCTGACCTGAATTTTGAAGAGGAAGATGAGAGACACCAGACCTGACGATACAGACGAGCCGAAGGCCGCTATCAAAGCAACCTGGGCTTCCATAACACCTCAGCAGTGCCACAGGCTGATCGCCTCCATGCCACGCCGCACTGATGCAGTAATTCATGCAAAAGGAGTCATGACCAAGTATTGAGTGCATAAATTAACATACTTTTTTAGAAGTATGTTCTGAAATGAAATGAAATGCAAGACAATAAAGAAAAGAGAAATGCTACAAAATAACACAAAATATGATGTACTGTGTTCCAGAGCTCTGATTCTGCTGTTAGTAAACTGACCATATTAACTTAGGTATTTTAACACAGAGATGCTGAAAGAGCTGGATGATGGGCGGAGACTGAAGCCATACATTCTCCTGGATGAGGCAGAGGAAACAATCCACCTCCCTGTGGGTAAGTAAATAAACTTCTTATATGGCTATTACACTCTGACCACTTTATTAGGAACACCTGTACACTTACTCATTAATGCAGTTATCTAATCAGCCAATCGTGTATCAGCAGTGTAATGAATAAAATCCTGCAGATACGGACAGCAGCTTCAGGTAATGTTCACATCAACCATCAGAATGAGGAGAAAATGTGATGTCAGTGATTTTGACCGTGACATGATTGTTGGTGCCAGACGTGCTGGTGTGAGTATTTCTGTAACTGCTGATCTCCTGGGATTTTCACACACAGTCTCTAGAGTTTACTCAGAATGGTGCGATAAAGAAAAAACATCCAGTGAGCAGCAGTTCTGTGGAGAGAAACACCTTGTTGATGAGAGAGATACACGGAGAACGGCCAGACTGGTTGGAGCTGACATCATGACATCAGTAATGTAACTGGAGAACTGCTGATATTAGTTCAGTTCATGTGGTTCAGTACGGGGAGCCAAATGTAAAAGGATTTTATTGTTGTCTTGTTGGAACATGATGGTGAAAGTATTTTATTCCCTCATGTTAATGTAACATATAATACTCCATAACTACTGCCCCTATATTCTTAACAACATGCTGAACATTTTCAAAATATCTGAACTTTAGTTTAAAAGTTAGACAATTGTAAGTTTTAAGTTGAAATGTTTTTATTTCAGTTTTGATTATTAAATAGTATTAATTAAACTTATTATTTTTTATTAAAGTGGGAGAATCATGATGAGAGCTGAGACTGAAGTCTTTAAAGATTTCCTGAACATCCTCCTGGAGAAGACTGAGGAAACGATCGAGCTGCCTCTGGGGCAGTAAAGAAATGAACTAATAATCAGGAAATAGCATTTTTATTACACATTTAAATATCTTTTACACTGATAAGGAATAAGAAATAAAGAAATCAAGTAAAAGTATATTATTTATGGTACAGATTATGAAAACACGTCTCAATTTGAAAAAAAATTTTGAAAAAAAAAAAACCCTACTGAACAGTCGCACAGGCAAAAGAAGGCGTTTAGTAATGAATATATCATCATTTACTACAATGTCTAATTAGGAATTGCGAGTTTCTTTTTGTTTGCCCCGGTGCATTATGGGAGTATTCCAAAGTTCCACTGTGTCATAAACGTGTCTCTTAGTTCAGTGTGTTGTTCTTTAGGTTGTTTTCTCAGGTTGAGGAGCAGAAAGAGACATTTGGAGTGTTTACGCCTCTTTTCAGGCATGTAGACAATGCTGTAACTCCTGCAGTGTTATTGAGTGAAAATGCTTTTGTGTAAAGCTTTATTTTAATCTTTAAAATCTTTTTCTGTATAAAGAAATATACATACAGAGTGATAGAGTTTAATGTGAACACTGTTTAGTATTAATCTTATTAACCTTTTCCCTCTCTGTCTCCGTATTAACACTGTCCCCTCCTGTCCTCTCTGTGAACACCCCCTCCCTTCTCTGTTTCCTGGTTCCTGTGTTGGCACGTCTCTTCTTTGTTTCTCTGTTGACTCAGGTACAGGCAGATGAAGCCCCTCACCATTTGTGTATTCCTCAGTCTCCCCGAATACCATTTGCGTTCTTTTACATTCTTCCCCAAACATCTGTTGTCCTTTCATTACTCCCTAGAAACCATATATGGTCTTACATCAGTAGACTTCCTGTTTTATGCAAATACACCTCCCACCTAACCAATCAATAGATAACCCATTGTCTCTGTATTGTGTCAAGCACAATATATACTCTGCCTTTTCTTTGAATACAGAGAGATTCTGCCATTTGAACGTTGTGTGTCTGTGTGTCATTTGGCAAACTCTCCCAAGGCCTTGGTGCAGGAAGCGTGTATCGGGGCGAGGGCGTCGTCTTTCTTGTGTACTCTCACTTTCTCTCTTCTTAGGAATTGTAACCCGGAGATTCAATATTTTTAAAACCTAACAGTCTTCTGTGGGCTCGTCCAGGATATCGATTAAAAACCTAACACAGAGGATTTACAAATTATACCCATTGTTACAATCTTTATACTGCCAAAGAAAAGGGGAATAACTTGCCTCCACAAACAAACACATAAACTTCCGCGGCTCACTGCAACAATTTTAACGGACCCGACTATTTGTAAATTGCGGCGTGTGAATAACCTAACCTAAAATCTTTGTGACTCTCCTAATATGAAGGTTGGTGTTGTTTGGCAGATACCAAGCACTGTATGTCAGGCTAAAGAGAGGAAAGTTGCAAACGGTGATCAGGCTCGACGTTAAGCTTATTCAGGTATTTTATCTTGAGTGCCACCAATGCAGAAAATCCAGCTTCGCATTAATATGTTGTCGGAAATGGCATCAAAAATCTCAGAGCTTTGTCTGAAAGATCAGGACACTCTGATAGAGTATGAAAAAAAATCTGTCAAAGATTTTTGTGAAAACATTCATTTTAAAGCACTACCACAAGACGACGGCTCCCTCGCACAGGTTCACGAAAGGATTTTCTGACAACTGGCTCTTCAGACCTTGCAGTTGCTCTTCAATCCATTTTGCAACCAAGGTGGGTAGGCTCATGGCTTCTTCTGTCAAATAATCTGACAAATTCTTGAAGACTCGAGTTCAGTCCATTTAAGTGATTGAAAATGTCAGAAAGGTAGGACAATTATGTGGTCCGAAAGTTTAAATTTTGAGTCAGATAAAAAAAAAATCAGTGCTTCATTATGTAATTGGAAGAGAGGAGTAAACACCCTGCCCCGAGAAAGCCATCGTACCTCAGTGTGTAAAACAAGCTGAACATGGTCCCTGCCCACAGAGAACTCCAAATAAACCTGACTGAAGAGGCTTAGTCTTTATGAAATTGACTATTTTAACTGCCTCGTCCAAGACACACGAGATCTGTGGACATCTTCTTGGAAGCTAGTGCTTCCCGATGTAAACTGCATTGGATGGGGGTCATGAGCAGACAACAGTTTTCACACGTGCAATGATGCCGTTGAGATGCCCCACCATCGCTCTTGTAATGTTTGTGCTCATCTTCAGATGCTGAAACAGTGAACAGCACACCTCTGGGAGAGTAGGAGCACTAGAGAAATTATACTGTTCCTTTCAGTGCTCCAAATGACATGAAATATTACACACTGTGTTTAAGTTACTAGTTTAAAACATTTAGTAACAGATCTGCTGACCCATATACACCACACAATACTAAATACATAACACTGTGTGAAGCAATTACTTATTACTGAATCATTTACCTTCTCTCCTTTCCTATTTACATGAAGAAGGACAGCAGAGGGAGAGGTGGTGTGGATGTGGTTTCCATAAGGAACACAGAAGAGAGTAACATTAGTGATTAGTGGAGAAGAAAACATTAAGAGTGTTGTGTGCTGTGTGGATGATAAATGTTTAGATGGAAGGTTGCTTCAGGTCAGTGAGACCGTGATAATTGCACTGAGCCTGATGGTGGCAGCCCCCCTGCTGAGATATTCCTCTGATGGGGATCCAAACAGGAAGTGCACAGCAATCCCTTAAAGAATAACAGAACAGAAAAGCACAGCCACAGTTAAAGGTTCTGTATAAATCAATACATCAACTAAATTCCAGACGTCATACTAATGTAACTGTTCATCTTGTATCAAATATCAATTTCCTTCATTCACATTTCAGACTATAAAGGTCAGAATTAGAGAACTTAATGTTTATGACCGCATGACGGTGAAAGGTCACTATGGCCTTTTCATGAGTTTTTATTAATTCTGTTTTTTATATCCAGGCAAATACAGAGCCCTCCACTAATATTGGCACCCTTGGAAAATATGAGCAAAAAAGGCTGTGAAAAATTGTCTTTATTGTTTAACCATTTTGATCTTTTGTTCAAAAGATACTCTGCTGACATGGATATCAAACAATTGCAAACACAATGCAGGTTTATAAAAAAAAAAAAGTTAAATATAGGTGTACAACTATTATTGGCACCCCTATGAATTCATATGAGAAAAATATATTTGAAGTATATTCACATTGATATTTTACATTTTCTAATATTTTTTATTTATTTATTTTTTTAAGAGTTTCCAGGAACAGGAAATTGTTCAACCATGACTTCCTATTTCAAAGGGGTATAAATATGAGGTAATATGCCAAGGAATATAACTGTGATGTGCGGCAAATGGTTGTTGAGCTTCACAAAATGGGAAGTGGCTATAAGAAAATAGCACAAGCATTGAAAACGCCCATTTCCCCCATCAGGGCAATAATTAAGAAGTTCCAGTCAACTGGAAATGTTATAAATCAACCTGGAACTGGACGTGTGTCTATATTGTACAGTGGGGGGAGGGGAGTATTTGATCCCCTGCTGATTTTGTACGTTTGCCCACTGACAAAGAAATGATCAGTCTATAATTTTAATGGTAGGTGTATTTTAACAGTGAGAGACAGAATAACAACAAAAACATCCAGAAAAACACATTTCAAAAAAGTTATAAATTGATTTGCATTTTAATGAGTGAAATAAGTATTTGACCCCTTCGACTTAGTACTTGGTGGCAAAACCCTTGTTGGCAATCACAAAGGTCAGACGTTTCTTGTAGTTGGCCACCAGGTTTGCACACATCTCAGGAGGGATTTTGTCCCACTCCTCTTTGCAGATCCTCTCCAAGTCATTAAGGTCTTGAGGCTGATGTTTGGCAACTCGAACCTTCAGCTCCCTCCACAGATTTTCTATGGGATTAAGGTCTGGAGACTGGCTAGGACACTCCAGGACCTTAATGTGCTTTTTCTTGAGCCACACCTTTGTTGCCTTGGCTGTGTGTTTTGGGTCATTGTCATGCTGGAATACCCATCCACGACCCATTTTCAATGCCCTGGCTGAGGGAAGGAGGTACTCACCCAAGATTTGACGGTACATGGCCCCGTCCATGGTCCCTTTGATGCGGTGCAGTTGTCCTGTCCCCTTAGCAGAAAAACACCCCCAAAGCATAATGTTCCCACCTCCATGTTTGATGGTGGGGATGCTGTTATGACTTGGGGTCATAGGCAGCATTCCTCCTCCTCCAAACGAGTTGAGTTGATGCCAAAGAGATCTGACCACACCTGACCACAACACTTTCACCCAGTTCTCCTCTGAATCATTCAGACAAACTTCAGAGGGGCCTGTACATGTGCTTTCTTGAGCAGGGGGACCTTGTGGGCGCTGCAGGATTTCAGTCCTTCACGGCGTAGTGTGTTACCAATTGTTTTCTTGGTGACTATGGTCCCAGCTGCCTTGAGATCATTAATAAGATCCTCCCGTGTAGTTCTGGGCCGATTCCTCACCGTTCTCATGATCATTGAAACTCCAAGAGGTGAGATCTTGCATGGAGCCCCAGACCGAGGAAGACTGACAGTTTCTTCCATTTGTGAATAATCACACCAACTGTTGTTACCTTCTCACCAAGCTGCTTGGCGATGGTCTTGTAGCCCATTCCAGCCTTGTGTAGGTCTACAATCTTGTCCATGACATCCTTGGACAGCTCTTTGGTCTTGGCCATGGTGGACAGTTTGGAATCTGATTGATTGATTGCTTCTGTGGACAGGTGTCTTTTATACAGGTAACAAACTGAGATTAGGAGCACTCCCTTTAAGAGAGTCCCTTTAAGAGAGTGTTCCTAATCTCAGCTCGTTACCTGTGTAAAAGACACCTGGGAGCCAGAAATCTTGCTGATTGATAGGGGATCAAATACTTATTTCCCTCATTAAAATGCAAATCAATTTATAACTTTTTTGAAATGCGTTTTTCTGGATTTTTTTGTTGTTATTCTGTCTCTCACTGTTAAAATACACCTACCATTAAAATTATAGACTGATCATTTCTTTATCAGTGGGCAAACGTACAAAATCAGATCAAAATCAGATCAAATACTTTTTTCCCCCACTTTATATATACACACACACAACTACAAACAGTTTTTCCCCTATGTTCTCCAAAACTAGGAGACACTAGGACACTGTATCACTCTATTAATACAAAACTCTATAATAAAGCTGAACTGTACTGAACACAGTGATGTACAAAACATTGACTTACTGCACTTAGTTTGCATCTAATTAAGTCTGGTAAGGTCTTGGTCTACTGTAGAGAAGATGAGCTTTATCATACATTTTATGTAATATTAATTATATTTCTTCTCCTCATGTTGGAGAATAAATACAAAGAGACTTAGTTTGTAGTATTTATTAGTTTTATTGGCCTAGATATAATTAATATTAAACCCTGTGATAAATGTTGACTAAATGG